>OY744541.1:53633218-54023218 GCA_963556195.1 Sepiola atlantica
AGTGGGTGATCTTGGTAACGATATTAGAATTAACAATATCGAGAAGGTAACCATTTTCGGTGAGAACATCTTTAATAAATTGAATCTCCGAATCAATCAGGGATTCAGAGCAAATCTTTAAGGCGCAATGAACTAGACATTTAATCAGATTTATTTTTCTTTGTTTGGGACAAAAAGAGTCCCATTGACATTATAAACCAGTAAATTAAGGTTTGCAGTAAACAGATGTAAGAAACAATGAATCAGATTTATGCACTAGTACATACAAGAAAGGAAGGGTGGAATTGTGTTCCCTCTCACAGGTGAACTGTAAGGCTGGGTGTAATTGATTGAGTGCATTAAGGAATAATATGGAATTTGCCTCATTGTAAAACACGCAAAATGTGTCATCAACGTATCGGAAGTAAGTAAGTGGTTTATTGATACGGGCCAAAAGATTATGCTCATGAAAACCTACGAAAATATTGGTCAATGCAGGACCAAGAGGTGACCCCATAGAAATGCCGTCGATTTGCTGATAGATGACATTATCAAAACTGAATTCGACAGACATGGTAGCAAACCGACTCAGTTCTACAAATACTTCCTCAGAGATAGTGGGACCAACTGAGAAACCACGATATAGTACATCATCAAAAATATCGATGGTTTCTTGCAAGGGAACGCATGTAAATAAACTGCTGATGTCGAAAGAACACATAAACTTATTTTCAGCAGAAAAAGTGCAATTGTGTATATATTCAGCAAAAGTGAATGAATCTTTAATACAGTTAGCCGAATATACTTCAATACTTATTTGACCGAAGAGATTTGATGGCAATAAAATGTTCATTTTACCAATTGAAATTAGAGCGGTCAATGGGAGTGCCTGCATAAGCGTAGGCAAGATCATTAAGTCTTGCCTTCAACGCTAAGGGCTGGTCGACTGCAGACGGGGACAATTTCGAAATTTGTGAGAATAAAACCTCAACTTCCAAAAATGTGTCCTCACGTTTGATGGATACGGGTGGAATACAGAATTCCAAGCCATGAGACAATACAAATTGCTCAGTGTCCGTCAATTGGTATGTTGAAAAATTAAGGCTATTTTTTATGTTAGACGTAGAACGACCGAATCCTTTCAGAATAAGAAACTGAAGTTTTTTAAGATGGTTGGCATATATATATATATATATATATATATATATATATATATATATATATATATATATATATATATATATATATATATATATATATATATTTTAGCTGAATTATTTCGACACTTGATTATTGGGGAAATGGTAGTTTAATCTGTACCATTGGAGAGCCATGAATATTATAACTGTCCTGTTTTTAAATCTCCGAAACAGTTACATGGTAAACAGCTGATGATCCCCGTGTTAATATTAGACGCTTAAAGTCTCCTGTTTTTGTTTCACTGTTAGATACTTAAACCCCCTTTTTATTTATTTATTTATTTATTTATTTATGAATTTTCCAACGAATGTTAAGTCTGCAATATCTTGGATTTAGTTGGTTTCTCTGCATTTTACTTTCTTTTTTTTTCCTTTTGTTTAAAATGATTCAAAGCTTCTTTAGACTATATATATATATATATATATATATATATATATATATATATATATATATATATATATATATATATATATATATATGCTCTTTTTCTTGGGCTGAGCAAACTGGTAAGTGCAATAACTGTCACTAGTGTATAAACGTGATGCTCTATGGAGTTTCCGGCATTTGATAATGTTTATCATTGTGATTTCACCTATCTTAGCAGCAGTCAAATGGCCTAGGAGTTATAAGCACCGACTCTCGTCTAGACGACCGAGTTTCGATCCCGGAGCAGCGTGTGTGTGTGTGCATATGCAACTACATGAATATGGGTTTGAAGACGATTAAAATTAATTCTCTAAACAACAATTTTGCACCACTTTTATATTCCCTTCTGGCGATTAAAACAAAGATATAATGATACTAAACCTTATATATAGAATACTTATTCTAATTTTGATTCTAGAAAATATCTTAATTTAAGGCTTAAGCTTAAGGGAGCTTAAGAAGAAATTGAAATTCAGGGAATCTTGATTAATTGGTGTCTAATGACTATGAATAAAATTCAATGCAAATCTGATATATTTGAATTTCAAATGGGAGGTTGTGTACAAATTATGCCCCCTAAAACCCTTTAAAATACTCCAAAGAAACTGAACCTTGGAGAATATCTACTGTTAAACTTTTTTAAAAATCGGAGATATTTGAATTTTCACGAAGTGCTTTCATCCCCTTTTTACCCTTTGCATAAAACTAAAGTTTGTGTATATACACGTGTGTGTTTTGCTGAAACAAAGTGTATTAGTTTGTGACACTTCGAAATTTGAAAGGATTCTGGAAGCCTTTAAGCTGTCAAATAGAAAGTCTCTACATTAATAACATTATAAGACAACTCAGCATATGTTTGTGTATGTGCATGTGTGTGTTTTGCTGAAAAATTACATTTGTGAATTTAGAAGCCTTTAAACTACCGAATAGCAAATTATAGGAAATATATTAAAAAGATTGAACTTCTTTGAAGCTATTTACATCCAATCATTTTTAAAATAGACATAAAAACAACATTAGTTTAACAAATTAGTTGTAGTTTTTGTTTGGTTACGAACTTTCTAAAATTACATACCGATAACTTTAAATAGGATTTTAAATCATTTATGTGCTCTTCTCAATGTCATGTATTTGCGAGGATAATGCGCGCACATATGCATGTACAAAGTTTTTATATCATTTCATTAATATAGACATAATAATTTCCTTCAAATTTAAAAAAAGGAAAACGCCCATTATGAATGAGGATAAAAAACACAACGTCATTATTATAGCAGACATAAAACCTACTTAACATGCATGCACACCTATCGTTTTTGCATGATCAAATTATACCGTAGTAACTTAGAAAATTATATTTAAAACACCCCCCCCCACACACACATATATATATATATATATATATATATATATATATATATATATATATATAAGACAAGTTCATGGTTTTTATTTTCAATTCTTTATCTTTTTGCATTTTCAAAAAACATAACATTCCTGTGGAATGTTAAAGTAAATAACTTTGGTAAGAAATCCGAGTAAGAGAGCGCAATGTAGAAAACAGATCTAGAATAGAATATAGAAAGAAAAAAATTCACATACACATTGCAACTGTCAGCATTTATAATTTATTTCGACTTCCTAGTCGCTTCAGAATGCAAACGGGACAGCTATATATTGGAAATGACGGAAAAAAGAAATATTCACCAGCCCCAAAAATAAATATCATAGGCAGAGAGAGGGGGGATAAAAAAGAGGGAAAAGCTACACACTTGAGTTAAAATCATCAAAAAAAAAACGAAGGGGAGGGAAATATAAAGAGGTCATATAATATATATCTCCAGTTGGAATGAAAAATACAATTAAAAACTTATTATTAAGATACGTCGATGATACCTTCAAAATCGTATTATGTCTCTTTCATCACTAGTAATATCAACGTGAGTACTCGCAGTATATCCCTGAAGAGGAACCGAGGAAGTTTTGAAACAATTGTCAGATACTCAAACTATGTTTATTTTAATATAAAAAGCTCTAATATATATTGAGCACTTTTGAAAAGTATTGGTTCTGTTCATTTTGTTAATATTTGAACTTAATTAATTAATTTTATATATATATATATATATATATATATATATATATATATATATATATATATATATATATATATATATATATGAGGATAACATGCACGATATATCATGAAATGCCGTGAAAGACAAGATGTGTGAAAAAGACAAACGGAAAAAACAAATTTAAATACAAGAAAAAATCATCAAGAAACGAGAGATTTTACCGGTTTCGTTCAGAAAAAGTGATGATTTTAAATTCATTCAATAACGGTAAAAAACATAAGTAAACGAAGAATGCACAAAGAGATGTTATTGGCGCGCGTTTAACTATTTGAAAAAAAAGAATAATAAAACGGGTGCGGGAAAATGTTAAAATGGGGGGGGGGGTGTAAAAAAAGAAGGAAAAGAAATGGAAAAATATGGATAAAGTGTTGTAAAAAAAATTACTTTAACCGGGATCGCAGTGGCGCAATATATTACAAATAGTTAAATGCGTGCCAATAACGTCTCTTTGTGCATTCTTCTTTTTCCTATGTTTTTACCATTATCGAATGAATTTAGAATCTTCACTTTTATGAAGATGTTCGTTGATCCGAACGAAACGGTAAAATCTCTTGTTTCTTGATGATTTTTTTCTGTATTTAAATTTTTACACACACACACACATATACATACATAATATTTATGAATAAATATTAAATTATTTATAATTTACAGACGCTAGCGTTTGAAGTTTATTGCTCTCATCAGTGCAGGAAAGTAAAATTTTAGACGGTCGGGAGGCGCAAACACGGTTCATAGAGTCAGCCTAGAATCTGAAAGCCGTCGTCCTATCCTCGCATCCACCGGGAACTGTCTCCTGATTGAGGGGAATTAAGATGTATATGTACTTAGAAGCGGGCACAGACAGAAGACTAATCGAGAGGGGACGACGAACTTGTTCGGAACTTTGCATTACAGCTTTTTGATAGTCTATTTTTAACAGCCCCAATAGTGTTCGGTTTTAATTTCTTAAAGAGGCTCATTATAATGTTTATGAATAAATATTAAATTATGTATAACCTACAGACGCTAGCGTTTCAAGCTTATCGCTCTCATCAGTCTAGGAAATAACAATAAGTTACTTAACTAAAATAATTCAAGAGTTATCTTTGCTGAAAATAATTCCTATACATTTTCAAATGAATAAAAAAACATATATTAACAATTAAAATGAATTATCGATTCATAAAATTTCTCATAGGCTTCTGGTCCAGGCAATTATGTATTGCATTTTTTGAATGGTATTATTTCAGAAAACTATCGATCCAGCCTGCAATCATCTTTATTTAATTTTTATAACTACACCCTCCTGTGTTTTGTTGTTTTTAATTAACTCCTGTTAAAAGTCGATTTAAACTAGATAAGTTAATATCGGACATTTTATGTGATCGCTCCATGTTGGAATTTGAAAATAGAAAAACTACTATAAATTTGTGTGAATTACTTTTTTTAATCTATATTATTTGAACAAAATCTGTTGAAATCCATGATTTATTAGATACGCTCTACTAACCCGGAATTGTTCTTTATGGTATATTAATATAATGTTACCAATGTTTGAAAATTGATAAATTATGAAATATACGAATGAACAACAATTATTTACATTTTGAATCTTTACTAAACTCTGATTTTACTAATAAAAATGTTTTTATAGAAACGTGCATATATGAAAAATAACACGAGTATTGATTCCCGGAGCATGTTTCAGATATTTGAAATCATAATAATTAATATGTTTTGAACTTTTAATTATATATATATATATATATATATATATATATATATATATATATATATATATATATATATATATAGTATTAATTCTTATTTATACAAACATTATATATATATATATATATATATATATATATATATATATATATATATATATATATATATATATACATTTACTGCTTAAAATTCAAACATAAAATTCAAATGCCGTATTAGCGGGTTCCCACTTTTACTCTTTTCATTGTTTTTTGTTTGGTTTCACCCAAAAATGAACCACTGTATAGTGTAGGTTTTCAAGACACTTTAATCCAATAACTTTACTTTTTGTGAATTTTTCTGATGATTTTGTAATGTTGCAGAGACGATATTGACATAAAAATGTTGTTTGGCACAAGACAAATGAAACGGACCGTTAAAAATATATCTCACAGAAATGTTATGTTTTTTGGAAATGTGAAAAAATAAAATTAATAAAATAAAAACATGGTTATTAGAATATAATATGAACCTGACTTTTATTGGCTCTGTTGTCACTAATTGACAATCATCGAGTTGAATCTTTTAAGGAGACTGCAAAGTAAAAGGGCACTGATAGTATATGCTAATACATATATTGTCATTAATAATTATATGTATATATATATATAAAGATAGATGAAAGAAGAGGGATAAACATGTACGAATGACAAATCTATTTCAACTTCGATTGTTCAATGCAAGGTGTACTCGGTAAAAACATGTTTATTATTCTTTCCTTAAGCCAAGGCTTTTCAAAGATTAAAATCTTATCATCAGAGGAATTACATAGCTAGATAAGTTGGCAGTGGAAAAGCCAAAATTCAAAATTTGAAAAATTATTAAGTAAAAAAAATAAATATATATATATATATATATATATATATATATATATATATATATATATATATATGTATATATATATGTATATATATATGTATGTATATATATATGTATATATATATGTATGTATATATATATGTGTATATATATGTATATGTATATATATGTATATATATATGTATATATATATATGTATATATATATATTTATATATATGCATATATATATAGTTTGTCTACAAAGGACTAACCATATATACTAGCTGACCCGTGCCCCGGCGCTGCCCAGAGAAAGTCAAATAACTCCAGAAATTCCTTTCAAAATCTGTAACTTGAATTATTTGGTGCTTATGACTGACCAGCGTGAACACAGATCCACAATGTTAATTTAAAACAGCAGCTGAAACAATGCCATTTTTATTTGATATATAAGTATTAGAGTATTAATTCGTACAAAAGAAGTTGATAAGAACCATGTAAGGAATTTAGGAGATTAAAATAGGATTCATCTTTGTTTTGTGTGACTGCCCCCCCCCCCCGATTTTAAGTAGCGTGTTATTTGTAAAAATTAAAACCAGTTCCACCATCCCCCACAAAATAAAACAAATTACTAAATGTGAACCCAAAATACGCCTGAATGTTTCCAATTTCAATGAAGGAAAAATCTTTCTAGACGGTTACAATTTTTATCCCAACCCTGGAGTGTCCGTTTTGGTTGTAGAATGAATTTACCAACCATAAAAATCAATGTTGGTTTTTAATGTGTTTAAAATGCATCTCCTGGGGGTAAAATAAAAATTGCCACAGTCTAGAAGGATTTCTTCTTCGCTGACTAAATTTAGTACGTCACTGATCGAGAAAAGAAGAGTTGGGAGCTATGCATTACATTAGTTTTAATTTCTGCATGTTGATACAGTCGGGGAAACAGGGAGCAGAGAGAGATTTCCAGATGCCGGCAGCACGAGGAAAGAAGCTATTGGAGTAGAAGGCTCTCTGGCATCTGGGGACCTCTACAGTGAATGGATGGAACTTAGCTGATTGCCGGGTTGGTCTAGTGTATTTACGTCGAGGGAGCACTAGAGCAGCAAGTTCATCGGAGCACAATCCATTAAGTAACAGATACTACACTGTAAAGTTAAATATATTTTGAAATTTAAAAAAGAATAAGTAAAAATAAACCGAAGCAAATTAACGTTTTTGTGCATCGTAGTAAGTAAGAAATGAAGAGTTTTTTGTGGGGGTGGGCCCCCAATCCATCTACTGGAGAAGAAAGGTCAAAATTGGCGCAGTCTAGTAGGATTTCTTAATTTTAATAAGTAAATAAATAAAGAGAGAGAAAGAGTGAGACGTAGAGAGAGCGAATGATTAAAATAGGTAAAAGTTAAAATGGATAGAAAAGGAAGAAATAAGAAATTAATTTAAAGAAAAAGTACACTAAGTATCGAATTTTCCGAGAATTATAAAAGAAAAAAAAATCATATGAAAGAAAAAATAATAATAATATATTGTGATGTGTGATTGTTGCATAATTGTTCTGAAAAATACGGATGGTCTAAAGTGAAACAATTTACCTGTTTTGTCTGTGTTTTTAATACTGGCCAGTTTCGTGGAAAGAATCTATTACGGGTGTCCATAAGATTTCTATGAGCAATTGGATGTTTTTTTAACCGTGGATTGCTGTTCGTTTATGCTGTGAGGTGTTTTAAATTCAGTTATAAGCCGTAAAAGTGTTATGGAGATAATTGCCGAATTGTTTAAGGTATAAAAGTATAACATATAAAAAGAAAGTATATGTGTAACAATCGAAGATTCGCAACTGAAATGAATTGTCCCGAGGAGATTGCTAAGTACGTGACGCCATTTTGAATCAATGTTTGAAATCATTTATACTGTTGGTTAATGCAAACCGGAAACTGGAATAAGTTTAAGTGTATGTGTAATAGTTATAACTAACAATAAGTAAGTATATTTAATCCTATATTCTGTAATTATGAAGGAATATCAAAGAGCAGTTATTAATTGATTTAGGAATCTTGTATATTATGTATTAAATTATTAGAAGAATAAAATGAAATATTTACGGTGATGATTCTATAAATTATCCGATGTAATTTAGTTACCGGCGTTAAGTGGGAGAGTAAGAGTAGATAAACATTAGAGGGAAAAGTTGTTGCTACCGTCCGTATAGAGTGAGTTTTTGTGATAGTGTGAGATGGCTGTCTGAAAATAGTATTTTTCGTTAGATGATGAAAATAGTCATAAATTTCTTGAAGCACACTCGAATGAATTAGGTGAATAGAGTGCTGGGTTTAGTAGCCTATGATGCATGTGGTTATTTTCTTACTCTCGTCAAAGGTACAGGGGAAACAAGAATCCACTTTATATAGAAGAAGAAAGAAAGAAGAAGATAATTTAAAACCATACTTAATGACGGCTTAAAAAAAAAATGATTCTAATTTTTTTGGTAATTTAAAAAGGTGAGAGAAAAAGGGGGCGCTTTTCTTTATTCTTTTATGGCAAATGTAATAGTTATCTTCATTATCATAATCATCATACTTATCAGCATCAACAGCATTTGCATCATCATCGTTGTCGTCGTCGTCGCCATCAACAACAACAAAACCGGAAGTTATCTTTCGACTTTCAAAATAATCATTTTGAATGTTAAACGTTTTTCATTAAATCGTTGTAATTAATATTACTACTACTACTACTACTAATATTAATATGAAGAAAAGTATTACATATACAGGGTGTTTCAAAAGTCTTGGGAACATAACGATTTTTAATAACTCAAAAACTATTAGGAGTTGAAAAATGAAATTGGTACCGTTGGAAAGGTTAAAGTTTCAAGTTTTGTGGGGAATCTTCAAAGTTGCTCAATATAAGCACCATTCGTCACACGGCAGACATCTAGTCGATAGTCCATTTCCTGCCAAACGCGTTCCAGCATCTTGACGTCAATGGTTCCCACAACTGCCGTTACTCGAGCCTTTAGTTCGTCAATATCTCTTGGAAGATGCGGCACATAGACTTGTTGCTTGACAAAGCCCCAAAGGAAAAAGTCACACGGGGTAAGATCTGGAGACCTAGGAGGCCAGGGCATGAGAACGTCATCACCTCGCCCAGATCTCCCAATCCATCTACCAGACAGCCTTGTGTTAAGAAACTGCCTTACTCTAAGACTTCAGTGTGGTGGTGCACCATCTTGTTGAAAAATGAAGTCATCAGATTCTGCTTGTTCCAACTGAGCCATTAACCAGTCTTCCAGCATGTTGAGATAGGATTCACCAGTGATAGTTGCCTCTTCAAAGAAGAACGGTCCATAGACACCTTTCTTGGAAATTGCACAAAACACGTTCACTTTTGGTGAATCTCGCTCGTGCTCAAGAAGTTCATGAGGATTCTCAGTACCCCATATGCGAGTGTTATGCTTGTTAACTTTGCCATTCAGATGGAAGGTCGCCTCATCCCTAAAAACAAGCCGGGCATCAAAGCCGTTATCTTCCAACTTCTCTTGCATTGCAATGCAAAAGTCACGGCGAAGTGGCTTATCAGTGTCCTTCAACTTTTGGACCAACTTGAGCTTGTAAGGTACCATTTGCAGTCGTTTCCTTAAGACACGCCAGACAGTTGCTGGAGCAAGCTGAAGTTCCCTGCTGGCTCTTCTCACTGATTTACGGGGGCTCCGCTGAAAGGCTGTCCGAACTTGCTCAACTGCATCTTCTGAAGTTGAAGGGCGACCTGTTCGCTTACTTGGGCACAAACACCCATCTTTCACAAATTTAGCATGCCATCTGACAATGGATTTCCTTTCAGGGGCTTCTTTTTTAAATTTCCTGCGAAATGCACGCTGAACACATGTCCACGATTCAGTCTTTGCAAATTGGAGGACGCAAAATGCCTTGTCTTGTTTAGAGAACGCCATTACTGCACCTGGAAAGATAACACGTAAATCATTAGTATGACCAAAAACTTGATTAAGCAAGCTTTAAAATGGCACCAGTTTCATTTTTCTACCTGGAATAGTTCATGAGATATACGCATTTGTAATGTTCCCAAGACTTTTGAAACACCCTGTATAATATGAAATTGGAGTACAAAAATAGAAATGAATTGTGCAGAATATTAATTTATTAGAGAGTGTTTCTAAAATTATTATTCAAATGAAGCATCTGGATAAGTGTGTTTTGGCAGTGTTCTATTGGCTATATATAATGTGTTTGAAAATATTTAAATGTAAAATTGAATTAAATAAGCTTAACG
Organism: Sepiola atlantica; assembly: GCA_963556195.1. Lineage (NCBI taxonomy): Eukaryota > Metazoa > Mollusca > Cephalopoda > Sepiida > Sepiolidae > Sepiola > Sepiola atlantica. The sequence continues at coordinate 53,643,801 of OY744541.1, forward strand.
TGTTTGATATGAATATAGTCAGGGTAAATGAAAAAACTTTCGCATTTATTCATTTAGATATATCTTGGGAAGATCAATGGGAAGAAATCCAGCAGAGTTCTTGATTATTCAAAAATAAATTCAAAATAATAAAGCATAACATTTATTTATATCTCGCCTGACACTTTATTATTTATTAGCTTGTTTTTTCTTATCAAGTGTTTAATTCGGCATATTTTACATAATGTTGTGGAAGCCATGTGGTGAAAAGTTTTCTTTCCTTTTAATAAAAATCAGAGTTGAGATTACATTACCAACAAAACACATCGGTGACAAGAACAAAAACAAACAAAGCACAACAAACAGTCACCACGCCAACTCTAGCGATTATGACGATTTTGATGGTAGGGGTAAAAGGCAATATATTATTAATAAACTAATTTTATATCTAATAATGAAAATTAATAATGATAATAAAACTCGGTGAATGTACTCTGCTTTACAATTGTCTACATATTATCCCAGACAGGTTTGTTCTAATACGCCTACGGTTAAAAGGCGATAATTGGTAGTGTTCATTCAAACTGTCTGTGTGAATAAGTAATGAAGCGTATAGTATAATAATAGTAATAAGTGTGACTAAATGAATAATAAACCTTAATTTAAGTTAATCTAACTGTTTTATTAAAGGTTGAAAACAAAGTGAGATTAAATAATATATATATATATATATATATATATATATATATATATATATATATATATATATATATTAAGATAAGTTTGGATAAATAGTCGATTTATTTAAACCAATTCAATTAGGTTAATTTATTTTTATATTTAAAAACAATGAACAAATTTAATTTAAGTTAATTGAGGGTATATTGTAACATAAAACTTTGCTAAATGGAAGTTAGGAGATATATATATTTTGATGAGGTTGGTTAAATAAGTTAGATTAATCTCAGCACATTAGATCAAACTATTAAATTTAAAAATTAAAGTTTTGGATAAATGCAAGTCAGATTAAATAAAAGACCCTATAGAATTATATATAAGTATCTCCAATATAAATATATATAAATAAATAAGTAATAATCAGTGGAGAGACGGCCTGCATATTCTCCAGCGTCGAGCTGTTGTTTACTATGCAATGTGGAGAAATTTAACATCCTACAAGCCATCAACGACCTCAGCAAGAATTGCCTCAATAAGAGAGAAGTATTCAAGGGTTGCATCCACAGGAGGCAGGCGCTCTTAATAAACTGGGCGGAGCAATTAACATAGAAAGAAACTCTTTAACAGGTCTAAGGGAGCACCAACGTTAATTCATCGCATAAGTAGAAATTATAATAGATGTATAGTCTTGAAGATAACAAAGGTAAACACTTGTGGAATAGAATTAGGATAATCATAACTAGACATACCAACACACCGAAGTGGTCCCTCCCCAATTAAGTGAATTTTGCCGAATTACTTATAACTGTTGGACCCCATTCTGCTCTAACCCATCCACTTCTTATGCGGTTTTAACTTTCATCCACCATATTTCGCTATCTTGATTTATATATATATATATATATATATATATATATATATATATATATATATATATATATATATATATATTATAATATAAAATGAAGTAATAAAATAAGGTGTCAATCAAATTTTATTAGAATTCAAAGTTCAAGCAAAGTATCCTTAAGTCCTTAGCTCATGAGTTTTCAAAGATAATTCTTCTCTTCAGAGGACCATTACCGCAGTTATACTACTACAGGTAATAAAATTACGCTTTGAAAATATATAAAATTATATACACAAATACATAAAAATACATAGCATCAAAAAGTTAATGAGAGACTGAACGGGTTGTGACGGTTCCAACACTGTATTTATGATGAGTGGAAGAGTCCAAGTAGTCCATTTTAGGTAAGGTACCATAACAGATTGTTTGCAAAGTTTGGAATATACTGGGATAGGTAGTTCAGCATTCTCAGGAATCGCTGTAACTCATTTTTGCTTCATGGACTTGGCATCTTTCGTATGTTGCGGATTTTAGCTAGGTCTGACTTGATGCCAGTAGATGTGTATATATTGCAGAAGGACGTTATAGTGGGTTGTTTTATGACACACTTTTCAAGACCAGTTCTGGCTGCTCGAACCATCAAGTTGTGCAGATTCTTGTTGTGTTCTGCATCATTTTCCCTGTCTACTGCTACATCGTCAGTGATGCTAGCAACACTATCTAAACCTGCAAGGATTTGACCCATCCTTGCTTGGAAGATATCCTGCGAGACACTTAGGCCAAATGGTAATCGTTTCCAGCAAACTTGCCCGAAGGATGTCCTGCACGTTATCAGCAATTGGGATTTTTCATCCAGGTGAACTGACCAATATCCTGATTTGGCATCGAGCTTGCTGAACACTTTTGTCTTTGAAAACTTTGGATTCAGTTCTTGTACTCTTGGTATGTTGTAGAGGCATCTTTTCAGACTGGAGTTTAGTTTCTGTGGGTCGATGCATATCCTCAGGGATCCATCCTTTATCGTACTGAAGGCCAGACTGGAGCACCAGTCTGTGTGCTCTTCTACCTTCTTTAGCACGTCTGTTTCTATCAGCTTTTCTACCTTGCTTCAGCTTGTCTTTGAGATGGATACTGCATTTGCGTGGAGGGATCAATGAATGGCTCTGCATCCTCTTTTAGTAAAAGTTTTGCTGATCTGCTGAAGTTGTCAATTCTGTCAAATGGTTTGGGATATGTTTGCCTCAGTTGTTCAACATTAGCGATGGGTTTATGTGGTTATCACAGTTTTGTATTTCTAATAGCGTCAACATTTATCATGATAAGTTTGAGTTGTTCACTTGTAGACAGACCTACAACGGCGGGTCCAGGAATATCTACAACACAAAATGTTGCATCTACCCATTTCAACACTTTATACTGGCATGGGATATTGATATTGTGTTCAGCTGGTCATAAGTTTGATCTGTTCCATACATTTGTCGGAATGTTTTTAATGTTCTTAATGGCAATGTGTTGCCTGATGCTCCTGAATCAATTTTCAAGTGGAGTGTGTGTGGTGAATATAAAATATGTAGTGGTTTAATATTTAGGGTTGTATATGCTTTGTCTCTGACCTGTTTAGTGATGCTGTCCATGCGCTTATCGTGATTGAGTAGAAGTGCTTGTAATAGTTTCCAGCTTCTATGTAGTCAATGTTTTTATTTCTTTCTCTGTTTCTTCTTTTGACTACGATGCTGAGTGTTGTGTGACTTGCTTCTGTGACATCTGCTTTTGGTCCGATGTTCTTGCTTTCGTTTTATTCTGCAACATCTAGACAGTGACCCTTGTTCCTGTATGCAGAACATTTGTCATGATAAGCTGGACATTGTCGTGGCTTATAGCTTGTGTCACAATTTTTGCATTTTCTGCCTCGGTTGATGCTGTAGATTTTCTTGTAGTTGTTCATTTTCTGCTGAAAGGGATTCATATTTCCTGCTTTAGCAAGTACATCACTTATTTTGTGACCTTTGGCTTTTCTGTATAGCTCATTCCGGAATATATTATACGGTGTTGAGGCGATTATCAATTCAATGATGCGTTCGTGTAGTTTTTCTTCTAAGAAGTCGCATTTCAATGCTAGTGTTCTGACCCTTGTCACAAAATCGTCCAGGCTTTCATTTGGTTTTTGTCTGTATTGCATTAAATGCAGTCTATGTATTCTGAAGTGCACGTTTGTGTTCAATTGTGCATCGTAAAAGTTCCATAGGTCTTGCTGTGACTTTTTGTTTATCAGGCAGACCACTGGCGTTCAGGTGTTTTAGTCATTCATCACGGCAGATTGTTTTGCCTCGTTTGTTTTGGTCAACGATCTCCTATAATCTTCTAGATATTACGTCATTTTTTTGCTTAAATAATGACATCGCTTTACTTGTAATATAAAGTACTTTTTGCTTGTTATATGATGTGTAAATACATAATGAGAAAGGTTAATAATAAGGAATAAGGCAAACACGTGTTGACACTTTTACAACTTTACTGAGACTGCTCGTTTCGTAGGCAGGAGGACGTCTGCTGCTCTGCACTGATTAGTGTGGTGCTAGAAGGTAGCAGTCAAAGTGGAATCATCTAAATGAATAAATGTGAAAGTTGGGCCCATTTCTCGCACGAACAGTAAAGTCAAAACGATCTCTTTCCAATTAATTAAACTTATTTAATAAACACACAATCTTTTGTATATAAATGTGATATCAGATTTGCAAGGTTGACTAATTTGCATATTGGTTTTGTAAAAGTTAATTTTATTAATAAACTATTATTTGGCATGTATTATATTACAATTTAAAAACTCATTCAATTAAAAAATTCAATTATTTCCCCAAAAGATTGCCTCCGGCAAACGACTTGGTTACAATCCTAGTTTTTCTGATGTTTCTGCATCAATGACTGCATTTGCATTGGTTTCCGCTACAATGAAGTACAAATTAATTTGCGTATTGTTATATGCAGTTAATTTTACCCACGTTTTGTTTAGTTTGGGTTTAGGTTTTATATTATTATATTTTTACTGGTAGTACATTTACTTCTGCACCTGTGTCAATTTTTAAGTCTATCGATGCCTCGTTAACTTTTAGTATTATTTTCCATTTATCCGTACGTAGTACATTTCTTTTATTTTTAAATATGGCGTTCATTTCGTACACCTCGTTGTCGAAACTCTTCGTGCTGCTGGACCTTTCATCTTTGTTCAGCTTTTTCTGTTTTGTTCTGCATATCTTGGCAAAATGTCCTTTTTCCACATTTTTTTGCAATTCTTGTAATATGCAGGACAGTTGTTTCTCTTGTGTGAACTTTAGCAGTAGGTACATTGGTCCACCCAATTTTGATTCTTGGCGGATTTTTGTTGTCTTCTTTCACCATCTTGTTTATTATTCCTTTGTTTTTTCTTTCACGATTCATGGATATATTTTCTGTTTCTGACGTAGCCATTAATTTTGAATGTTTCTTTGTTTCTTCGGCCGTGAATGGCTTTTTCCAAATCAAGTGATGGTTCCCGTAACATCCTTCCACCTAGAGATTGATGCAAAGAAAAGAGAATTGGAAAATATGAAAATTCATGAAGTATATGAATGTGTGCCTGATATGGGACACAAATGTATATCAACGAGATAGGTGATAACAGAATAATTTGTGAAGGACAAAAACATAATGGATGCTCGTCTTGTTGCACGTGGTTATGAAGAAGATTCCCATAACCTAAAAACAGATTCTCCAATGTGCAGTTGTGAGGCTATGCGTCTAGTATTGTTAACGGCTTCAGTTATGATGTGGCAGGTGGAGACTCTTGATTTTACCTCAGCATTTCTGCAAGGTAATATGCTGCAGAGAGAGGTATTTCCTAGACCACCATCTGATGTGTGTCCAGAATCACAAGTGTGGAAGCTGAAAAGATGTATTTATGGATTAAACGATGCACCTCGTTCATGGTACAAGCGAGTTAATCATGAATTAACTCACTTAAAAGGAATGCACTGTTTCTTTGGAATGATGCCACTGGTGTAATGATAGGCATTCTGGCAATACATGCTGATGATTTCTGTGGAAATGATTTATTTAAGAAAAATGTGATCGCAGAATTGGAAAAGCAGAACATTCACATTTTTGGGATTGAGTATTAAGCAAACAAAATATGGGATTATTTTAGATCAAAATCTATGTTTCAGCCTTATCCCCAATAAACATAAGGAAAGGAAGATCAGTAAGGAAAAATGATGAATTGAGTCAAAAGGAGAAGACAGAGCTAAAATGATTGACAAGTCAAATGATGTGGGTATCCACCCAGACGCGACCAGATGTATCATTTGATGTGTGTAGAATGAGTAATATTGGAAAATCTCCAAAGGTGAAGTTACTCTTCGAGGCAAACAAATCGCTAATAAAGTTAAAATCAAGGACAGGATTCGTATCTTTCCCCCAGCTTGGGAAACCTTCGGATCTGAATATTATTTTTATTCAGATGCCACCTATGCTAGTCTGGAGGATAGATCTTCACAGGGTGGTTTTATCATCTTTGTTTGTGGCAAGATGAACAGAATGGCTCCTATATGCTGGTCATTAAAAAAACTTGACCATGTAACAAAAAGCCCATTAGCTTCAGAGACTTAGTGAAGCGACTGATGCTGGAATGTTAATAGCTGCAATGCTTCAAGAGATATTCAGACTACCTAGGTTGCCTGAAGTTCTTTGTAAAACAGACAATACGTCTCTGGTAGAGACTTTAAAGTCATCAAATCTTGTGAGTGACCGGCATCTCAGAGTTGATGTAGCCAAAGTGAAGGAAATGATGGTGAAGGAGGAGATCCAAATTGAATGGATCAGGGGATGAGAACAGGTCACGGTTTGTCTGACGAAGATGGGAGCCTCTTCCGAAATTCTGAGAGACCTGTTGCAATGATACTTGTTTTACTTTTGTTTGTTTGTTTTGTTTTTTTTTGTTATGGAACTGTAGTCTTCACAAGAGGACACCAGCAATGTTTACGTTATCTCCCTTTGAGTTGTTTCTGAGTCATCTCCTTTATATAGGGTAAAGCATTGAGAGTGACTTCCCTTAGTTGTTGTTGGGAGACAAGATGGCGACGTGCACGAACGGTCAAGGGTTTCCAGTTGGAAAGAAGAAGTGACACAGATCAACACTGCTGCTATGCACTGATTAGTGTGGTGGTGGGAGGTTGCAGTCAAAGGGGAATGGTGTGAGATATAAGGAGGAGACAACCCTTATCTAACACACTAAGGTCAGGGTCAGACCAGTTTATTGTTGGTAAATGAGAAACCATGCCGTTATGGCTGTTTCGTCAACAGGTAGTTAACGGGCAAGGTTTTTTTTTTAAAAAAACGCCTAATGACTACTACGGTTGGTGTTGCGATCCGTGTTTTAAGGGTGGAAAAATAGTTCCTCTTTGAAGTTGTTTTCAAGTATTATGCAAATTTTTATAGTCCCTATCTTTGACATGGCGAAGTAGTGTAGTAGTTACATGAGTGACCTATTTTTTTATTGATCTAAGTGACAGCCAATGACATGTGATTCGGGTTGGCAATTATTGAATCATCGCCTCTTCACCATGTCTGCATGTAACGAGATTCATGCGTGATGAATCATCTTGATGCTAAAACCAGATCATGTGATCAACATAACCTTCAGTTCGAGATTGATTCCCAAACAGACAAGATGTGACCCTGCCTTCTCTGCTGTTTATTTCGTCTTGTCTACCATACTCAACCCAATGTATTATCCTTGTTCTGCTCCCGTGTTTCCTGTAAATAAGACTGCATATCTGTTTAGTTGTGAGTTGTTTACTTCGTGAGGAATGGTGGTCCTGTTTGCTTATTATATTTAAATCAAATTTGGCCAGACGAATTACTGTATTTGCAGCTTAGGAATCATCAGTTCTAGTTGATTTCTTTGTAGACTTTCATCTCCTCAATCTTACTAAAACAAATATCGGGCCGGATATAGTATTAAAATTGCTATTATTATTCCAGTTGTTTGTTCGTTTAATAAACAACAAAAAATATGGCGTGCAATTAAAAAGTTAAAGAAAGGTTTGAATTGTAGGTCGAGTAAGGATTCAAACACTGCCCGATGGATTATCAATACCGGCTTAATTTTAGTTATTTTTATTTTAACATCCGGAACAGCAAATCCATGTGTAGTTATGCAGATCGAGTTGGTTTTGATTTAACTCAATAAAAGAAAGAACAGAAATCGCATTTGTTGTCGGCAATTCATTTCTAAACTTGAAGTTGTTAAGAGCAGAATGGAGAGAAAGAAAAGAGGAGAGAAAATGTTGAGTGAGCGCTGAGCCGGTTTTTTTTTTACTGAGACAACAAGTGGAATTAATTTTATTTAATTCCATGACATTTACTTTTAACGGTCCCTTTGGAGTCAGAGTGAAAACTCTTCCCCGAGAGACTTCCAAATCCCCTCTTTCATTTTTAAATGAATGAATCTTAATCAGTTAACGAATTTACATATTTGTGTCTGTAATCTCACAAGTATTTAGATGGAAAAATAATAAGTGTCTTTACTTTTATATAAGAAAGAATAATAATACTTTTATAATAATAATAATTAACAAAAAGTAGAGAGACTTATTATTTTTAGTTACCATAAGAAGAACGTTTTAACAGAAATGTCACAGTTTATGAATTTTCGAATGAAATCAAAGTAGAATAAATAATGGTAGTAGTTGTTTAGATATTCGTATATGTTTTTATATTTCTATGTACAGGATTCCGTCATGAATTGATTAACCATCATTATGATTTTTGTAATACTGCTGCTAGACATAAGGGTGGCTAATGTGGACTATATTTAGTTTAACTTAGTTTTATGTAACGGGAGCAAAAAAAGGGGTGAAAAGTCAAATATCTCCAATTTTTGTGAAATTTTAACAATAGGTATTAGACATCAATCAATAAAAGATATTCCCAAGCTTTCAGTTTCTTTGGAGTATTTTAAAGGGTTTTCAAGAGGCATAATATAAGCACAAAGTCAAATATTTCTGATTTGCATTAAATTAGATCTATAGTCATTAGACACCAATTAAGCCAGATTCCCTGAATTTCAATTTCTTCTTAAACTTTAGACATTTTCTTCATGTAATAGATCAAAATTTGAATAAGTATTCTAGACATAAGGTTTAGTAGCATTATATCTTGATTTTGATCTTCATAAAGGGACATAAAAGTGGTGCAAAACTGTTTTGTTCGAGAATTAATTTTACCTGTCTTGTGACAGATATTCTTCTAGGTGTATATATATTTATCATTATTGAAAAATATTCATATCATTTGCCTCTCATTCGCATTTTTAAAAAAGAAAAGTTTAAAAGTTAAAATGAAAATCCAATAGCTACTTTACGTCTTTAACTAGTAGCTACTAACTTTCATGTTTGTTAATTCATTTTAATAATTTATTCCATATTATCATTATTTTTATATATGTAGTGGAATCAGTGTACATTAATTTGCCCTAAATTCTACCTTGAACTCCACAAAACACTCCCTCTCTAATTTTCCACTATGGACGGAAATCACATTAGATGATCTGATCATCACCCCTTCCCATATTCTGAACCTGAACACCTCCAGAGCATCTAGACCAGATCTGCTATAGTAATAAGCTGAGTTGGTTCCTGTTATTTCCTTAACAAATGCCTTGCAGAATCTTGCTTCTCTGATAGTGAGAAAATTGCCTCTGTTGGACTGGTTTTCAAAAACTCTGGTGAAACAACTGACCTACAAAAGTCTTCTCCCACTCTTCACTAAAATCTTTGAATCATTAATCAATTTAGCGATAGTTCACCACCTTGAAAATGCTAAACTTCTTCCTGACTGACAGGATGGATTTAGGTAATCTCGTTCTACTGCTGATATCCTAGCATCTCTGAACGCTTATGCCACATAAGGAAGGTAAAGCTAGGGTGGTAGCACTTGATAACAAATCACTCAATAAGTCGTGGGCCTAACTAATAAAACCACAACTTTTAGGAAAAATTCGATTTTATTCATCAATATTGTCTTCTTCTAGGGTGATACAATGAATCGAACACTTTTGTAACAATTTGATGACTTTTTTGTAGAACGATTTTCTTTGCCATCAAAATTTGTCTCAGTTATAGTGTATTGTTTTGGTGAAAGAGCACTTTTTTCTTCAATCGTGGCCATGTTTTGGCGATTTCTTCCTTCAAATGCATCAATAATGCATCAGTAATATTCGCTATTGATGGTTATTCCTTTCTCCAGGCAATCGATGAACTAAATACCTTGCGCATACAAAAATCTGAAGCCCAAACATTGCCTGTTGATATTTGCGTCTGTGGTTGCTTTGGGCGGCTAACAACTGCTGCTGTCCACTAAACTGGCTCCCAATTTGACTCCACAGTGAAGTGGTGGATCCATGTTTCATCCATTGTCACATATTGACGCAAAAACTCTTTTTGTTGCGTTGAAACAGTTGCAAGTAACACTCTAAATCGTTGATGTGTCGTTTTTGATTGACTGTGAGCAAACACAGTTTGAACACGGCTTTTTTATTGACAAATGTTCATGCAAATAATGAATACGCTCTCGCCTTCTGATATCTTCAACTCCTCTGCTATCACAAAACTTCAATTTACGATCAGACAAAACGAGTTTGTGGACTTTTTTGATGTTTTCTTGGACAACAGCTGAATTTGGTCGACCTGAGTGTTCAGCATCACTTGTGTCTGTACAACCGCATTTAATGCCAACATACCGCCTCTTAACCATTGTTTCCGATTTGTGTATGAATAACACTTAGCACGCCATTTACTTGAATAGTATTTTTCCTATTAGAAAGCAATGATTTATCAACGGAATTCAAGTTTTTCCATTGTTTTGAAAATTTTCAACAGTAGCTTCACTTAAATAACTCTAATTTGTAAACTAATTATCCGATTCTGCTCAAATTTTGATAGGTGCCATTTGAAGGTTAGTACTTTATAAAAATCATATGGATTTTTTATTAGTGGTGTCATCTATATGTCAGACTCGAGACTTAAGTGTTGTGTTATATGTAAGGCCTTTAACAAGGTCTGACATAAAAGGTTTTCTCGAGAAAATCAATTCGTACGACATTACTGTACAAATATTTAATATAATCATATCCTTCTTAGCTAAAAGAAATATCCAGTTGTTCTCGATGACTGTACATCTAAACAACATCACATTAATGCGGATCTAGTCCAGAGGTGGATACTTGAACCTATATTATTCTTGATATTCATTAATGACAACTCTGATGCAATCATGTCTGAGATGGGTACATTTGCTGATGACACCACACTCTATTGCCAGCATGAGACCACATCGAATGCCAACACATGCAAGGCAATGGCTAAATCCTTAGAAAATGATCTCCAGTCTGTAGTAGAATGGAGCCAAAAATGGATGGTCACATTCAGTACTAGCAAGACAAAGCTCCTTTCCTTTAACAATTCGAAGAAACTTTACCAACCAGCGATTGCCATGGCTGATAGAAACCTGCCCAAGACTCCAACATTTAAACTCCTTGGCCTAACATTCTCAGGCAACATGAATTGGAATAAATAGATAGAAGATCCTGCCAAGTCTGCTGCAAAGAAAGTAGACTCCCACTACCGAGCTAGAAAAATTTTCACACCTTTCTGTATCCTATATCTCTATAAATCCACCATTTGCCCATGTAACTGTAAACTGTAACGACATTAACTCGAGTGGGGGGGTTGATCCGACTCCAAATGAGTTCACTGTGTCCCATCTCAAGGCAGTAAACTCATGCCAACCGGCAGCTGAGTCCTTAGCATACTTTAGCCATTCCTGGTTCCAACGATGAACACCAAAAACATGAGGGCCAGCCATCAGCTCAACGTCTGTCTTCACTGTTCCAACCCAAGTATTCAGTTGTCCGCCTTTGCACCTCCTTCAGGCAGCGGGTGCGATTAAGTCTACCAACTTGTCGATAAATTTCTTCTCAGTGCATCGAAGAACGTAACCAAATCAGCGTAGTCTTCTTTTCAGAAGAATCTCTGTGATGCTGGTGTTGTTAGGATTTGGCCAGAGAGATGGATACATAGGATACTTTGTATGCAGTACATGTTGAAAACCTTGAGTGTGTGAAGATCTTCTTTGCATAGGGGCCAGATCTCACAGCCATACAGCAGTATTGTGCATATCAGTACTTGGTATATCCTTAGTTTTATTGAGAATTTTATTTCTTGTCAAAATCACAATCTACTCTGGAGGTGGTAGAAGGCTGTGCGAGTGTGATCGATATGGATTTCAATCTCATCCTTACTTTGCCGAGTGGCTGTAAGAGTTGAGCCGAAATACTTGAACTGTTTGACTTCTTCAACAATGGTGTTGTTGAGAATGATAGGGACTTGGTCGGAAAGGGTTAGTTTTAGAGAAATTGATCATCATACCCACGCGTTTGGTGGTGGTGTTTGGTGGTGGTGTTTGATTGGGTTTGAAGGTCTCTTTGTCTTTTAAAACGCAGCAGGAGGATAATGGAAAAGATTTTCGATGCAACATCAACCAGATATACATAAATATATGGTAATCATCTTTTTTGTAGAAAGGGGAGGAGAATTGTATTGCTCCAGTCTTGAGGGATTTTTTCTGAGCACTGAACGCAGTAGAGTATTTGAGGTTAGGACAGCACTTGTATATTTCTGCTAGAAGACTATCCTTGCCAGCTGATTTGTTGTTCTTCAACCTTTTTATTACATCTTGAATCTCACTTTTGGTTGGTGGATCACAGTTGGCATAGTAGGTGGGACCGGCAGTGTTGTTGTGGGATGGTTGTACAATGTACATGGTTCAGCAATTTCTCAATGTACTGCTTTCACCATTTAATGTGGTCTGCCAGCTGGGTGTTCCATTTAACAATGTTTCACTGAGGGGACAGCTGTCTTTTGTCGTTGACTTCAAAAGTTGGTACAGCTTTCTCGTGTCCCTTACGGATGCTACTTGTTCTATTTCTGCTGTGACTGCTTGCCAGTATTTATTTCAGTCAGCATGCATGGATCTAATCATTTGTTGCTTGCGCTTCCAAAAATCAGGATTCCCACAGTTGTGAGCGTCTTTGGTTTTCTCAAACAAGGAAATGGTTTCTTTGTCAAGAGGTCTTTTGCCACTAAGTTCTTTTTGAGCGGCTTGTTACACATTCGCTTTAAAGAGTAACCAGTGTTCTTCAGATGAGAATAAAGTTCTGTTAGTGGCTGGCCTTCAAAGCGGTTGGTTAATTCCACTTGCAGACATGCTGCTGTGCCAGCGGAGTTTACTAATGGTGAGTCTTTTGACTGGCTGTGACTTGTCAAGATTTTTAAGGCAAAGACGAACTTTAGCACACACAAGCATATAATCGGAGTCATTGACGTTTCCAGTTTTAGTTCTGCTATATACATGGCTGTCCAGAACACAGCAAGACCACCTTAAACAGATCATTATATAATCGATCTGGCTCGAGGTTCGTCCATCATTGGAGTGCCATGTAGGAGAGTGATAGATGGATGGATGGGGTCATCAAATTATGTGCTCGTTGGTTATAGTGAAGTTTACCATTCTGTCGCCATTAGAGCATTGATCATCAAACCAACTAACCACATCACGATAGGCCATTGCTCTTCCGAACACATGTGTTCAAGTCTCCGGCTACAATCAGCATATCACTGGATGGGACACAGCGAACAATGTTGTGCAAATCCTCGTAGACGTCATTTTTTACTGAGCTATTGAAATTGCGAGTAGGTGCATACACTGCAACGACTGTAACATTGAAGATAGAGTCCTTTAGTCGAAGACAACCGTTTTGAGATTGGTTCCCAAGTCCATCAAAGCCGCATTTGCATTGGCGCTCAGCATAATAGCCACACTATGACGACCAGAATTATTGTTCACTCCACTATGATAGAAGTGATAAAATGTGTTGAAGTATGCCACTGGGATCAGACTGGCCTGTGTTTGGCAGTCTTGTCTCTGATAGTCTAGCAATCTCTATCCCATACTTATGTAACGTGTGGGTAGTAAGAGTTTGTGTTTCTTATGATTTAAAAAAAAGCAGATAATCCTGAAAGACTGGGAAATTAGTACAGTTGTGAATTGTTACAAGGGTAAAGGGAAAGCCCGAGATAGAGGTAATTACAGAAGCTTAAAGTTGATGGATAAGGTCCTGAAGATGATTGAGAGAATAATTAAGCAGCAAATAAGAAGTCAGATAAGCATAGATAAAATGCTGTTTGGTTTTATGCCTGGAAAAAGTACCACTGGTGTTATATTTAACCTGAGACAAATGCAAGAGAAGTACCTTGGTAAGAAGAAGCACCTATATCTAACCATTATGGATCTGGAGAAAGCTTTTGACAGAGTGCCAAGAGAGGTTATCTGGTGGGCTTAGCATAGACTAGGAGTAAACGAGTGGTGGATGAAGGTTGTTCAAGTAATGTATAGAAATGCTCAAAATCGTGTTAGAATTAACAGCACATTTAGTGACAGCTTTAATGTTAAAGCAGGAGTACATCAGGGTTCTGTACTTGGTCTGTTGCATTTCATTTGTGTCTTAGAAGCATTGTCCAAAGTTCTGTACGGGTTGTTCAGAAGAGAGTTCTTGGGTTAGTAGATGTAGAACAGTTGAGGTAGCAGGTTCAGTTCACAGAGGAAGGCTAAGGAAAACATAAGAGGAACTACTAAAAATTGACCTGAGGGAAAGAAGGATAAATAAAGACCTGGCAGAGATAGGTTACTTTGAATGTTAATTTCTTAAAGCCGTCCAACGTATGCCAGCATGTAAAATGGACGTTAAACTTAAGATGATTATGATGATGATGATGATGATGATAGTTCATACATTCAAGCATGCAACATAGCAGGTTCATTTTCGGTGCAAAATACCAGTTTGCAAATTTTTCGAACTCCTTGCTGATGGAAAGGCGGACATATTGGTTGGAGCAGACACCCTAGCACTGATCGTAGAATTATGTGTAGGCTCAATCATTTAGAGTATCATGAGTTACTGCGAAAATAGTTCTACTCTGCATGTGTGCATCACTGTTCGTGACCCAGCGGCAGGTTATATGCTGCTGTTCATGCTGCAGTTTATCCACAGACACAGATGCAGAACCAACATAATTGCACTTGCCGTAGAGTCTCTGCAGACACAGAGGTGCAAACAACCAGAAGTCATCGGATTTTAAAGCAGAGGCTACGTTGATTTCTGTTTGAAATATGGATTCCTATCAGCAACCAAACTTGTAAACAGTGAGCCTAGCATTTGCTGTTCCACAAGGCATCAGGTACTATTATGATGTGAAACAGTGATTGTAGCCGACACAATCTGCACTTTAGGGTGCACTGGCATGCATCTTGGCAATGGTTAGGACCCTACGGAGAATTGAGACTAGTAGATATTCACACGGAAAGTCTATAAAAACGAGGAAAGAAAAATAGCGTCAAAATGACTGGAAAATTGGTATTGCTTGTCAGGGGCAATTAACCACGCACAGGGTCAGTTGTTTACCATATGCGAGATTGGAATGTCGCTAAGGTCTTAATCACTAATGATGTCGACATCGACAAGAGAAGAAAGTGGATAGGTGTTTGTGGTGACAGTAATGTCTGAGAGAGAATAATGGTTTTCTTTAAGGGCCGAAGATCGCCTCTTGGGCTGTCATCATTAATTAGGGCAGAGGTCTGAGAGAGAGAGAATAATGGTTTTCTTTGAGGTAGATAATATCTGAGGGCCTAGGCGAAGGATTTCAATTGTCGTACCACTCAACCCCAAACCACCCGGAGATGAAGAAAGACTCAGGAAAGGGGAGGAGAGGGAGAGGGAGAGTAAGTCAGTATACCCCACCCTGGCCCCGAGAGAGAAAGAAGGAATGGAGAAATAGGTTGGAGAAAGAAAAGGTGTGATAATATGCCTTTCTGGGAGAAGAAAGGATTTTGTTTTGAGTGGACAGTCAGTTGGAAATTGGAATTCGACTTGGACGGACGAGCGCCGACCAAGCGGGAGCGTTGCGCGAACATCGCTCTCGTTTGGGATGGCATTGCCCATAGTATTCCCCCCACCGTTCAGTAGACAAGTTACAACTTAATTAACAACTTGAAAATCGTAAATGGAGTTTCACGCACAGAGAGAGAGAGAGAGATGACGACTAATTTAGTAAACAGAGAAAATTTATCAAAATAAGAGACTCTAAAATTCAAGTGTAAAATTAATCCTGCCTGATTGTTTTTAATAATTAATTGATACAAAGAGAAACCGACGTTGTTGAATTATTCTATTGTCGAATTGTCCTGCTAAGTAATCTTGCCTTCACAGAATCACAAAATCGTCATTCATCCGACCCGGAGGAGATTCAACACATCTTTCTTTTTGTAAGCATCTATTGACGATCACTGGCCAAAGAGGGTATTCACAGTCTAGAAGGATTCCTGTGCCGAGGACCAGACGTGTGAGTACCGAGATAAAGACACGAGTGGACCACCTATGTTACAAGTGGTTCAGTGACACCGGATCAGAGTGAGGTATCTGTTTTACTCGGCACTGCGACCGGGATATCAAACACCTGTGCGTGAGTGGCTGATGATGATACCCACAGATCACGGGGTCACAGAAAGAGGCATGTGGGGTCCTTATGTTTACAATGATGTTTAGCAGGGTATAGCACTTCGAACCACACATAAAAGATTTAGAGTATGTATAAAGACCAGGCATGACCACCTATCCTTATACTCTCAGGATATAGCTGGTGAGTCTTATAAGGTGCTATCACTACACACACACTCCTATATCCTATATTCGCCTATGCATGGAGTATTGTTGCCACATCTGGGCTGGTGCACCAACCACTCTTGGACAGAAAAAAAGAGTCTCTAACTTAATAGGTTGTGCACTATCTGCTAAGCTTCAGTTCCTGTTACACCGCAGCAGTGTTGCATCGCTGTGTTTGTTTACAAATACTTCGATGAACTCACTACAATTGTACACTCTCAACGGAAATACCTTCGACTCACCCGATTAGCAGCAAAATCCCATCCCTTCACTATAGAGATCTCTAACTACCAGAAAACCTTCTACTCTAATAGCTTCTTTCCTCAGACCGCCGTTAGTGAGGAAGCGAGAGAGCTGCATGAAATGCACCACTTTGGGAAAGAGAGGACACTTTTTCTTGCAAGAAAGGTGAACCCGAGTGTGACAAAGGCGGTTAAAGAGGTGGTGGAACAATGCAGAGAGTGTCAATCAATTGATCCTGCCCTATCCAGGCACGAGAGAGGGGAATTACAGGTGACTGAAACTTGGAAACGGCTGGCCATTGACGTCACGCATTATAGGAACGATATATTCCTGTCAATGGTCGACTGTGGACCTGGGAGAGTGGCAATCTGGCGTAAGTTGAGAGCGGAAACTGCGAGTGAAATCTGCAGAGCCATGGAGACGGTGTTTTTGGAGAGGGGGCCAGTGGAGGAGATATTACTGGATAATGGTGCCGCCTTCCGCTCTGAAGACTTTACAGAGCTGTGTACCAGGTGGGGAACGCGGCAATTTTTTCGGGCTGCATATCAACCGGGAGGAAATGGAATTGTCGAAAGGCATCACCGAACCATAAAGGCTGTTGCAGAGAGAGGCCGAATCTCACCAGAAGAGGCGGTATTTTGGTACAACATGTCTCCAAAGAGTGGTCAAGATGAAAGGTTAGTGCCGCATAAGTCAGTCTTTCGGTATCAGTGCCGTCATCCTCTTGCTAGAACGAACATGAGTGAAGAGGGACAAGGATCCATCACAGTTGGTGAAGAAGTGTGGGTCAAGCCACCGGGAGCTCGTTGCACTACACGTTGGAGACGAGGAAGGGTAACGCATGTACAGTCTGTAAACAATATGAGTGTTGACGGGATGCCACGACACGTGTTTGACATACGTCGTGTCTCTCTGCCATCAAATGGAGATGCTGAGGAAGAAGCCGGTGAACCCCCGTTGGAAGAACCTCCGCGACGCTCTAATCGTGAGAGGAGACAACCGGTCTGGATGGCTGACTATGCGAGGTGTAATGTGATTTTAAGATAACAGGGGCATGTAGTGGAAAATAAAAAAACATAAGACTTACCTGTAATACCAGACCAGGCCATGTGGAACAACAGAGTTAAAGCAAATGGCTGGTTTTATAGAAAGGAAGTACCAAATGATCATGTGACCTATTTTGCATTGCATGATAGGAGTCCCCATAAAGAGGACAGGAAATGAGAAAGCACACTTCTTCTTTGGTTCATCCCGGATTGAGACCAGGTCGGATTTGGTGCTGTCAGAAGAGTGAAGTTGGAGTTCAAGTTGGTGTTTGCGGACTAGTGACTGTTTTGGGTCGGATTGGGTGCCCTCAGAAGAGAGACATTTTGGTGTTTTCGGACGACAATATAAACACATTCAGTATCACAGACATAGCATAATTCAAACACAAATATACGATCTAATTATCAAAATAAGTTTTATTTACTTACAGGTCAGAATGACCCAACACGACACATAACAACACCCATAAATGGTCGCTCACAAAAAAAAAAAAAAAAAAAAAATAATTACCACATAATTTTTTTCAAAAGTGTAAATATTAATAAGTGGCCGCTAACAGACCCGAAAAATGAAATAATTCAAAATCAGCTTTAATTACTCGTCAACAGACTCACAGACTAAATAAATACATAAATAAATAATTTATTAACATGCATTAATTACTAGTCAAGATTAAATAGTATGTTATGCGGCTGTGGGCAGACTCGCAAATAAATGATCAAATTAACCCAAAATTACACACTAGAAAAGCTTTATTTACTAATCAATATCAGGTAATATCACATGACTGCAATTAAAGATGGACGATAATAGATGCACATACCAATGTAAGTCCGACAGTTGCACATACCAATGTAAACAAAAAATAAATTAATAACCAATCTCAAATACAGTTATTTTCTTTCTCGAAAATATATTAATTAAAATACAGAATTACTCGAACTTAACAGAACACAAGATTTCAAAAACATCGTCATTGTTTTTATTTACAAAACGAAAGTAAACACGAGACAACTCAAAACTACAGCGGAAGCGGTTGCTAATTGTCTCGTAGATACCTCATATTATGCGTAAATAATCAAATAACCACATCTTTAAAAAAAACAGCCTCCTAACACATTTAAACAACACCTAGCTGCTTTACTTCCTCACACCAAACATGTGACCGTCCAATTTTTAGCACATTAATACCACACACATGGACGGCCTCATTTCTGTTTTTTCTTCTTTACTCTAGTCATTCCCGACGAAGAACGCAGGGCGTTTGAAATATTGAATTATATTAATAAAAATTATGAAAAACAACGACATCGTTTTATGCTTCACCCCCCCACTCATCATTATCACGATATATATATATATATATATATATATATATATATATATATATATATATATATATATATATATATATAAATATATATATATATAAGTGTTTTAAGGTTCATATTTTTTTTTTAAAAGCATCTATTGTTAAATTTAAGAAGGAATAGGTAAGATAAATACCTTTTGAAGCATTAAGATGCGATATCAATTTTTTTTATAAAAAAGAAAAATAATAAATCGAAACCGATTTTTTTCTTTTTCTTTTTCTTTTTTTATTAAAACTAGCATTTTTTTTTTGTTAGTTTAAAGTGATACAGATATTTCGCCAAAAACCTGGCATCCTCGGTGTGTAATATATCCTGATGTCATCGGATTTGTATTTTTTATCTCTTTACCGGCTTGTTGTTATTACAGCCGGGCCAAATGGGCAAGTTGTTGTTTCCCACCATCAAATATGAAGAACGTGAATGCAGCACGTGATTTGTATAAGTGTTTTAAGGTTCATATTTTTTTTTTAAAAAGCATCTATTGTTAAATTTAAGAAGGAATAGGTAAGATAAATACCTTTTGAAGCATTAAGATGCGATATCAATTTTTTTATAAAAAAGAAAAATAATAAATCGAAACTGATTTTTTTCTTTTTCTTTTTCTTTTTTTATTAAAACTAGCATTTTTTTTTTGTTAGTTTAAAGTGATACAGATATTTCGCCAAAACCTGGCATCCTCGGTGTGTAATATATCCTGATGTCATCGGATTTGTATTTTTTATCTCTTTACCGGCTTGTTGTTATTACAGCCGGGCCAACCGGGCCAAATCCGATGACATCAGGATATATTACACACCGAGGATGCCAGGTTTTGGCGAAATATCTGTATCACTTTAAACTAACAAAAAAAAAAATGCTAGTTTTAATAAAAAAAGAAAAAGAAAAAAATCGGTTTCGATTTATTATTTTTCTTTTTTATAAAAAAAATTGATATCGCATCTTAATGCTTCAAAAGGTATTTATCTTACCTATTCCTTCTTATATATATATATATATATATATATATATATATATATATATATATATATATATATATATATATATATAGTAATCCAGGCAATGTAAGCATCCACAGAATAAAAATCCAAAGAGTTTCAACCGGGCTTATAAAGAGTGCTCAATATTAACTAGAGCTTATATATATATATATATATATATATATATATATATATATATATATATATATATATATATATATATATATATATATACTAAACAAAAGGATGAGTTCATCTATATAAACAGAGTTTGAAGGCACCGGGTAAATCATTTATACAATCACTATAAGGGAAGACGTTACAAAGGGATGACGTCATTTATTAAAACAAGTTGAAGCCATCCAGAAGATCCGTCTCGGCCTTTTGGCCAAGATCAAAGTGTAGTTACACCCCGTATTGTCTTGGCCTTCGGGGCTTGATTTATGCCGGTTTATGGGTCTGTCCTGTGCAGTTCTAGGAGGTCCACCCTCCCAGGCTTTGCCTCCCCTCTTTGGGGAGGAGTAAGTTTATTGCTTACTGCCTGAGGCGCCCTACCGGGTAATGCCGACGGGGCTGCCCAGGCAATTTTTAATGGCCAGAGTGCTCACCTTCTCGGGCGCTGGCTTTTCAAGTCCCACTTTCCAACCCGACCTTGGGTCACATCTTACCTTGTGGGAGTAAGATAAAACTGGCCTTGTGCCTAACCTCCTGGAGAGGAGGTAAATAAATACTCCGTGGGAAGTAGATAAATAGGATCTTTTATGACATCATAAATGCTGAAGTAACAAAAGAATGACGTTATTCATATAAACAGAGCACGTAGACGATCTGTAATCCAAAGGCTCACTAATCTTGACCCGAAGAGTCACTTGTCGTCTATGTGGACAGTGACTTACTAGATGTACCGTCTAGAGCCGGATGGATCTAGTTTTTCTTAGGAAAATAACATTAAATAAGTTAGTTTATATTGAATTGACTGGTTTACACGAAACAGTGATTAAAACAGGATATATTCGGAAAATGCAATATGGAGAAAATTCTATATATAAAAAATATTTTTAAAAAAGGGTTAGGGTAGGTTACCTCCTTTTGTTCGAATTATAATTTCATACTTATCTCCCTTGCAATCTCCTCTGAAATTTCAGGAGTCCATATTAGATTATTCGAATATGACCAGTTTTTAATCCCTGTTTTCTGTAAACCAGTTAACTTGTTATAATTAATTTCTTTTTTTTTTCTTTTACTAAAAAGTGATTTTAAGTAAAAATAGTTTGTTTGGAAGAACTGCTAAAACCCATTTAATAATATGCGACTATACATTAGGAAAACATTAAAAGACTGAATGATGGAAAGAAAGTATAAGAAAACCATTTCGATCTGAGAAACAAGAAAGAATTAAACATTGCTCTTCACGATTCTCTTTTTAGGTCTTCTTTCTTCATTTCATACATCAATCATATCACAAAGAAAACTTGCCTCAATTTGTAAACTTCATAAAACTTAATGAATGTCATTAAAATATTGATTTTAACATAAAATAGAGCTACAATTTTTCTGCTTATTCAAGAAATTGTTACCTTCTTCGATTTTAATCACAGTTGATTTTTTTTTTCGTTGCAGCAAAATGGACTCATCCAAATTATTCCACCACATTTGGAGTCAATCGGCTGGGTGAATAAATATATTAATATATAAATGAATATATATATTTGCAAATGTTATGCAATAGATACACATACATGCACATATATAATAATGTTGCATTGTTCATGTATTCATGTACACACATATGCACACAGAGAAAAAACGTTAAATGCAAATTGGCCTTGATATTTTGAAATCCATTTAGATTAAATGAGGTCAATTTGACGATGACCACCTGTACAATTCTATACTCATACATAAATATAAAATACATGTGAAATCCTATTTTGTGCCTTTTCAAAATAGTCACAACTCTTAATAATCACAACCCCACATACGTGTGTGTGTGTGTGCGTGCCATTTTTCAAATAAGCAAGTTGTTAGCAACTGCCAATGGCTTTGCAGCAGATGGACTTCAAAAAATGCGAGGTGGGGGGTCAGGGGGAGGAAGGAGGTAGAGGAGGAGGAGGAGGCGATCACAAGCTGCAACAGCTTTTCAAAGCGTGTGACCTTGATGGTTCTGGATATATTGACCAGGCAGAATTGGCGACCATCTGTACTGATATGTCAACCGATGAGCTGACTGACGTATTCAAAGAACTTGACACAGACGGAGACGGGCGAATTAGCGTGGATGAGTTTGCTCGAGGATTTAAGGAGATTAACGGAAACGTGTTACAGATTTCTCGCAACCACAGGCGGAAAAGTCTTGCCGAACTTATGGAAGAAGAAAATATAGGTAGAGATTCATCGTACACGGACTTTGTTGGTGCACTCGAAGAAGGCTTCAAGAGTTTGTCATGGTAAGTTACACATATTTTGTTCTTAAGAGTAAGCAAGTAAAACTTTTGACAAAGAATTTGAAAAAGAATATTCAAAACAACAAAAACCGAAAAGAAATGCCACCCAAATAACACATTTTAAAAATCTATCCATATAACTTTTGGAAAAATCCACTGATATCATGTTTTTGTTTTGTTCTTTGAAAACTAGTAAAAATATCTAATATTAAATAATTATTGTGATTGAAACCGAAAAACAGATGTTTTTTTTTATCTGAACGTTATCAGGCTTGAGTCAAGATAGACATGAGAATCTATTGCTGTGTGTGTAGATAAACTTATACGTACATTATTGGAATGCTGAATCTTGAAGATACCATAAATGAGTTTGCTTACATTGCACAGAAAACTGTCTGGTCTTTCTGCCAATAAACATTGCTGTAAGTTTTGAATTTCATAAATCTGTTATTAAATTTGCATTCAGATTAAAAAAGGAAATATCGCCCAACTTACTTAATATAGATATTTTTTTGATTTAAAAAAGCTTTTGATATTATCCATTAAAAGATTCTTTTATCATTTGTTTCAAAAGTGCATAAAATTAGTTTCCCGTGTTTATCGGCGTTTCTTAATTCGGACATTACAATGAAACACATCACTAGAAATTGTGTCAATCTGTCCGATAAGTTACAAAAGAACAGAAAGAAACTGCAAGTAATTTGTAATGAAGACAACAAACAAAATAGTTAACATCAGTTAATCTCTTTCATCGCCCATTTTTTCGGTTTTGCTCAAAATTTACTAAAACAAACCATACAACCATCCAGTTTTGTGTGATCCATATTTATTGTTTGTACGAAGATATGGGAAGGAAAAAAAAGAAAGAAAGTATGAATAAAGTACATTTTTTAAAACTTTTTGTTTTACTGTTCCACAAAGACAGGAACATGAATGAGACAAGCACATTAGACATATCTTAGAATAGGATCAATGGCTTCAACTTCATTTTGGTTATAATAATAATCACAACGTTCATGACAGACAGACTGAGACTAAAACAATGAACATAAGGATACTAGTTCAATTCTAATATCATACTTTATTCCTTCAACCAATCAGAGTCCTTCCTTTTATTACCCCCTAACTACCTATTTATTTCCTTCAACCAATGAATTTTCATCGGTTTGTTTGAAATAGATTTTTAAGCTTTTAAATGGGTCAAGCAAATAAAGGATGACCTTACCATGACCCAGATCTATTTTACATTCTAATATATGAGATTTCAGATTTATATTTTTATCGTTAGATTTTTTCATTATTTTTGTTACTTTCAATTACTTTAGTGTGTTAGTTTTTTTAGTAGTTATCCAAAAGTACAAATTTCACTTTTATAATTAAGTAACCTTTTTACATCTTTAACATTTAAAATTTCTAGTTTCTTGCTCAAACATAACCTACACTAATCTCAGCTCGTGTCTTTCAATTGTAGGCGTGTCCCTTTTCTTCCTGAGATTCTTATGGATGGCTCTGCTCTTGAGGAGAAATCGACTCTGAAACTTCTTGGTCTTTCTCTCTCATCAAATCTTTCTTGGAGTTCATACATTAGATCCATTGCTGTTTCGGCTTCTCGTAAAGTCGGTTCTCTCTATCGCTCCAAACACTTTCTCACACCCGAGGCTATTCTCTATCTCTACAAATCTACAATCAGACCATGTATGGAGTACTTTTGTCATATTTGAGCAAGTGAATTTCTGTCCTATTTGAAGGTTCTTGATAAGGTGCAGAAACGTGTCTGTAATTTGATTGGCCCTACCCTTTCTTCTTCTCTGCACCCTTTCTCTCACAGACGTGATGTTGCTAGTCTCAGTCTTTTCTATAAATACTATTATGGCCTGTGTTCTTCGGAATTATGTGATCTATTCCCTGCTTCTTTTGTTCCAGCTCGTTTGACTCGTTGGTCTAGTGGTCTCCATTAATTCGCTGTTTTGATACCACATTGTAATACAGCTTCCTATTCCAGTAGCTTCTTTCCAAGAACCGCAAGCTTGTGGAACTCTCTTCCTGCTGACTGTTTTCCTCCTACCTATAACCTTGGTCTTTTCAAGACTAAGGTCAATAGGCATCTCCTGTCTTTGGGATAATCATATTTGTTCTTGTTAGCTCCTTACATCAAGTGGCTTCATGTATTGTCTGGAAAGTTTTATAGTGATGTGAAAGATTTATTGAAAAATAAATCGATAATTGTGAAGATTAATACCACAAATATTGTCTTTGACTATTTGTTTTGTTCATACTCTCTTTCACTGTTCCGGTTTTCTGCATTGCTTTCAGCCTTAATAGATACCCATACATTTATTACCAGCAATTCTTCAAGCAAACTACTATTCACTTATTTTCAGTTTTTGGCGTCTAACTGCCTTCACGTGTAGGTTTCTCGGTTATCTTTTGAAATTCTCTTCTTTTCTCTCCAGGTTTGTTGTTCATTTGCTTTTGTCACCTGAAGATGATTCGACGAAGAATCGGAAACGTTCGCGATACATACATACATTTTAACACAAAAAAGATAATTAAAAAACTTGAAAAAATAAAAATAAAAAAGGTATAATTAAGCAGAGAATTCTGTTATTTTTAACAATGTTTTATTATATATATCGTGTGGTAGTAGCTGGTGCAGTATAGCACCCATCGTTATGGTTTGGGTCAAATCGACCGGCATTAATGCCCTTTCCGTATTTAACAATTAAAACTTATAGAAAAAAAAAAAATCTATACATATGTAAATCAATAAAACATAAATAAATTAAAGAATGAAGAAGAAAAAAAAGCTATAAAAATGGAAGCGGAAAAAGACCCATATTAGCTAAAATCAACCTCCTGAAGATGGACGAGACGTCCAAAAGCGCTCGAGATTTGACCCAAACCATAACGATAGGTGCTATACTGCACCAGCTACTACCACACACACACACACACACACACACATATATATATATATATATGTAGATATTGCGACTGCTTGCAGATTCTAGGATGACTCTGTAAACCGGGTTCGCGCCTCCCGACCGTCTGAAATTGTTACTTTCCTGCACTGATGAGAGCAATAAGCTTGAAACACTAGCGTCTGTAGGTATTAATAATTTAATATTTATTTATAAATATTATATATATATATATATATATATAGAGAGAGAGTAAGATAATACTTTAAAGATATAAATAATATCTTTAACTAGTAGACTATCAAGATAAAAACAAAGCTCAATATAGTGTATAGAGCAATTATATTAATGGATTGAATGACATAATAAAATGAGAAATCAATCAGATTTTTATTAAAGTTCAAAAGCAAGGTGTGAAACTGCGTCCTTAACTCATGAGTTTTCAAAGAAAATCTTCTCCTCAGAGGACCATTACCGCAATGACATTACTGCGGGTAATAAAAATTAAGCTTTGAAAATATATAAAAAATATATAAAACATAAAATATATTGGCCAAAAGCACACTGTTTTGTTAAACTTATACAGTTTATCCAAGTCAGAAAGTTTAAAACAATTTCAAGAAAAATGTCAAAGAAGTCGATTAAAAAACAGTCCAGGTGGTGAATGGTAATCCAAAAATCGAAAAAGTTATCCAGGCGGGAAATTTGCTTGCTATCGATGGAGTAGAAAACAATGAAGAGTGTATTCAGGGTGTATGTAAATTAATAACAAAACCATAGAAAAAGCAAAACCATACAAAAAGTTCAGAAGACTCACTCGGTGTTGAATATTATGATGTCCAATTAAGGATTTATAGGAACTGATAGTAGGAATGTTGCAAACCATAACTTCCTGGTCTGTTGCATATAGAGAAAATGATAGCAAAAATACAGTATTACATTTGGTAAGTGGTATATGTTTATCGAAATGTGCTGAATACCCTAGTTAAAGCAGGTATGTTTTAATGCCATATTACATGGGAGAAAAAACATAACTGTGTTTTGTCATAGTGTTGTATACTAGGCAAGAACCCTGGTGTTGCTTGGGAGAAATAAAAGTAATAATACAGTATTACACTTGGTAAGTGGTATATGTTAATCGAAAAGTGCTCAATACCCTAGAGAGAGAGCAGGTGTGTTTAAATTCTGCATTGCCCTTGAGCAAAAACTTCAATGTATTTTGTTATTTTGTTGTATACTATACAAGGAACTCGATGTTGCCTGGGAGCAATTAAATAATAATAGAGTATTACATTTGGTAAGTGGTATACGTTAATGCCAAAGTGCTTAATACCCTAGATAGAGCAGGTGTTTTTTAATGCCACCTTGGCCGGTAGTAAGAACTTAGCTGTGTCTTGTCATAGTGTTGTATACTAGACAATAAACTCGACATTGCCCGGGACAAATAAAATAATAATACCGTATTACATTTGGTAAGTAGTATATTTCAATGCAAAAGTGCTCAATACTCTAGATAGAGCAGGTGTGTTTGAATGCAGCGTTCCCTTTAAATGTGTTTCGTTATGGTGTTGTATACTAGACAGGAACCTTGGTGTTGCTTGGGAGAAATAAAAATAATAATACAGTATTATATTTGGTAAATAGTATATGTTAATCCAAAAGTGCTCAATATCCTAGATTGGAGTCGGGGGTATTTGAACGCCACGATACCTGGTAGCAAAAACTTTCAATGTGTTTTGTTATAGTGTTGTATATTTGTTATAGTGTTGTATATTTGTTATAGTGTTGTATATTAGACAAGAAAATCGACATTCCCTTGGAGCAATAATATTAATAATACAGTATTACATTTGGAAAAAATGCTCAATATCCTAGATAGAGCAGATATCTATAAATGTTGTAATGCCTAGGAGCAATAAATTCAATGTTTTTTGTTATAATGATGTATACTGAACAAGAAACTGAGCGTTGTCCGGGAGCAATAATAGCAATAATACAGTATTACATTTGGTAAGTGGTATAGCTTAATTTATAAGTGCCCAATAACCTAAATAGAGCAGGTGTTTTTTAATGCCACATTGACCGGTAGTAAGAACCTAACTGTGTCTTGTCATAGTGTTGTATACTAGACAATAAACTTGGCGTTGTCCGGGACAAATAATAATAATATAGTATAACATTTGGTAAGTGGTATATGTTAATCTATACTCTAGATAGAGCAGGGTTAGGGTTTGAATGTCGTGTTGACCTTCAATGTGTTTTGTTATAGTGCTGTATACTAGACAATGTGTTGCCGGGATAAATAAATGTAATAATACAATATTACATTTAGTAAGTGGTATATGTTAATCCAAAAGTACTCAATACCCTAGATAGAGCAGGTGTGTTTGCCCGGGAGAAATAACTTCAATGTGTTTTGTTCTGGTGTTGTATACTAGACAAGAAATTGGGGGTTGCCCGGGAGCAATAATGGTAATAATACAGTATTACATTTGGTAAATGGTATATGTTAATCCAAAAATGTTCAATATCGTAGATAGAGCAGGTGTATTTGAACGCCATGTGGCCCTTCAATGTGTTTACTTATATTGTTGTATACTAGACAAAAAACTCGGTGTTGTACAGGAGAAATAAAATAATGATACAATAATTCATTTGGTAAGTTGTGTATGGAATACATTAAAACAAATATGTTTCATTATATTATTCTGAGTGAGAAGGAGAAGATAAGAAAGTTGGCCTTGCCTGAAAATAAATATAAACAAGTATCTGTTTCCTTATAGTGTTGGGGAGAGGGGGATGACAAGAAACTCGGCATTGCTCTGGAATACATTAAAGCAAATATGTGGCTAATTATAGTGTTGAGAGGAGAGGAGGAAGATTAGAAACTTGGCGTTGACCAGGAATACATTAACAAATGTCTTTTATTAGAGTGTTCATGTGGAGACAGGAGAAATTTGGTGTTGTCCGAGGGCAATAAATTTAAAACTGAAAGCTGAATTTAATTTATTACATTTTTATTATTATTTTCAAGTGAAAAAATGGGCAGGAGTGTAAGGAGGTTCCTCGATGTTTTAGTGTCTGAAGCTGGTTCATCGTTTGAAACCTCTGTGTATAGAAAACCAACGTTTACAGACCTTTATTTAAATTGGTTTTCCTTCGCCCCAAGATCAAGAAAAATAAATATTATTAGTACTATCACTCATCGAGCACTTATGATTTGTTCACCAACACGATTCGATGCAGAACTTGGTGAAATTACTAATATTTTTCTTGCTAATGGATATCCCATCAATATCATAAAAAGCACCATTGCACGCAAAGTTGCTATATTTAATGGTGGTAAATTAATTGGCCCGTCACGTTGCCCTATTTATTTGAAACTTCCATGGTTAGGTTCTGACGGCCTTGACATTGTCAAAAGGATTTCTTCTACTCAACGTTGTTTTCCAGCAACCATGCTGAGAGTAGTTTACACGACTCAAACCTTTTTCTCTTCTTTTCGTAAGGATGTTTTGCCAGCCATTCAAAAGAATTCTGTTGTTTATAAATTCCTATGTCAGTGTGGAGCTGACTATGTTGGCAAGACATCCCAAAGATTAGAAATTAGAATATCCCAACACATACCACGTGATATTCGTTTACACAAGGTTTCGAGATCATCCGGGAACTTCCAGGCACAGGAATCAGCCATCGGTAATCACCTGGTTAGTACAAATAGTTGTTCTGACAAGTATTCCAATGGGTGGTTTTCTGTTTTACACAGTGCCAGGTCGAACTACCATCTCAATATTATTGAGGTGTTAGTTATTAACAATTCTCGACCTAGCCTGTGTAGACAAAAGATTTTGAAGCATCAGTTGGAGATCTTTAATGATTCAAATCCACCATAACGTTGAGAGATTTACTTTTTTTTTTCTCTCTCAATCGTTTTCTCCCACTTGAACAATTTTTTTCCCCTCATATCTCATTCGATTTTCTTAGTTTTTAATTTATCATTCTGACGTTTCCTCTTAGAGGGTCAGATGATAAGGCCTTAAGGAAAATTTTAGCAATTTTCTTTTTTTTTTCCACCCGCCCGTTTCATTGATTAAATAATGTTTCCTCTGAAATTTATCCTACGATTTTGTTGTACGCGAAATTTACTTATATATATATATATATATATATATATATATATATATATATATATATATATATATATATATATATGGGAGATGATTAGAGTTGCATACGTCTAGACTAAGCTAATCTTAAGCCCCTTACAGTCTCTGCCTCCTAACCGGTTGCATGCTACCTTGTTTTATCATAAAATGGATGCAAGTGACCGAGCAGAGTGGCGGTATATTCTGACCTTCCACCCCTGCTGTATTGTAGGGTATGCCTCTTTAGGCAAAGGCTAGGAGAAGGAAAACTACAAAATCAAACCAGACAAGACCCAAACGGTGGAGCTACCCGGGTGATGGCCTGGAATGCTGGAAGCCTTCAACTCGCAACTGCACTCAAGCAGCGAGTCTAAGATAGTCGCTCTCTGGTGACTGTGCCGTGACACCAGAGTTAGGCAGCTAGACCCATGACTGGGCTGGCCTATTAAAGATCACCGTAACCCACCCCACATGGGGAGACCCCTAGAAAAGGTGGGTCAAACCTCGGTCACGGAAAACCCATCTGACCAGCTTACTGCGGCTGGCAGACATCCCATCAATGCGGTTGCAACAACAAGAAACTTTTAACTATAGGTGCATGGAGCATCTGCACCCTCTAAGATGTGGGGAACACAAACCACCCTATATATATATATATATAATAAATTAAATAAACATTAGAGACAGTCTATGTGGCCAGGTTTCACTTCCATACATCATCACACTGTGTACACATGCCTTGGTTGACAGTGGAAACGCTCTGCTGGTTAGTAAAGGCAGAAGTTCCCTTAACTTACTCCATCCACTTCTAACTCTTGCAATCACACTAGCACCTGCTCCACTCTATGCTCCAATAGTATCACTAAGGTAACAAAACTTCTCAACAGCCTAAATAGCTTTGCCATCCAAGTATACTTTGTTCACATCTGAGTTCTCATCCATGCTTAAAAGTAGTACAAAAGATTGAATTGAACAAATTCAATTTGAGATGAACATTTATATGTCAACGGTGTGGAATTAATGGTCTTTTGAATATCAGAAATCAGTGTTAAAAGTTGAAAGTTTTAGCTCTTCCCAGTGTCTTAAATAAATATGAGTTTTAACCATCCTTTCCCACACACCTCTTATTCATACAGTTATTGGTGTTGTTCATAAAGGTTCTGTTGAATCCAAACTGATGTTCTATTATATTTATTCTTAAAGTTGTAGAGAATGACCTTGCATTGACACTGTAAAGATTGGAAGGCAAATCATAAAATACAGAATCTAATTAGTGCTTGTAAAAAGGCTTTAGCTAATACTTCTAATAGTTAAGCAGGTAAATATCAATAAATACATCTTCTCTTTTCTATTTTTATGCATCCAGAGATGCCCTGTATAGTCAATACCAGTTTTTTAGTAACGGTTGATCAGGTTTAACTCAAGGTAGATTGGTTAATTTGGGGTATTTGAAAGCCAAATTGTTATATCTTTTACACATAGTACATTTGTTCAGTACAATATTCACAGACTGTTTTGTCTGTGGAACGAAGAAAACAAACATTCTTAGTTTAGAGAAGGCAGTACTTAAGTCTTTAATGATTAACTCTGTAAAGGGATGATGTTTTGAAGCAGTATAATATATAATATTTCATATTCATATCTACGGGTGTTGGCAACCCTGTCATCTCCTCTTAATATCATCCATTATACATATATTATCCTTGGTAGGTTTTTTTAAGTAAGACAAGTCACCCTTTTGGCTTTTTATCAGATGTAACTTAGCAAGTAGATTATAAGCAGGTTGTTCTCTTCTTTAACATTTGTTTATAAACTTGACTACAAGTGAAGGAGTAGCATATATTCTTTGATTCAGAATATTTTGTGAAGGAGATTGCAGGTTCCATTATTGCTTCTGGCTGTTCAGATAAAGTCACTATATTTTTTGATTCAGGTGTTAAACAATCAATATTGCTTTGGGGGCACTTTATTTGATCTTTGATTATCCAAGGAGGTCATTATGTTTAGCGATTAATCATTGTTTGGAATTTGTCAAGAGAAATTCCACTGGATTATCCAAAGAATGAACATATTTTATTTAATACTTGTATTTAATTGTTTTTATTGTCTTTATTGATTAGTTCCTTCATAGTCTTATATGCTGTATCTTGTAATTTGCAAATATATTCTTGACTTTAATATTGTCTATAAGAAGCAAAGACAGACCTACTTGTGCGTCCATAAAACTATAAATATCTTGTAATAGTATGTTTGAATAACTCTTTGTTGGTGTAGGTAAAGCTTTAACACTGCTAGTAATTTCAACGTTTGAAGTTTTCAAACGTGCTACCTTTGTGAACGGAGAACGACAGTGCTAGCTTCATTTTTTTCTGCCATCCTTATTTTGTTTTAGCTTGCTTTGCTCTGGGTTCTTTTTGGTTCATTGAGACGTCTGCTTCTTTGTTGTCATATTATAAGGTTAGGGTTATGAATGCAAATCTAAACTAAATAAATTGGATAGAATTCAGTTAGGATGGCAGGAAGATCGATTGTCAGAGCCCAGATCAGAACAAATCAGAGAGAGGAAGAGAGAGAGAGAGAGAGAGAGAGAGAGAGAGAGAGAGAGAGAGAGAGTGTGAGAGAGAGAGAGAGAGAGAGTGTGTGTGTATGAGAGAGAGAGAGGGGATTACGTCCCTGATACAGACCAACTGTTGTAATCTGGGTGGGAGGGGTGTAAATAGAGTGATTAAAATGGGATAGAATTAATTTTATTTTCTAATTTAAACTTATTTTATATTATGGATATTAGGTGAGCAATAGAGAAAGGTTTTAAAAGGAAGAATTGCCATGGATGATTGCAGCATTTCTTTTTCTCTTTCTGTCCGTTGTTTGTCTGTATGCAGAGTGGATAATTTCTTAGTGTGAGGGGTGCGGGTTGCTGAGCGCTGGAGTGGCAAGGTGCTAACACGACATGAGTGATAGGTCATAGATTATGATTTTTCATGGACCTTTAGTATAGAAGAATCAAGAAAGGTGGTAGTTAAAATCATGAAATTTTGATGTCATATAGATTGACGTGTTTTTGAAGAATTAAGAAAAGATCCGAGCAAGGTACTCCGGAAATTTACAAATTGGGAAATATTTTGAGATTGAAGAGACTTCCCCATGCGTTGA
Source organism: Sepiola atlantica (assembly GCA_963556195.1). Classification (NCBI taxonomy): domain Eukaryota; kingdom Metazoa; phylum Mollusca; class Cephalopoda; order Sepiida; family Sepiolidae; genus Sepiola; species Sepiola atlantica. The sequence continues at coordinate 53,676,420 of OY744541.1, forward strand.
CTGTTGTCGTGAGATATAACCACATGCACCCACTCCCGATGCACGGATTGCATCTGCTCTGTGTTCGATTGGAAAGTGGACAGTGTGGAATTAAGGGCCGATTAGCAAATGGCATATGTGTAGATATGTAATCTATTTATAAATTGTATGTGTAGATATGTAATCTATTTATAAATTGTATGTGTAGATATGTAATCTATTTATAAATTGTATGTGTAGATATGTAATCTATTTATAAATTGTATGTGTAGATATGTAATCTATTTATAAATTGTATGTGTAGATATGTAATCTATTTATAAATTGTATGTGTAGATATGTAATCTATTTATAAATTGTATGTGTAGATATGTAATCTATTTATAAATTGTATGTGTAGATATGTAATCTATTTATAAATTGTATGTGTAGATATGTAATCTATTTATAAATTGTATGTGTAGATATGTAATCTATTTATAAATTGTATGTGTAGATATGTAATCTATTTATGAATTGTATGTGTAGATATGTAATCTATTTATGAATTGTATGTGTAGATATGTAATCTATTTATAAATTGTATGTTTAGATATGTAATCTATTTATAAATTGTATGTGTAGATATGTAATCTATTTATAAATTGTATGTGTAGATATGTAATCTATTTATAAATTGTATGTTTAGATATGTAATCTATTTATAAATTGTATGTGTAGATATGTAATCTATTTATAAATTGTATGTGTAGATATGTAATCTATTTATAAATTGTATGTGTAGATATGTAATCTATTTATAAATTGTATGTGTAGATATGTAATCTATTTATAAATTGTATGTGTAGATATGTAATCTATTTATAAATTGTATGTGTAGATATGTAATCTATTTATAAATTGTATGTGTAGATATGTAATCTATTTATAAATTGTATGTGTAGATATGTAATCTATTTATAAATTGTATGTGTAGATATGTAATCTATTTATAAATTGTATGTGTAGATATGTAATCTATTTATAAATTGTATGTGTAGATATGTAATCTATTTATAAATTGTATGTGTAGATATGTAATCTATTTATAAATTGTATGTGTAGATATGTAATCTATTTATAAATTGTATGTGTAGATATGTAATCTATTTATAAATTGTATGTGTAGATATGTAATCTATTTATAAATTGTATGTGTAGATATGTAATCTATTTATAAATTGTATGTGTAGATATGTAATCTATTTATAAATTGTATGTGTAGATATGTAATCTATTTATAAATTGTATGTGTAGATATGTAATCTATTTATAAATTGTATGTGTAGATATGTAATCTATTTATAAATTGTATGTGTAGATATGTAATCTATTTATAAATTGTATGTGTAGATATGTAATCTATTTATAAATTGTATGTGTAGATATGTAATCTATTTATAAATTGTATGTGTAGATATGTAATCTATTTATAAATTGTATGTGTAGATATGTAATCTATTTATGAATTGTATGTGTAGATATGTAATCTATTTATAAATTGTATGTTTAGATATGTAATCTATTTATAAATTGTATGTGTAGATATGTAATCTATTTATAAATTGTATGTGTAGATATGTAATCTATTTATAAATTGTATGTGTAGATATGTAATCTATTTATAAATTGTATGTGTAGATATGTAATCTATTTATAAATTGTATGTGTAGATATGTAATCTATTTATAAATTGTATGTGTAGATATGTAATCTATTTATAAATTGTATGTGTAGATATGTAATCTATTTATAAATTGTATGTGTAGATATGTAATCTATTTATAAATTGTATGTGTAGATATGTAATCTATTTATAAATTGTATGTGTAGATATGTAATCTATTTATAAATTGTATGTGTAGATATGTAATCTATTTATAAATTGTATGTGTAGATATGTAATCTATTTATAAATTGTATGTGTAGATATGTAATCTATTTATAAATTGTATGTGTAGATATGTAATCTATTTATAAATTGTATGTGTAGATATGTAATCTATTGAGAGGATATGTGCTCTATTTATGAATTGATTTTAAACAAATTTATAAAACTAAGGAAAGAAAAAAGATAATTTTTTAAAAATAAACTGATGTTGTAGTGAGTGTGTGGGGGGTTCTTTTTGTTTTGGGTTTTAGATCAATAAAATGAAATAATTCATATATGACAAAAATAGATATAGTATATGTTGTTATAACCAGTCGGAAAAGAATGCATCGTTTAGGGCCCGATGACGAGCACGTGATTTTTTTTTACTTTTTTGATTTGCATTTTGTCTTAATTGTTTTAAAATTAATAAAATGAAATAGTCTGTAAAAAAAAAAAAATGTTGTAGCCAGTAAAGAAAAAAAATAAACAGTTGAAAGAAGAAATACCTGCAGTATTTAAATTTTTAAATTACGTGTGTGTATCTGTATATCTGTCAGTGTGAGTGTGCATGTGTGAGTGGTGGGCAGGAGGATACTTTGTAAGTGTGTGTGTTAGCAGTAATTTATTTCTGATTGTCTGACACTTATTCTTCGCCTCCTTCGGCGGGAAAATCCCGAGGTGGGGTGGGAGGAGCATGTCTGAGCGAACTAGAGAGAGAAAGGTAGTGACCATTCAGACCAGCATTCCTTTGGTGTTCGTTCGTTGGATGGAGGCGTGGCCGTTAGGACCTATGACCCTGCCAATTTGCTATCACTTCACAGTTTGTTACTTGAAATGTTTTTTTTTTCCCCAAACCAATATGCAAATTGGTTAATCTTTCGACTGATATCGCATACACATGGGCAGTGTATAAAGAGGACAGTGCAGCTATTGTGTAGGGTTGAATTAAGATATCCACTGGAGATAACAGCCAGATACTCCATTGAAAGAGAGTTATCATGGAGACAATTACATTTTGGTCCCCTGTTTCTATGAGCCACTTATTTCATTTCAAAGAGAAATATGATTCTGTTTGGTCCAAAATACAAAATCAGAAATATGTTCAAATTCCTGTGCCTTACCCCCTTTTTCCCTTGGCCGAGCATCTATCATCTGTACCCTCTGCCATTTGCATGCACCATGAAAACATGCAGCCTACTGCATTTTTACACCTTTGATTTGGCACAGAGAATGTTTGAACTTCCATTTGGCACCCTATAAATTACAAAATCATAGGTATTACAGAATGTATAAATTTCAACAGGATTTTCATGTAATTAATTTATGAGAGAAGAAAACTTCACTCAGTTTGGACAGTTGCTCTCGTAATGTTTTGAATTTCCAAATAATATTGCATTGTATTGCAATTCATCCTATTCTTGTCTTTGTCATTTTTTAGTTTTATCATTAGCAATGCCTTTTTAATATCTCCAAAGATTAGAAAGTTGTTCGTTTAATCATATTATTCATTAAATTGATTCCAAAATAAGCTGTTTCATTCAAAAAGTATTTACCCTCTGATTTGAGCGAACAATTAAACATAGGCCTGATTTTAGTTGGTGACCTAAGGAATCCAGAAATATTTAAAAAAATCCTAAAGTCCTTTCTAGTGAATTCATTCTTCTACTTTAAGTCGCACATTGTAATTAGAGATGGTGTACTACCATAAATCCTTTCCTCACACCGTAGTAGATCAGCATGAGTAACAGTTATTCTTAAACCGTATAGTCTTTAAATTTACTGACTTTATTTTTAGCATATTTACTGACATCTTCATAATAGGAATTTGATACGGCTGAGTCTACAGCAAACGTATATTCGCGGTGTTTGTCAACCTGAGACATATATAATATATCTAAATAACTATCTGAACAGGTAACTTCATCATTTAAAACAAATTCAGCATATTTTTCTTGGGTCTGTTTAGAAGATCTTGTAGTAAAAGAATGTAATTTTCAAATGATGTTATTCTGTTTGCTTTGGCCCACATTCAATTCATTATCTTAAATATCTTCATATGCTGGGAAAGATCTACTCCAATCTGTCCAGGTATATTTATTTTATCATCATATTTGTTGGGAGAAAATGCCAATTTCTCATTAAATTTTCTTAAATTTTTCTCAGTTGTGCTAAGATAAGAAAATTCAAAGGGTTAGAGTTAAATGCATTATCTATCAAAACGGAATAGCTAAGTTTCCCTCCATTCGGGTTCTCAGTTACTCTTTGCCTTACATGCGTTATCAAAAGTTCCAGTATACGTTTTCACCTGGAAATTAACAGGCTTCATAGTATTAACATGAGGTTTCAAATTCGTTCGTATTTCTTTTGAGAAATATGATCTCTAGCTGCCTGTATCTAAAATACAATTGACATCCACCCTTTAACTTCTCTTAGAAAGTGTTACTGACATTACAGCTAGCACTAGTTCATTATCGTCTACTGATTTAGTGCTTAGACTTGTGTACATTTTAGCACACAATGCAATTGTATGATATCTAGTACCACATTTTTTACAATGAAATTGAAGTCTTTTTTTAACCAAGACACTCCTCTGTTTTATGTTTTTTTGCTAATACATTTTGTACGAGGGGCGTTCAATAAGTAATGCCCCTGACCCATTTCCCATAGCAGTAGATTAATGAAACTTGGCACAGTTATTAGTCTTTCTCTACATAGGAACCACCCAGAGTTATGCATTTCTCCCATCGTTTGATGCAACTCTGGACACCGTTTTTGTAGAACACCCCAGGTTGGTCCTCCAACCACATCGTAACTTCAGAAATCAAGGCTGAATCATCTGGGAGACGCTTTCCTTTCAAAAACAACTTCATAGCTGGGAAGAGATAAAAGCCAGAGGGTGCAAGGTCAGGAGAGTAAGGTGGATGGGGGAGGATTTCATAGCCACATGCCCGTGCTTCTGATCTGGCGACATGCGAGTTGTGGACCGAAGAGTTGTCCTGCAGGAGGAGGATACCTTTGCTGATCTTGCCCCGCCTCTTGATTTTGATAGCTTCTTTTAATTTCATCAAAAGTGAAGTGTAATAGGCTCCTGTAATTGTGGTACCCTTTGCTAGGAAATCTGTCATCACTACTCTGTCCTCTTTGGCCTTTTGGCTAAGATCAAAGTGTAGTATCTGTTCCGATGGATACTGCACCCCATAGACTGGTATTGTCTTGGCCTTCGGGGCTTGATTTATGCCTGTCTATGGGTCTGTCCTGTGCAGTTCTGGGGAGGTCCACTTTCCCAGGCTTCGCCTCCCCTCTTTGGGGAGGAGTAAGTTTATTGCTTACTGCCTGAGGCGCCCCTACCGGGGAATGCCAACGGGGCTGCCCAGGCAATTTTTAAACCCCACTTTCCCGACCCGACCTTGGATCACATCTTACTTGTGGGAGTAAGATAAAAACTGGCCTTGTGCCAAACTCCTGGAGGGGAGTAAATCAATACTCTATCCTGGTTCCAGAAGACTGTGAGCAGGACCTTGCCAATGGAGGGCTGCACCCTTGCCTTCTTTGAAGGTGGTGAGTCCAAGTGCCTCCACTGCATTGACTGGGCTTTGGTCTCTGGATCATAGTGATGGACCCAAGTTTCATCCTGTGTAATCAGTTTTTTTAAAAACTTTGACACATCTCCAAATTTATCCTTAAGCACTCGACGCGTTCTTGCTTCTAGAAAGGTGTGAGCAACCTGGGAATCCATCTGGCAGACACCTTATGCATATGCAAATGGTCATGAATGATATTTTCCACAGACCCTGTACTAATCTTGACCTCTTGGGCTATTTGGCGAATAGTAATGCATCAATCTTCCAAAATGGCAGCCTCAACTTGACGGACAGATACCTCATCAATGTATAAGAGGGACGACCAGGTCTAGGAGTTGTTTCCACAGACTTCCGGCCATGTTTGAATTCACGATGCCAGCGTTTTACAAGGTCATATGATGGGGCATCATCGCCATAAGTTTCTTTCATTTTATCAAAAGTTTCCTTTGGTGTGCGTCCTTTCAAATACAAAAACCGGATCACGGCGCGACACTCAACTGGCTCCATTTCACACCTGACTCAGTTCAAACACCAGTAAATCAGAAACCACAATTAGTTCAGCGCTGTTTTTTGCAACATACCCCATACAGATATAAATCATTACACATGAAACATTTCATCTAGATCAGACAACTGGAAGTGGGTCAGGGGCATTACTTATTGAACGCCCCTCGTACATATCCAAAGATTTTTTTACACTAATTGATTATATCTTTGTATCTAGGAAATTTGCTACAAACCGGCGCACAGCCGCCATATTGTTTAAATATCAATGACTTCTTAGCTGCCCGCTGATTGGTTCAAACAATCTACTTCCTCCTTGGCTTGACCAATCAGTGGCCTTCTCTTAGGCGAATCTCGGATGGCTAGCATAACTATATAAACACTAAAACGCCATCTGCTCTCCCCTTTTCTTCTTTGGCACGAGACGACTCTTCTCTCTCTTTCCTTCTTTGGCACTGCCAAACACACGTCCCCCTCTCTGGGGACGCAATAGACACCTCCCCAGGCCTTTGGCCCTGGGTTTGACTTCGATAAGAAAGACAATGATCCAAAATGGTTATGTTAATCTTGGTGTCTTTACAACTATGTATTTACTGTTGAGTTTTTTAATGGCTAGTAATATACGACTTTAAAATGAGCTTCTATAATATTGATGTGTTGATCATGAGTAAATTCTTTGTATGTTCTACACGAGTTCCTTGCTTGTGTTACAATTGTGTGTGTTCAATTGTTTTGGGACGTGTTTTAATTGTTTGTTTGTTTACTTTCTGTCGTGTATTCATCATTTGTTAAGACAAATGATGAATAAACGCACATGTATTTATCCAAATCCTTCGTGTCGTATTTTGATGCCGATGTATGCATACTAGAAAATAAGTGTTTAGGAGATTCGCTTTCATTTCCTAATCACACTTCTATCAAGATAGTAAAATGCGAATATCAAATATTCCCACCGTATTTGTAGATTATCCTGTTGATATGCTTTTTATTAATTTGGGTTGTTTGCTGGTCTCTGAGTCGTTGTGTTGCGACTGATAAGGGGTCCTTTTGACAAGCTGTGGTTCTACTCTTCGGATGTCCTTGGGTTTTCGCCTATGTATCGATATTCAACAGGTGCTCGGTTCCCAGGGTGACTGTTTCTGATTGGTTGAAGTCGGATCTTGATAACCAATCAAAATTTAAGTATTTAACCAACCAACATTGATTATTTTACAGAAAACGTTTTTTCAACTTCTGCTGCTTTTGTTGTGTTTGTTGTTTTTATTGGTTCGGTATCTATTAGTCAGGAGAAAACTTAATAACTCGGAATGAGATCTTGTCAATGATTGTGTAACATTTTCTTTCGCCTCCCCTCTCTCACTGTGTGTTGATTCAATCACTAATAGTTTTAATGTCTCTGAGCATTTAGAGAAAGAGTGACTCTTTCTTTTCATACACATCATAAGCACGTATGTAGATTAGCTAGCAAAATAATAGGACTTTATTGGTGACATGGATAATTTTTGATTTAGATAACAAATTTAATTGTGAAAACTGCAAAAATTATTAACCTATGTATTTTTTAAAAGTTACTTTGTTATCATAAACGTATGTTAACTAATTTGACTTAATTAATTGTAATGATGTCTTCACACAATGTTGTAAGTGGCCTTTCGTGGCCATCCTTTACTTATTAAATCGGTTTACAGGAGTCTTCTTATGGCAAGTTCTAATACTAACTAAGCAATTACCGTCCCCTTACAGGAAGAAAACATAATCGTTAATATCATTTTAAAAACTTATAGTAAAAACAAACCTTCCTTTATTTTTAATCCACGCAATAACATTGGATTACAACAAAACATATGCACATACTTCGAAACATGGCAAAAACATTTTCAAATATATAAACAGATTACTTTTTCAGATGAAAATTAAAGAAGTATAATAATATTTCGTCAATTTTGCTAGTTGTTTTGTTAGGTTTCTGTTAGTAATAAGACAATGTGTATAAATTTAGACCAAAATGTCTAACTGCCGGTCTTGTTTATTCACGTTCCCTACGAGATGTGTTACAGTCCAAGGGAGGCAACTTGTTGATACAGAATGTCTAGTAACATAACATTTTCATTTTTAAATAGTCTTTTTTTTCATTAATGTCTATGCTATATGTTCTCTGTCTCTTTTTTTAGAGATCTAGCTTGATGAGTGGTCTCGACTGCTGTCCAGCCATGGTTGTCATGTAGTTTCGAAGAGAGAGGGTTAGGCATACTGTTTTCACAGTTTCCTCCCTTGGTGGATGAACGTCTTTATGGGACTCTGATTTGTGAGCCTCAACTTTCTCGTTTGGGTACAATGGCCGTCGATTGCGTCAAATTATTGACCTTTCATAAGAGTGTGGTGTGGAGGCTGTTCCAACAACAGTACCTTCCTGATTTGAAAGGTTGGGGCTTCTGACCCATACCGTGTCTGTCATTGTTGGAGCTTTTGGTTCTCTTCCTCTGTCTGAAGCATTCAAGATCAGGCCATTTCGGGTTTAGTAGACTTGGGTGAGTTGGGACGTTCGTCCGCAAGCGTAGGCACATTAATAGTTCACTTAGGCTGGATCCACAGTCCATCAATGTTGCTCTGTAGATAAGCAAGGAAAGATATGGGTCTTTTGCCATCTTTAATAATGTTTCACATTGTCTTTACACAGACTTCTGCTACTCTGTTGTTTCAGAAGTAGCACAAACTGTTTGTGACATGGTTGGTCTCAACAGTAGCCCATTCTCGCATATGATGTTGCTGCAGTAGGCTCAATATGGTTTGGCTGATGCTGGAATGTGGTCATTTGATAGCCAGCCGTTTCTTACATATTATGATATGTAGTTACTGGTCTCGTCAGTTTTGGTGGCTTCCTCCAACTCCTTTGGGCATTTTTCTGTGGCAGATAAGGATTCCATTATGGTGTGGATGAATGCTGTTGCTTCCTCCTCTAGGTCCTTGTTTTGTTTGGTGGGGCCATTACTGTATATAGTTCTTTTCCAGGAACATAGCGAATGGTGTATCTACACCTCATTAGACGTACATGAAATCTCTGTATCCTTGCCGGTAGCTCGATGAGATCCTTGCTACCTAGCACTTAGGACTTGTGGTTTGTGGTCTGTTTTCATTGTGAAGTGTAGTCCAACAAGGTAGTCAGAGAAGCGTTCACACGCCCATGTTGTTGTCAGGGCCTCCTTTTCTATTTGGGCATAACGAGTTTGGGTTTCATAGGCGTAGGCGATAGGATGCATTTTTATGTTGTCCTGTCATTGTAATAACACTGCTCCCAGCCCATTGGGTGAAGCATCAGTACAAACTATTGTCTAATTTGAGGGACTTTACAAGCATAGCATTGGTGCTGAACACAGTGTTTTCTTGATGGACCTAAATGCTTTCTGTTGTGCACTGTCCCAAACGAATGCATATTTCTGGCTTAACACGTCTCTTAGTAGCTTAGTCATGTCTGCCAGGTTTGGAATTGATTTTCCCATTTGATTCACCATCCCTAAGAATCGGCAGGTTTCTGTTATGTGTTGGTGTTGAGAAATTGAAGACACTGGCGACTCTTTCTGGAGTTGGTTGCAGAACATCAGCAGTGACTATGTGCATGAGAAATTTCAACGGTGGTTTGAATAGACCAACCTACTTGAGAAAAGTAATGTTTCTAGATGGGCTCAAGATAAACCCTCTTTGAGTGGACACTTTCTAGCCGTTATCTCTAGTGGATATCTCCAGTAGTCAGCTTGTGGGTGGTCGAATGGTGACCAGTGAGAAAGACCAGAACCCAAGATTTCCGGTCAGGAGTGAAAATAATCTAGGAGAGGGGAAGGGAAGGAGTCAAACTCGGCCCTCGGGGCATTACACGGGCAGTTGGTTTTTCTGAGTGCTGGTGGTCAGTTGAGTTGGTGTGCCTCTTCAGGCAAGGTGATTCCTTGGAACTCTTAGTTAAAGGATTGTGTTGATTTTACTTATGTTTTATTTTGCCGGGATAAAAGATCTCATTTTGCAAATTCAACCTAAGAAAATGAGTACCATTTGTAATCTCCAAAACAATAAACATCTGTTGATTGTTTATAAACTGGATTCATGGTTTTGCTTGGAATGAGAATTCTTTGTTGTAGCACTGACTGAGTTGAACGGCAACTTTGGACCGGCACAACGAGTGGGACGATCACGGCCAGTGCAGTGAACGCACTCATGCATGTTCATAATTCTAGCACCGATAGTTTTTTGGTATTTAGACATTCGTCAGCATCGAGTAACTTTCATATAAGAAAATTACAAAATGGTCGCCCAAATATTTACGACGTTGCGAGAGAGCAATAGACTCTCTTTCTTCTTAACAGAGCATTTACTACAAATCCCGATCGTAAACAGACTTTTTTTCACCATAAACAATTATATATTTTGTAATTAAATATTAGTTGTTTCATTTAATCGATTCAGATGATTTTAAATAGACAACAAATTCCCATCCACGCAAACGTCAGTGAAATAGTTTGTAATGGACAGCGCCCGACATAAATGTAAAAAAATAGCCTGTACCGTGCATGAAGACCTGGAAGGGAAATTTGCATAGCGCCCAAGTTAACTGATTAAAAGAAAAAAATTGAGAATGAAAACAGAACAAACTGGAGAGCGGCAGGAACGACAGTTTATTGGTAGAAGATTGTCCCAGATCTTTTTGGTTTTCTTACAAGCTATCTCGGCGTCATGATGGCAGATAAGATCGATCTGAAGCTTATACCAGAGATTAGTGGTTCGGACCCCAACCACTCCATTAGTAAATGGATTGAAGAGGCTGACCTTGTGTGTTAGCTGTGCTCTGTAAAGAAAATAGAATGCATAATCCCTATGCGTTTGACAGGCGGCGCGTTTTCTTGAGTGAAGAAAATAAGAGGGATTATGCCTCCATAGAGAAAGCTTTATTTACAACGTTCGCTCTGGACTCCTATGCAGCGTATGAACAGTTTGTGGCACACCGCATGCACCCGGGTGAAACCGTAGATACTTTTCTGGTGGACTTGGGGAAGCTTTCTGTACCATTTGATGGTATGACAGATTGAAGCCTCAAAACAGCTTTTGCCAATGGGTTGCCCGACCATGTTTAACAGCTCCTACGAGCTCCTTCTTGAATAGAGGAAATTAGCATTTTTCAGCTTCTGGCTCGAGCAAGAGCTATATTAAAAGATGACCCACCTGGATCCACATTAATTACAGCAGTCATGAGGCCAATGCAAACCAAAGAAAACCAGACGAAGACCACCAGGATAAGGTGTTTCGAATGCGATGGAATTAACCACTTAGCTAGGGATTGTCTCACTCGGCACGACAGACGGAGATCTCGGGACAAGATGTAAAATTGCTAAATGTAAGAATAGCTGTGAACGAGAAAGAGTGCATTGCACTAGTTGATTCTGGGTGCTCCTGTACCATACTGAACAAAAACGTGTGCCAGACGTGGGGAAAACAGACCATCCAGGTCGTAACTATTGGCGGTAGAACACAGACATTTGGAGTTGAATCTGTTAGCATCTGACTGGAGAGTGGATGTGCGGTTGTAATTGAGGTCCTGGTAATGGTGAGGGACTCGCTTGGATTCGACCTCTTGATCGGGATAGACGCGATAAAAGATCTAGGCAGAGTATCTATCTTGAAGTCAGGAGAGTTCCAATTTCTTGACAAGCCATTTTCTGTTTGCGCGGCTGCGCCAGTGCTTATCATTAAAAACCCCGATTTTCGAGCAGAGTTTGACCAACAACGAAATGAATGGACTGCAACATGGAAATGGGCAGAAGGTAAGGCTCCTGACAAGCTGAAAAACCGTTCACAGAGTATTCGATGCCAGCAACAGTCAGGAAATTATTTGGAGAAGAAATACAGCGATGGATCAAGAAAGGCTGGCTTGCTCCCCATGATGAGCAAAAGCTGGGACCACCGAAAGGGCTGCTACCAGAACACAAGCATGAAATTTATGAACAGGGAGCTGTTGGGAGCCTGGACAAACAGGTGCACGAGTGAATGGAGGCCAGAAACTGTGACGAAAGTGGTGATTCCCCAAACGATGTGTGTGGACGGAGTGCCTCGCCATGTAAGATATCTTCGCCTGTAACCTCGGATGGTGAGCAATTCCGAAGACAGTGGAAGTACAGTGTCAAGCGATGTCGAATTGTGTGTGTCGGTGATGAATGACGAGGCCAATAACTCGGTTGATGATGGCCTTAGTTGTTTGAGCAACAGCGACAACAGGGATGACAAGGACAATACTGAAGATCAACATCTCTCGGTAAAACTACCCCAAGAAGAGTCTGAATCAGCTGTTCCACGTCTCTGAAGAAGCCACAGACGAAAGAGGCCACCTCAGAGCTGCTGCATGCGTGATGATGAGAACAGAGGGGAGTGTAATCGACAGAGGCAATCCCTCGACATAAATGACAAAAAATAGCCTGTGCTGTGCATGAAAGCTTGGAAGGGAAATTTGCATAGCGTCCTGGTGAACTGATAAAAAGAAAAGAGTTGAGAATGAAAACTATAAACTGGAGAGCGGCAAGAACGACGGTTTATTTGTAGAAGATTGTCCCTGATTTTTTTGGTCTTGTGCATTGCTTTTCTATACATAGTTACAGAAATGAAATCTGTAACTATCTGTATATTGAATTGGAGTCCTCTTAATTTGATTGGATGAGGCTATGATGAAAAAGCTTGAAGAAAGAGATTGTTTGTCCTCTAAAGTGGAATAAACAGAGTGAAAACAGTTGGTTCATACCGACTTGAGTATTTTGTATGTTACCGCTTTTTTATTGAAACCTTTGTAAGCAGCGAGGCAATTCGTTACAACTGAACTATTCTTTTTGCTTTTTTATTGAAACCTTTGTAAGCAGCGAGGCAATTCGTTACAACTGAACTCTTCTTTTTGCTTTTTTATTGAAACCTTTGTAAGCAGCGAGGCAATTCGTTACAACTGAACTATTCTTTTTGCTTTTTTATTGAAACCTTTGTAAGCAGCGAGGCAATTCGTTACAACTGAACTCTTCTTTTTGCTTTTTTATTGAAACCTTTGTAAGCAGCGAGGCAATTCGTTACAACTGAACTATTCTTTTTGCTTTTTTATTGAAACCTTTGTAAGCAGCGAGGCAATTCGTTACAACTGAACTCTTCTTTTTGCTTTTTTATTGAAACCTTTGTAAGCAGCGAGGCAATTCGTTACAACTGAACTCTTCTTTTTGCTTTTTTATTGAAACCTTTGTAAGCAGCGAGGCAATTCGTTACAACTGAACTATTCTTTTTGCTTTTTTATTGAAACCTTTGTAAGCAGCGAGGCAATTCGTTACAACTGAACTATTCTTTTTGCTTTTTTATTGAAACCTTTGTAAGCAGCGAGGCAATTCGTTACAACTGAACTCTTCTTTTTGCTTTTTTATTGAAACCTTTGTAAGCAGCGAGGCAATTCGTTACAACTGAACTATTCTTTTTGCTTTTTTATTGAAACCTTTGTAAGCAGCGAGGCAATTCGTTACAACTGAACTATTCTTTTTGCTTTTTTATTGAAACCTTTGTAAGCAGCGAGGCAATTCGTTACAACTGAACTATTCTTTTTGCTTTTTCTTCGAGTTGCTACACCGATCTTTCCTCCTTTCCTCCATTACATCAGAAAGAAAAAATCCGACATATCGACTATTCTTGCTAAGATAAAAGATATAAAAAGTAAATATTAGCAACAAAGAAAACAGTGTGTAATTCTTGGAATATCGATTTATAGCTGACTCATCTGGTGGTGAACATCCGTGTGAACTCATTGAACATATTTTATATACATAGGCAAAAAAAAAAAAATTAACAATTTTATTATTACTTCTAATGTGTGTTTTTATCGCCTCTACGTGACTTTCAAGATTTTAGTTTAGTGTGTTTAGTGTGAATTGAAGTAATTCACACTAAACAAAGCACACTGCCGTTGAGACGTAAGGGGCTACTGTGAATTAGGGGCCAGATTTATAGGGGCATCCTAAGTGGGGAGTTGTGCAGCGAGATGTTTGTTCACATTACATTTATTGTCTGGATGTTGGTACACTTTGGGTAGCAGGGAGCAGGGAAGGAATTCCAAAGGCAAGTGGTTCAAGGGGACCGACCTTTACACTGAAGTGATGTGATTTTGCTGCTTGTCGTGTTTGTTGGGTGTATTCATGTTGAGGTGGCAACAAGTTTATTGGAACATATTCTGTGTACGTACTTGTAAAACAAACGCAGGAATGCAACATTGTGGTGATGAGACAGGGACTGGAGCTTCGTAGACAGTGTGGGACCTATTAGGTTAGACTCTTTTTTGGATTCTGGTCAAGAGGGAGGGACTAATAATTGGTTCACCAGCCCAGATGTGGCTACAGTACTCTTGGCCTGGGCGAATGGTGGCTTTGTAGAGATATAGGATACTGGCAGGTGTTAGAAGTTTTCTAGCCCAGTATAGGAAGTCTACATTATTTCTATCAAACACTGTTTTAATCTTCCTTGTAAACATTGCTTCTGCTTGCATCATGGAAGATGGAATATTGTCGTTTGGGGTCATCCTATGTACCTGCAAAAATTCTTGAATGTCTTTTTTGGTAGGTGTACCCCTCACTTTCTTAAGCATTCTTTTGAACATATCCACGAACCGTTCTGCCTGACCATTGCTTCTCACATGGTACGGCACAATCGGGATTATGATCCACTACAAAAGTTTGACAAAATAGTTTAAATTCATTAGATATGAATTGCGTTCCGTTGTCTGATACAACGACCCTGAACCGGGCGAAAAATTCATGTAAAAAACTAATGGTTACATCTGTGGTTGGTTTCTCACATTTTTATATTTCCGGCCATGTCGAGAAACTTTCAACCACTATTAGGCAGAGAAACCGTCCACTGGGCCAACAAAATCTATGTTGATCATATGTCACGGTTGGTCAGTTTTCAGCCAGGGTCTGAACTTCTAGAGCATAAACTTTGCATAGTTTCACCGCATTTTCAATGTCTTTGTTCATGCTTGTCCAATACACATAACTTGTCATGAAACTTTTTAGTCTTGAAATGCCCGGGTGACCGACATGAAATTCTTTTAGTATTCATTTTTGTAATACTGCAGAAATAACCTCTCTATCGCCATACATAACTACTTCATTACAGATTGAATGCACTTCTTTTCTTTTTTTAAATCGTCTTCTAGCGCCTTTTCTTTTATTTATTTCTTCGAATGTTTCCGAAAGCTCCCTAATGGTGTTACACAATGAAATTATTTACTTCTACCACCGTTTGTAGAGAGGTAATCACTGTGTCTTCAAGGAGTTCGGCATATTTTTAGATAATGCGTCAGATATGGAAGATACTCCATTTTATAATTGTAATTGAGGAGAATATTCACCCATCTCTTTAGTTTGTTTGTATTATGCGTTAGTAATCTCCTTTTTTAGCCATAAATCGTTAACCGTGGCTTAAGGTCGATTTGCAACATAAAATGTCTTCCATGCAAAAAGCGATGCAATTTGGTGACTGCAAAAATAATACTGAATGCTTCCTTCTCGATTTGTGAGTAAGTTTTTCCTGCAGGTAGTAATGTATGAGCAAAACATTTTCATGATCCGTCTTCCATTTTGTATAATATGCAAGCTCGAATGCCGTACGAACTAGTATCAAAGCTACAATGATTTCGAGATCTAAATTGTAGTGTGTCAAAAACAATTATGATGTGAGGATATTTTAATTTTTTTTTAAAAATGCAGTGGCTTATGGTTGGTTTGCAACACAAAATGTATTCCATGAACAAAACAATGAAATTTGGTGACTGCAAAAATAATACCCAATGTTTTCTTCTCGATTTGTGAATGACTTTTTTCTGCGGATAGTAATGAACGAGACGCATGGGCAATAGGTTCTAATGATCCATCTTCTATTTTGTGTAATATGCAGGCTCAAATGCATCAGTAGCTACAATGACTTTGTGATCTGGATTGTAGTGTGTCAAAAATAATTTTGATGTGAGGATATTTTGTATTTTTTCAAATGCCTCCTGGCATTCTGTCGTCTTCTTTTTTTAATAGCTCATCCAGAGGAGCTCACAAATTTTGCATGTTTGGAATAAACACATTATAATAATTTGCTAAACCAAGAAAACTTTGTAGTGACGATACATTTTCCGGAGCCGGCATATTTTTTTTTTACTGCAGTGGCTCGCTCTGGGTCTGGTCTTCTACAATCTTTGTCTATAATTTAAACAAGATATTTTATCTTTTACTCTCCTTCAATTTTAATCTATAGTCTTGGATTCTCTTTAATACTTTGTGCATATGTGATTTGTGTTGCTCAATGCTTTTACTGATCACTAGAATGTCATCTAGGTAGGCTGTCGTAAATTCCAGTTTGCTAAGCAATGTGTCCATTACTTGTTGAAAAATGGTTTGTGCTAACCTTAACCCCAAATGATAATAGTTTCAGCTTGTTCACACTTCTGTGGATATTTATACAAAATAGCTTTGAGCATTCCTTGTCCGCAAATATTTGTAGATACGCATCACTTAAATAAACCGTTGAATTTTTTTCTTCCTCTGTTGAGTTTAGTAAAACCTCTTCTGGACTAGACAGATGGTAGTGGTAATCCTTTAGTGCATGGTTCAATCCCGCAGAGAAATCTGCACAAACGCGGATCTATTTACTATTTTTTACGTAAAATATAAACGAAGCCCACTTGCTGTACTTTACTTTCGATAATACTCCCATTTTTCCGAGTCTATTTAATTCCTCATCAATTTGATTTAATGACGCGAATGGAACATTTCCTTTCTTTTAAAAAACTGATTGAATATTTGGTTTTAATTCAAACTTGTGTTTATTTACATCTTCCTAGTCCACCAGAAACATCTCTCCAAAAGATTTCTTTTAATTCTTAGTCTCTCCGTTTCGGCATCTAAAGTTTCAATATTTTGACAAAAAGAGTTTATAGGCATATTCCCTGATTGAAATTTCTCCATCCACTCCGTGCTGAAAAAGTTTGTTTAAGTTGTTCATTACAAACATTTTTAATTTCAAAGTTTTTCGCCTTAAAATTTTATTTGTTCCTCAGTGACGCTTTTAGCTATTTTATTTCGTTCTAATAAAAGTTAGGTTTCCAATTTTGTAATTTGAAACGGTTTTTGAAACCAGTAAAATGCAGATACTTTTTAAAAATAAACATATTATTTATTTAAATTCAAATTTTCGTTTCACACAGGAATCTTCATCAGGATAATAGACAATATTTTTTCTTTTTTTCTTCCATTTTTTAACGACATGGTGTCGCTTGATCTTGTGCTTCAGTTGTTAACGAAGCTCGTTGTGTAATAATGTCCACAAATGGTGTGTGTGCTCTGGTTGCACGTTATAAGTATTAGTCTAATGTTTCAACTGTATAGAATGCATTTAAATTTTGTAATTTGAAACGGTTTTTGAAACCAGTAAAATATAGAGACTTTTTTTTTAAATAAACATATTATTTATTTAAATTCAAATTTTCGATTCACACAGGAATCTTCATCAGGATAATAGACAATATTTTTTTCTTCCTTTCTTCTTTTTTAAACGACATGGTGTCGCTTCAAAAACCGTTTCAAATTACAAAATTTAAATGCATTCTATACAGTGGAAACAATTACTAATACTTTTTAAAAATGTATTTTTTACTCTGCAGTGTGTAATTTTGTGTTCCATGTAATCGCAATTTAAACACATTTTCATTTTATATGGACAATCTTTGTACCAATGCAACTGTCTGCAACAAAAACACGGTTTAGGAGGCACATTATTTTTTTTGTTGATCATATTTAGTTAGTGAATTAATTTTCTTTTTATTACGGATTTTTCTAATATGTGACACTCTGCTTTTCTCAATGATCCTTGAATTTTGGCGAACACTAATTAAACGTTGGCAATCCTCTACAATATATTGAAGCGTTAAACCAGATACATTTCTAGTTTATTAAGAACCCTTATTCTGATTTCAGCATCCGTATTTGATACTAAACTCTTCACGAAGATTAGACATTTAAAATTGTTAACGCTTAACTCCGACAATTTGAAATAATTGTAGTGTTTGTTAACTACGCTAGCAAAAGTAGTGTAGTCTTCGTCTATTTACTTGTGAGATCATAGACTTCCACCTTTTGTGAAAAAGAGACGTTTTAGGGCTAAAAAACTTAGTGAATAATTGTACCACTTCAAGAAATGTAAGGTTAAGTTTTGTGGCATTAGATAACTGACGAATTTTATAACTGGAGGCAACTTTCTTAATAGCAAAGAACCTTTGTAAAATCCGTCGAATTAGCACAGTCTGAAATATGAAGCAAATGTAATTTCGTTTTTAGGGTCATAATTAAAATTATCTATAGCGCTCCAAATAGTGTTTTGTGAAAATGCATATTCATCTTCAACATTTTTATCCCTATTCGATAAATCGTACAATTTTTTCTGTTCTTGTTGGGTAAGAATAAACATTTCCTCAAATCTTTTCATTTTCTTCAATTATCTTTGTTGAAATTTCTCTTCTGTTTCTCGGAATTTTTCTTTTAGTCGAAGCTGTTGTTCTTGTTTGTGCTTAATAATTTCCAACATGGCACTTTTAAATTCCTCCATTTTTCATCACTTAAAATAGACTACCGACATTTTTGTGTATACTTTTTTATTTAGTTTTTAATACGGTTGTAACTTTTCTCACTGGAAGATTATTGTAATAATAAAACAAAAGTAAAGTTACATACTTTACAAGTTTTCTTTCATCAAATATTGCAACAAAGAGTAATTTATGGAAAAGTCCTATAACCCATGGATTTTCAAAGAAATAAATCTTTTCCTCAGAAGAAGAAAAACTAATAAATGACTAAATATTGGTAAATATTATTAATTTGAAAAGATTTACAGAACATTTATGAGTTATGTAAAAAACAAAAAAAATCCACGTATTCATTAGCAGAAAGTCTTTGTGATGATTAATGTCCTAATGCATCATGAGGTTCTAAAAATTATCCATTGGAATGCTGTAATGGATATTAGGTTCAAACAAAATGCAAGAATAGTCAAACATCAAATGTATTTGAAGTCAATAATTAAATCAATAGTCCCATCTGTATCCAATAGAATTTCTAAGCTTTCAGCTAGTGAGACTATATTCGATCAGAATTCTTTATTTTACAATAATGCATTATTTTACTCTGGATACTCTGAAAAAAAAAACCTATACACGCAAAATTCATATCCGCACCCCAAACCCAAATAGTATTATCACACATAACATGACAATAAGAACAAATAGACCAAAAATAGTATAGTTGATCATAATGATAATGGAAACAAGTACAATTTAATTATGAATACTGATAACATTGATAATGCTAGACTCTCTAATTCATGTAATCAAGACAGACAAACACACTCCCAACAATTAAATCCCCGCAAGTAAAACATCTCGGGTTTAATCTTTAATAGCAGTAATGCAAAAACTAATATTCCTAGATATTAGGTTTAAACAAAATGCAAGCATAGTCAAACATCAAATGTATTTGAAGATTATATATATATATATATATATATATATATATATATATATATATATATATATATATATATATATACCCAGGAAATCTTATGCCGGATACAAGTTTACTAATACAGAAGAAAGAATAAACCACCCCATGTATATGGTTACCTTGAAACTATTTGTGAAAAGCAAAAAGGAACTGGAAATAATGATAAATACAACCAGAATCTTCAGCCATGACATTCACATGGAGTTCGGAATGGAAAAGTGCAAACTGCTAAATATGAGAAAGGGGAAAACTGGAGGCAGCGGAGGGTATGGAACTACTTAACCATGGGTAGAACAAGAAAACTCTTAGAAACTGAATTATATAGCAGGAACCTAGTAAAAGGAATCAACACCTGGACAGTATCACTAGCAAGATATTCTGGACCATTTATAGACTTGACCAAAGAAGAATTGAGGTATCTTGACCAGAAGACTAGGAAACTAATGACCATGTGCAATGTACTACAACTGATGGATGATACCGACCGACTCTATGTTAAAAGGAAATACGGGGAAAGAGGACTTGTAAGTATAGAAAACTGTGTGAATAATAGAAAAAATAATTAGAAAAATACATAACCCAGAACACAGAAAGGCTAATCATGGCAGCAAGAGACAGCATAAGAATGAACAATACAGGGAACAGAGAAACAAGAGACAAGATTAGAAAATAAAAGTGGGAAGAGAAACAGCTACACAGACGATTCATAAGAATGACAAGAGAAGAGACTCACAAAACCCCCTGGACATGGCTACGAAAAGGACACCTAAACAGAGAAACGGAATCACTACTAACAGCTACACAAAACAATGCAATTAGAACTAACTATATCAAAGCTTAGATAGATAAAACCAAGGAAAATAGCAAATGTAGACTCTGTGGACAAAGAGACGAAACGGTAAACCACATAATAAGTGAATGCAGCAAACTTTTCCCAAAAGAATATAAGAACAGATATGATTATGTGGGTAAAGCAGTACACTGTGAACTATGCAAAAAAAACGCATTTCGAACACTCAGACAAATGGTTCAGACAAAAACCGGAGGCAGTACTGGAAAACGAAAATCACAAAATCTTCTGGGACATGGAGGTACAAAGAGATAAACTTATCGAAACAAAGAGACCAGATGTCATAATAGTTAACAAGAAGGAAAAAACTTTGCCGTCCCAGCAGACTACAGGATGAAGGTCAAGAAGACAGAAAAAATACACAAAACTTTCCGGAAAACTGAAAAGGATATGAAAAATGAAAAAAGTCAATATAATACAAATAATCGTAGGAGCACTAGGAACACTCCCAAAAACCAGGAAAAGGACTAGGAGAAATTGGAATCAAAGGAAGGACTGAGACTATACAGTGGACGGTAATGATGAAATCTTGAGGAAGGTTCTTGAATGTGGAAACTACGAATGCTAACCAGCCACATGGACGTTGCAATTATAAAACAAAACAAAAAAACATGTACTTGGACCATGATGAGGTTTATTGCCACCCAAACCCCATAAAAGACCAATGGTCGTTGCCAGTGAGTAATCAACGGTAAGCGGTTATTGCGATAACCCAAATCATTTGCAATAGTGATCAAAAGCGGTGGCGATTACTGGAAAGCAATCACTGATGATGACCTGTGTGATAACTTCTAGTGAATTGAGTTGATGATGATGATGATGATGATGATGATGATGATGATGATGATGATGATTTTCTAGCTTGGATGTGTTTGTCTGATTGTTTTTTAATGTCTCAGACTATTTTATGCCTTTTATTTTCCAATTTCATTTGTGTTTATACTATTCGTTTGTGTGTAACCATTTGCAAAATTCCTAATGGACTCAACCCAATCATTTTGATATTCTTTTTTGGCCATCTTACTGTATCCACCTATGTAGTTTATTGTCTCGTCCACAGAGTATCTTACCAAGGATAGTTCCTAAATGTTTATTTCTTTTATGTAGCACGATAAGGGTAGGTGACGATTGAATCAATCATGAAGTTGACCAATGAATAGAAACTATAAATTCTAGAAAAATTTCAAAGTCACACAAGATTCGAAAAAATAGAGGTTCACGAAAATTCTTTTGTTAAAAAAAAAAGGTACTCGTACAGCTTTTGAACCAGACAAAACCGACTTCTGCCGACGTAGAAATACATAAACAATCGAAAAAAAGCCAAATCGAAACGAACTGGCGTCAAAATCAAAACGAGGCTTCTTTTCAAAATGGGAAAAATAATGAAAGAAAAAGACTCACCATATTTTTTTTTACGACAATTTATTTATTTTTTGACAAAGAACGGGAAAGTTAAACTTTTTTTTTCGATAAATTGTGTTTTTTTTTTAGAACAATCAATTCAACAATGATTTTTACAGATTTTATTTAATTCAGCTTTTGGTATAGCTTTTGAAACAGACAAAAAACGACTAGTTTATGGTTAGTTTAAGGTTAGTTATGATTAGTTTAGGGTCAGTTTAGGGTTAGTTAAAAAAATAGTTTGTTTTTTCAGTTCATTTACCAGATTTTCCTTTGGAGTTAGTGCCGACGACGAAGAAAAAGAAGAAGAAGAAGAAGATGTAGAGGAAGAGGAAGGAAGTTGTTCGACAAGGTACATTTCTGTTATCTGCAATAATATGGAGACGAAGGGGATGTTTCGAAATTTTGTCTGCACATAAATTCGAGCAGATAGCTGTTAAGAGTATCCCTGATGGTACTGCACCTTTTTATTGCGTTGTTTTGCTTCCTTCTACATTCAATCTCCAGGGTTTGTTGTAGCCTTCGTTTTCGAGTCTATGAGGTTCACAGTCAAGTGTCTGTACACTTTTTCTTTCATTTTTGGTTTAATCACCTTTCTTCTATTATCGCCAGGAATTTAAAGATTTATTAAATTTACAGGTAAATTTAGCGTCTGTTTCTCGAGCATTCTGATTGGCTAAGCGCTTTGGAATATGTCGAACAAAAAGTCGGTTTTGTCTGATTCAAAAGGTGTACTGGTACCAAAAATATAATGAAACGCATATTGCTACTGGGAAATGTTGATGATGCAAGTTGACGGATGAATTCATTAGAATTTGTAAACAAAATTTCACAGTTGTACAAATGAAAAATATTTTTTGTTGAAAATAATGAAAAATGGAATTAGAATTGAGGAATGTCATGACGTGAATTGTAATGCAGTGAAATAAATCGATATAGTTAAATAGAATTGAAAAACAACAACAGAAGAAACAAGTACAAGATTAGCGAACGAAAGAAGAAAGAACTTGTAGAAAAGACGAGTATGTAAGATGGTCACACTGACACATACACATACTAGAGTAGATCGCTTGTAGCAGTATACACATGCACACATATATACTAGCAACATAGGTTCTAGTAGCAGGAGTTAACTACTAAAACAACAGCACTTTGTGTTTCTCAAATAAAAAAAAGATATAAAAACTCAAGATAACCATTATATGTGTTTCTTTTTGTGCCTTGTGTGCTATTAACTCAGGAAGTAATTAACAACAACAAACCTACAATAACAACTAACCTACAATAACAACACACCTACAATAACAACTAACCTACAATAACAATAAACCTACAATAACAACAAACCTACAATAACAACAAAAATGCACATAGAATCCAAGTACTAGCTTACAACAATAACAACAAGCTTTCATTACGAACCATTTGGTTATTTGACCTAACCCTTTCTGATACCAAACCAACTGGTAATGGTACATATTCCACTTCATAACACCTAATGAAAATATAAGAGTAACACTATATCCACAATATAATTTAGTTTCAAGAAGTTTCTGAGGTATTTTCTTTTTATTATTTCTCACAACTGTTGATTTTATGGTGTGTGCATCCAGACTACCCAGATGTTTATATAATTATTTCGCCCATTAATAGCTCTTATTATTTCTTGATTAGATAACTCTATACACTCAGTTGTTTAGAGTTTTCCCTTCTTCATATCAATTAGTGCACCTTTTTCTAACAACACATTTGTATTTCTGATCAAATATTTTAGCTGTGCCTATTAGTATTTTTAGTTCTTTTTTATAGTTATTACAGGTTATACATATACATAACATTTATTTTTTACTTTTTTCAGTAAGTTTGTACCTTGAATTGCATCTCTTGAGTATTATGGTGAGTGATATTATAGCTATAACAATGTTTCCCTGTATCTTTATTTCTGACAGGTGTTGTCCTCCAGTTGTCAGTTACAGTCTCCATTTTTCCATTGTTTTAGTTGACAATTTTGTCTTGTATTTTAAGCATCTTTAAGCATTTGTAGCATTGTATCCTATGCTTTCTTGTAGTAGATCTATATCATACGATGACTATGTTCTTTTTTTCTGCTTTTTACTTCCTTCTGCATCTTCTGGTTGGTATGTAGCAAGCCATTTGTCCCTCTAATCGCTTTCTTGCATACTTTCTGTTCCTCGGGGAGAAGTCCACGGCTATTAAGTAAGTGCTATTTGTTTTGCTAAATTGTCTTGTTAAAATTTTATTGTCTGTTTATTGAACCAATTTTAAATTACTGTTGGACTCTTTCAAAGACGTCCAGCTGTTCACTTGCTGGGCTGTTCAACTCTGGTTCAGACTTCATGTTGGCCAAGGAAACTATTGGATTAGATTTTATTTGCAACTTGGGGTCGTTGTGGTTGGTATTATGTTTATATTGTTGTACCTTTTTCATCCCAGCTGGACTTGTTTCATTCAGCAAAATGGACCTTTTTTCTTGTGAAGTGTTCCACCTTTCTTTTTATACAGGGCTTGATCAACCCTATCATTTTGTCCTGTATTTTGAGTCCACCGATGTAAGTGAAAAAGATTGAAAAATTACATTAATTTTTTTAATAACTAAAAAGGTTGTAATCTGTAGTAATCAAAATGGATAAAAATACACTTTTATATGAAGTTTTAGAGGTGGCGATCACACCGCTTTACTTCATAAACGTTTGTTATTATAAGGTAAAAAAAAGTAAAATGTTCACGTTTGTTATGGGTATATTTTAGAAGATATTTCATGTTAGAGATTCTATTGGATTTTTGCACTGATTTTACTCCATACCAATTAACATTTTTCAAATAATGTTTTCATATTACGATCGATTAAAAACAGAATGAATTGTTAGTTTTGTTGGGCCACAATTATCTTGCTTGGAGATATTTAGTTTTAATGCTAAGGCGCTACGGTGGCAAGATTTTCTATTTTTCCCACGTGATGGAAATTCAGAAACGAGACTTTTTCTCTCCTATTTGGTATTTCATCGTCAGCCACTCTTGCTGTTTGGTTATTTTCTGATCGAGCTTACAAACGCTCAGTTTACATTTTCCCTCAAGTGATATATTACCATCTGTATGTAACTTTGCATTTCCATGCTACATGTAATATATGTCTTTAACCATCCTTTTATGTCTAGTTGGCATTACTAATGTACGCCGTCAATCTGTAAAGAAACAAAAATGTTATTGTTAACTAACTTGATATTTTTTCCTGTCGTATTTGGTGATACAATAAAAACACACGAACCAAGGTTGCCACGTTCTAAGAGAATAATATATTACCAACACATGAGAAGCTAAAATTATAAAATGAATATCAAATATTCAAACTTTACAGTTTGTTAATTTCCTTACTTTATTAAAACTATGTGACTTGCTTGGATTTTCTATTTCAATTTGTTTTCTTTCCTTGTACAAAAGTCGTTACACCAAAAAAAACACAACAGTTGTAAATGAAAAATCCATACTGAAATTTGTATTTTTTCATTTGTCTATTGAATGGATTTACCCTTGAGTAATGATAGAATCTAACAATAAAACAATTTTATATTTCTTTGTCTCTTCCTTAAAATCTTGTAGGTTATTTTCCATCATTTTTAATTTTGGAAACCTGAGTGTACGAAAATATTTCTACTGATTTTTAGGATTTTTCTTGGATAATTATGGACCTCCTTAAGACATATCCCATAAGTAAGGTATTATTTTTACCAAGTGTAAAGTTCCTCGGTTTCAGTATTGAAATATTTTAGGAGATGGGATACTATCCTTACACCCCATCCCACTCAAAATTGAAAATTATAGGGGGAAAAAATAACCAGGCGGATTCAGGGGTTTTCATTCTCTGGGTATGCCTGCTAGTTTATGTATTAGATTGATGTACAGATAAAGTCCGATAGAATGCATAGGAAAAAATTAATAAATGAAAAAGTGAACACACCACAAAATATATAAAAAAAAATAACATCAGTAAACTGATATTTCGTTTCTTTTAGTTAATAACAGGAACCCTAAGATCAAAGTGAAATAGAAATGTTTTCTACAAGAGACGAATTATGAAGAGGGGGCAATAGAAGAGAGAGGTGATAGACACACAGGTCAGCAGAAGAGGGAAAAGATTTGTAAGGAGATAGTAGTCCAAAGGTAAAAGTGAAAATTGTTTGGTTTTGAGAATTTTGGTAATAGCATCCCATGGAAGATGGGGTGGAAAGGGGAAGTTAGTGAAAGAGAACAAAGTTGACGAAAATAAAGGTGTGGCACAATATTACTTATATCAAGATATTTCACTCATGGAGAGAGAAAAGAAATCTGTAAAAATTCTTAGAGAAATAAAAAGTCGAATGTGTGGGAGAGTGGGTGAAAATGAAAATGGGGTGGTAAAGCCGGAAGTGTGGGAGAGTGAGTGAAAATGAAAATGGGGTGGTAAAGTCAGAAGTGTGGGAGAGTGGGTGAAATTGAAAATAGGGTGGTAAAGTCGGAAGTGTGGGAGAGTGAGTGAAAATGAAAATGGGGTGGTAAAGTCAGAAGTGTGGGAGAGTGGGTGAAAATGAAAATCGGGTGGTGAAGTCGGAAGTGTGGGAGAGTGAGTGAAAATGAAAATGGGGTGGTAAAGTCAGAAGTGTGGGAGAGTGGGTGAAAATGAAAATCGGGTGGTGAAGTCGGAAGTGTGGGAGAGTGGGTGAAAATGAAAATGGGGTGGTAAAGTCAGAAGTGTGGGAGAGTGGGTGAAAATGAAAATCGGGTGGTGAAGTCGGAAGTGTGGGAGAGTGGGTGAAAATGAAAATGGGGTGGTAAAGTCAGAAGTGTGGGAGAGTGGGTGAAAATGAAAATGGGGTGGTAAAGTCGGAAGTGTGGGAGAGTGGGTGAAAATGAAAATCGGGTGGTGAAGTCGGAAGTGTGGGAGAGTGGGTGAAAATGAAAATCGGGTGGTGAAGTCGGAAGTGTGGGAGAGTGGGTGAAAATGAAAATGGGGTGGTAAAGTCGGAAGTGTGGGAGAGTGGGTGAAAATGAAAATCGGGTGGTGAAGTCGGAAGTGTGGGAGAGTGGGTGAAAATGAAAATCGGGTGGTGAAGTCGGAAGTGTGGGAGAGTGGGTGAAAATGAAAATGGGGTGGTAAAGTCGGAAGTGTGGGAGAGTGGGTGAAAATGAAAATGGGGTGGTAAAGTCAGAAGTGTGGGAGAGTGGGTGAAATTGAAAATGGGGTGGTAAAGTCGGAAGTGTGGGAGAGTGGGTGAAAATGAAAATCGGGTGGTGAAGTTGGAAGTGTGGGAGAGTGGGTGAAAATGAAAATGGGGTGGTAAAGTCGGAAGTGTGGGAGAGTGGGTGAAAATGAAAATGGGGTGGTAAAGTCAGAAGTGTGGGAGAGTGGGTGAAATTGAAAATGGGGTGGTAAAGTCGGAAGTGTGGGAGAGTGGGTGAAAATGAAAATCGGGTGGTGAAATCCGAAGTGTGGGAGAGTGGGTGAAAATGTAAATAGTGTGGTAAAGTCAGAAGTGTGGGAGAGTGGGTGAAAATGAAAATGGGGTGGTAAAGTCAGAAGTGTGGGAGAGTGGGTGAAAATGAAAATCGGGTGGTGAAGTCGGAAGTGTGGGAGAGTGGGTGAAAATGAAAATGGGGTGGTAAAGTCGGAAGTGTGGAAGAGTGGGTGAAAATGAAAATGGGGTGGTAAAGTCAGAAGTGTGGGAGAGTGGGTGAAAATGAAAATGGGGTGCTGAAGTCGGAAGTGTGGGAGAGTGGGTGAAAATGAAAATCGGGTGGTGAAGTCGGAAGTGTGGGAGAGTGGGTGAAAATGAAAATCGGGTGGTGAAGTCGGAAGTGTGGGAGAGTGGGTGAAAATGAAAATGGGGTGGTAAAGTCGGAAGTGTGGGAGAGTGGGTGAAAATGAAAATGGGGTGGTAAAGTCGGAAGTGTGGGAGAGTGGGTGAAAATGTAAATTGGGTGCTAAAGTCGGAAGTGTGGGAGAGTGAGTGAAAATGAAAATCGGGTAGTAAAGTCAGAAGTCTTGGAGAGTGGGTGAAAATGAAAATGTGGTGGTAAAGTCAGAAGTGTGGAAGAGTGGGTGAAAATGAAAATGAGGTGGTAAAGTCGGAAGTGTGGAAGAGTGGGTGAAAATGAAAATGGGGTGGTAACGTCGGAAGTTTGGAAGAGTGGGTGAAAATGAAAATGGGGTGGTAAAGTCGGAAGTGTGGAAGAGTGGGTGAAAATGAAAATGGGGTGGTAACGTCGGAAGTGTGGGAGAGAAGAATGCCGACATCTGCTATTGTCCAACTCTACATTATTTACTCTGCAAATTGGTGGAATTGGATTGATCCACTTTTTCATTCATTTATTTTTCTATACATACAGAATGTTTAAAAAATCGATTGCTTTGGGGCTATGGTCTATATGAGTAAAGGAGCCTTTTTGTCTGTGGGGCTTGTTTTTGATATAGCACTCTATTACTATTCCAATTTCCTTTGTGGTCCATTTTATTCTCTTTGTGGTTTTTGGTTTGTGCTGACCATATTCATTTACCTGTATTTGGTCTTTGTATTCTGTTCCCTGAAATAAAAAGGGTTGACATTTGCAGGATGCTGACTGTGTCTTTGTGTTGATTATCAAAGGATCCCTTGCCGACCATGACATTCAGATCTTTCTTCTTTTATATTTGTTTGGTGTCATTTTTTCATGTTTGTTTTTATGTATGCATCAACATCAGGCTTAATCTTATTTTACCCATCTTCCTATCTATCTCATGTGTGGAAATAAGAGTGCACTCTCTCACACATTGTACGTGTTAGATATTTACAATTGCGAATGTTGATCAGTATTTGTTTCAATGGCCTATAAGTCGGAAACCAAGCGTTTCCAGACCTATGTGCACGTACAGAACATAATTCCGAATTTATGCCGTCGGTTTTCCAAACAGCCTGTATAATAATGACTATCAAATGTATTAAGGTAACTCATCACATCCAAAAACACTTACAAAACCCCACACAAACAGGCAATAAACTTCGATGTTTAGTTTGTCAGCATTTAATGATAGATTCCCCATTCACACTCCCAAAATTTGTTTCAATGACTTATAACTTGAAACGCAAACGTTTCCGGACCTCTATACACATATAGAACATAATCCCGAAGTTATGCCATCGATTTTCCAAACACCCTGTATGTGTGTGTGTGTGTGTGTGTGTGTATGAACCGTCCTTCACTATTAAAAAAGTATATAAGCACGAACATGACGCTGAAATATTCTTAAACTTTTGATTCTTTTTACAATAACAGATGAAACTATATACTAACTTCATTTGCTGTATTTTGTTTCATTCACTTTCATGTGACAGAAATTTCACACGATTTTTACCCTCCTCCTCCTCTTTCTTTAAAATGAATCGTTTAAAATGATAAAGAACGAGAACATTCGAACAAGAAGATGGGGAGGAGGCGGGCGGATCTTTTACCTTCTCGAATTACCAATAATAAACATTGCTTCATTTTCTTTTCCAGCCAGGATAAGGTCTGCGAACTTTATGAGTTTCTACATGGAACCGGAAACACAGATATTTTGGCTAAATTAGAAGCTGTCATCATCAACGTTATTAGTGACATTCGAGCCCATAAAAAAGATGGAGAAAGACTGGAAACTCTTTTTCAAAGGTAAAATATATTTTTCTCTACCAGCTCCAACTCCTGTGCAAATGCAACAACCAATGTTTGTATGATTCTGTGAAAAAAAACGATTATCTTGATTTTATGTAAAACAGTATTATGAGATTATGTTTCAGAAATTTTCAGATGGGGATTGATAATTCGAATTATTTGTATTATTTGAACTGCTATTCTCAGCTTGGTTATTATATTCACAACGTTTCAGCCGATGTAACTTTCGACCTTCTTCAGATGAAACTTTTTTCGAAGTTGGGAACCTTCTAGTTGAACTTGAAACTTTTATGTTGAACTCAGAAACCTGTACGGAATTTCGGACAGAACTCTTCATTTAATCCACGTGAGTAGATTGTTCTCATTCCATAAGTCACAACTGGGTCAGAGTTCGAAATTCATTACAAGTCTGCGAGTTCGACATAAAGATCCCAAAGTTGAACTAAAAAGTTTGCAAGTTCAAAAAGAAGGTCAGGGTTATGAAACGTTGTAAAAATAACAACCAAGATGAGAACAATTGTCTGCATAATCCAAATAATCCAAGATGATCATTGTGCTTTGCAATAACAGCCATTTCCGATCGGAAATTTCTGATTTTCTGATTAGTTACCGATTTTATTTATCTGGATTTGAGGGACGAGAAAATTTCATGATTATTTACAATTTTCAGACAAGTCTCCTCATCTTGTTTCTTGTTGTTGTTGTCACAATGTTTTGGCCATTTTGCTCCCAGACCAAAACAATTGTCAAGTTACATTATTTTGAAATTCGGCAAGAAAAAATTAATAAAAACTTGGTCATTAGAATTTTAAATACCTTTGTTTATATATATATATATAAATAAATATTAATTATTTATTACCTACAGACATCGATGTTTCATGCTAACACAATCTTCAGTGCAGGAAGTTAATTCTCAACGGTTGGCGGGCTCGAACTCCGATCACAAATCGCCACTGATTCGCAATCAAGAGCGTTAACCCCTCGGCCATAGGGAATTAGCTAATAATTAAAGAGGAATTTAACTTTGTAAATAGCGAGTATATATATATTAACATTTTAATAAACTTTTATTTGAAACTCTTAACCAAACACATCTTGTTAAGATTTTTAATTGAAGAATAAGTTGCCTCTTAGTTTCTTTCTTCTATTTACTTTTTATTATTATTAATTATTATTTTTTCTATGATGTGTTGTAAAAAAACTTGTTTTGATATCAAAGCGCTTTTAATTTTTTTTTATATATGTATGTTTTTTTTTATATATGTATGTTTTTATCAATATAGATATATAATATATTTTGTTAAGATCTCTAACTATGTCTTTTTAATTATTTTCCTAATTTTTCGTATTTTTTTTTGTGGTATATTTTTTTCTTATACTTATAATTATGATTTTAATATTTTTTTTTCATGTTTGTATTTTCACTATTATAGATTTTTTATCTTCAAATTATTTTAATTTTCCCTTATTTTAACCTCTATTGATTTATTATTATCATTTATTTTCATTTATTTTCTATTATTATTATTTTTGTTATTTTATTTTTCGACTTTGTTCATTCTGTATTTAAATATTTTAAATTTGCTGTATCCTATATATTTTCATTACTATTCTAATTATTAATCTTACAAATTGAGTATTGTGAAATTGCATAATAAGAGGTTTTGTTTTCTAATATTGGCTGGATATATGTTTTTTTTACGTAGTACTAAGATTTTAATTTTTTCTTACTTGACTTCTGTATGTGATGTAATAAGGGGCAC
The DNA here is from genome assembly GCA_963556195.1 of Sepiola atlantica. NCBI lineage: Eukaryota > Metazoa > Mollusca > Cephalopoda > Sepiida > Sepiolidae > Sepiola > Sepiola atlantica. Next base: position 53,707,685 of record OY744541.1, read on the forward strand.
TGATGAAGGGACCGTTTGGAATCATCTAAAGTATAATACAAAATAAAATTTTCCAAATTGTTTCAGAAACGATTGTATGCCAAATATTTGTTGTGTTTGAATTCTTGGAACTGATATAAATAATGTTCTCATTTTGTTTATCTCAACTTACCTTATATATATATATATATATATATATATATATATATATATATACAATATTTTTTATTTAATTTTATACCATATCCAATGTTATGAAGGACAGATTTACATCATTTCACAAAACTTGCTTTTATTCAGCATACAATTGTTTTGGTTTACACCAAGATATATGTAAAATGCTGCTGTGCATTTATTTCTTGATGTTGCTATCCTCAGTGCTAATTATATAAACCAAGCAAAAACAATGAAAAAACAAGGCAAACAAAACCTAAATTACAATCGTATCAGCATCATATCCGTTTTTTCCCCAAATGAAACTATGATCTCAATGTGTCCTAGTCGCAACATATAGGCATCTTATGCTTTTCGCTGTTTGTATTTTAATCATTCATTATCAGCTTAAATATTGACCTAAATACTCATAAATTAAGGTATATATATATATTCACAAATTGTCTTTTGTTGCTTCGTCCAATTATTTCCTTTTTCTTCGAGTTTAAGCTATCAGTTTTTCCTTATTTTATTTTCCTTTTCTTACATTATACTTTTTATATCCGTAAATTCGATGATTTCCGTTTTACCGAGTCACCGGAAGTACACAGACTTATCTATTTCTAGTCTTTCAATAATTAACTATAATAATAATATTTGCAAGATTATCGGTATTATTTAAAAAAAAATTTAAAAATATTTTAATATCTAATCATAAATATTTTACATATAATTAATAAAATTAGCTATTTTATTTAACACTAACACCTTTCTTACTTATTTTGATTTTCGCAGTCAGTAACCGAAACATCTCTCACTTGGTTATCTTTATATGCTTTTTTAACTGTATTAAAGTATAATATTTATCCATTTTTTTTATTCAATTCTAATTTTATTTTATATATACTGATTCACAATCTTTTATCTTATAAGGAAATAGAAATTTTACGTATCTTGTTTTCTGTTTACCACAATTGTCTAATTTATTTTAATAGTCTCGGGTTTTACTTCCTATGTAAACAAACCTCTCTGTCAGGGTCCTAATACAATGCAGTCCTAATTCAAAAATAATGTGATATGTAGATTTTTGTTCTATATCCCTTATCTTATTTTACATTATATTACAATATTAAAATATATGTTTTTTTAACAATTTAATATACTACTAGTTATTTTTCCGTTAAATATATTATTACCTCATCTATGGTACCGATCCACCCAATTGCATTTCCCCCTAAAGTGATATAATTCTTATTCTAATTTTTATCTATTTAATCTATCTATTAAATTCTTCATACATACTTTCAGTGTAGTGGTTACAATGAGTTTTTTAAAAATTATATATGGATCATAATCGCTATTCTAATTTTTTCGTATTTTTTATCTGTAACCAGTAAATAAACACCCCTGCCGATATGATTATAATGACAACTCATACCATGGTAGCACGTTATTTTGGTATAGTGATATATATTGTTTATAGATTTTTGTTGCTAATTCATTTCTGAACATTATTTCAAATCTTAAATGTTTTAAGTAGGTGGTGAGTTTTCCTCATTATATCTTGTTGTCTACCTGTACATTTAGTAATAAATAACACATCATCTCTATATAGTCCCCCTTGTACCATAGGTACTACTTTCTCGATTTCCCTTAGTATATAAATTCCTACAAGACACTATTAACAAAAACATCAAAAATAAACCTAAATTAAACAATGAATACTTATAAATTAGACTTACAGACTTATAATGACCTCATATATAAAGAACTACCTAGTCAAAATAGAATAGCAACTGTGAATTAGTGGGGTGATATAAATAAAGTGGAGAAATAAATTTTTCGGATAAAGGTAAGTCCATGTAAATTGCATGTTGCTTCACCATTGTTCAAACTTCAGGGCTTGAACTTCCGTTTCTTCAAACTCTTGAATGCTCAGTGGCAGGGAGGTCTCTCTTCAGATTCCAACAGTAGTCAGCCATCATTACTGCATCCCAGCGACCCTGATATTTGGTCTCCATCTCTTCCATGTCCTGATGGAATCTCTCCCCCTGCTCGTCACTCATTGAACCCAGGTTCTCAGGAAACCAGTCCATATGTGAAAATAGGTAGTGCATCTTGACGCTCATGTTGCAACCAAAGTTTCTGAAAGCAGTCAGCATGTTGTTGACAAGTTCTGCATAGTTTCTGGTCTTATTGTTGCCAAGAAAGTTCTTCACTACCAGAAGAAATGCTTTCCATGCCCCCAGTTCAATTTCGTTCATTGAGTTTTTGAACTCTGGGTGTGTCTGATGAGCTTACAGATCTGAGGACCGTCAAAGATGGCAGCTTTCAACTTTTCCATGGTCAATCCTGGAAAAGCCTGGCACAAGTAAGTGAAGCAGTGACCATCCTTGGCCAGAGCCTTGGTGAACTGCTTGATTAAGCCGAGCTTGATGTGCAGTAGTGGGAAGAGTATTCTGTCTCTGTCCAACAGCGGATCATTGATGACATTTCTTTCTTTGCAAGGTACCAATTCTTCTCGCACAAGCAATCCTTCTTTGTGTAATGCTAGGCAAGGTTCCTACTATCCCATATGTACAGAAGACATAGGTACTTGGTGAAGAAAATTTTACCATATTCATGTCAACACAAATAAACCACTTATGCTGATCATAACCAATTTTCTCCAGCACCTCCTTCAGCGTAGTCGAGTGAGCGATGGGTACAGAGGCAAACTGGTTGCCGTTGTGTAGCAGAACACATTTCAGTGATCACTTGATGCTATCAATGAACAGTCTCCAATCTTTGGGTTCATACTGTGACACTCCAAGCTTGAGCAGAAGCTGCACAATATCAGCACAGTACACCAAGTCCTTCTCTTCAGAGAAAAAACGGAAGAAGCTGATGCGAGCACTGTCAAAGAGGAGGTTTCTTTCCTTCAATCTGGATGCCAACAGTTCGGTAGAGTCCTTTGATAAGCTGAGGTCGCAGCTAGATCATTCAACTCCTTTTGGGAAAATGGATGTGGAGCATCATCTTCAAGAACTTCTTCTTCTTCTTCTTCTTCTTTTTCTTCTTCTTCTTCATGTCCTTCAACACTGGAGGCATCTTCGTCACTAATTTCAGGAAGTTCTACGAAGATAGGCTCTGAAATTTCATCACAATGAGCTACAGGACGACGTGCTGATTGAAGATCAAGAGACTTGAGGCTGTCCCGGTTCTTTCTGTTGATCCCATTCACATCAACAGCACAGAAGTAGCAATCTGTGACATGGTTGGTCAGCTCCCTCCAAACCATGGGAATTCCAAAGTCAGACTCCACTTGCCATTGGTCCACCCAGGCAGAGTCTCGGTGCATGCTTTGCACACCATGTGTGGCGCCAAAGCTTTATCCTGGTCACCAAGTTCAATACCAAAATTAGCATGGTAAGCACACTTTAGGAAACTTGTGACTGGCTTCCTATTAGGAGAAATAGTGTATTCTCCACATATGTAGCAGAACACGTCAGGCTTATTTCTGCACGATCTTCTGGCCGAAGCCATCTCATTCACCTGCAAAACAAAAATAGGTACAAATTAGTCATGATAACCCTAAACCTACCCCTAACCGACTCCACACATGCGTACTGGTCAACAAAAACGTAAAAAAAACGACATGTGGCCATAGCTAGAAAACTTGACCTGATTGAGCGAAACCAATGCGATTTTTGGATTCAGTACATCAGATTCGTCCGAAATCAACAGGAAAAACGCAGACAACAAATTAGTTGTTGACCAGTGAGCAAAGATAATACCTGTTTTGCTGTTAGAATAAATATGAAATATAACAAAATATAAGTGGACAAAATATCTATAAATATACAATAAAAGAGTAATAGCAGAATAATAAATACGGGTATATAAGGCATTATAACAAAAAAAAAATAACTAAATAATAAACAAATAAATATAGAAAGTAGGAAAAACTCCCAATGTAAACATAATACTAAGGACAAATTAGAATGAAAGTAAAGGAAAAATAAGTAAAAGCTCATATATATATATATATATATATATATATATATATATATATATATATATATATATATATATATATATATATGTTATGACGAACAGTTGGACTCGTCCATTCCTAATAAAATACTGGAAGCATTTCAGCTTCTCGTAATTGGATTGAACTCCAGTCTACCCTGGCAGTCAGGACTGATATACCACTTCTCTTGTTCTCTGTACATATCTTTTCTTCAATATACATATATTGTTCACCTAACTCTGTGTTCCGTGTCTTCATTTCGGCCCTAAACAGGGTCACAACAATATATATATATATATGTGTGTGTGTGTGTGTATGTGTGCGTGTGTGTGTCTATATATATGTATGGATATGTGTATATATATGGGTATGAGTGTGTATATATACGTGTATGTATATAGTATGTATAAGTGTATGTATATGAGTGTATGTGTGTATATGAATCTTTATTTCTATCTATATATGAAATAGTAAATACATCATAAATAAGCTATAACATATATAAGATATATACATAACATTAATAATATTGAAAAAAATAATAAATAGAGAAGACATATAGGACAAAATAATAAATAAATAAAAATGAGTATAATAAACATTGGATTTCTAAAATTAAGATGATAATATGATTGTAATAGGGTTTAAATACTGAGCCTACAGATTAAAAAATAGGTTAAGATAGAAAGTTTTCACCTACTTATCAAATAAAAGATTTGAAATAATGTTCAGAAATGAATTAGCAAATAAAATCTATAAAACATTGTATTTCACTATGCTAAGATTATATGTTACCATGGGATGAGTTGTCATTATGATGGCATCGGTTGAGGTGTTTGTTTACTGATCACAGATAAAAAATACGAAAATTATAATAGCGATTATGATCCATAAATGATAATAAAAATAGGTCATTGTAACCACTATATTAAAAGAACGTAGGTAGAATTTTATAGATAGATTAAATAAATAAAAAGAATAAAATAAGTGTCATATCATTTTAGAGGAACCATTGTCAAGGTTATAGTATAATATATAACGGGATAATAACTAGTAGTATATTGAGTTAATAAAAACATATATTTTAATATTGTAATATAATTTAAAATAAAATAAGGGGTATAGAACACAAATCTGCATATCACATCATTATATACATTATTTTGAATTAGAACCCCTGTTTACATAGGAAGCAAAACCCGTGACTATTAAAATAAATAAGCAATCGTGGTAAATGGAAAATTAGATCCGTGAAATTTCTATTTCCTTATAGAATAAATAACTGTGAATTAGTATATATAAAATAAAATTAGAATTAAATTAAAAAATTGCATAAATATTATATTAGAACAAAAGAAAGAATCCGACGAAAGGATTGAAGTATTAATGTAAACAATATCGGTGAAGAGCCAAAGTTACAAAAAACGATAATACTTTCTCGCAGAATGCCGTTTGGAGTTCAATCGACAATTTCACTTATACTCCAGACGAGGATAAAACCTTTGCTTCGTATTTTAGAAGATATAAGGATCTATACAAAATAGATTTTTGGGTAGACTCTAAAAAGGTTCGCCTACTGCTCCGAAAATTAGTCACCACCGAACATACTATGTTCATGGATTTCATTTTGCCCCGAAAAACGAGCGATTTGACTTTTGCTGAAGCTGTAAATCTTTTAATTGAATTATTTAAACCCAAGACTTCTTTGTTTCACAAACGCTGGAAGTGTTTGAACCTGGTAAAAAAGACAGCAAAGATTAGTCAACGTTCGCATCAGTCGTCAATAAATACTGCAACGATTCTAAATTAGCCGAACTTAGTGCTGATAATTTCAAATGCTTAATTTTCGTACAAGGATTGGTATCAAGAAAAGAAGCTGAGATCAGACGGAGCGTTCTAAATAAATTAGAAAATTGACAGAACTACATAAATTAGCTGAAGACTGCCAGAGATTTATAAGTGTTAAGCAGGATTCGAAGGACATCGAAGAGTCGGGCATTGCACACATTAGAAAAGTACATAAAAATTTGAAATTCAGCTGTCCTTCACAAACAATTAAAAACAAAAGAAGAGATTTTTCAGCATCTGCACAGACAAACCAGCCCTGTAAAAAATAGGATAAATTGCTGCCGAGCCCTTGTTTTCGCTGTGGTAGTCTGCATTGGTTTATGGACTGTCCATTTCGTTTTAAGACCTGCCTGACTTGTAACAAAGTCGGACACAAAAGTTCGCATTGTAGAATGAGTAGAGGAAATAAAACGCTGGTTCAAGCCACAAGTACAAATGAGCAGAACTGCATTAATATAAGGAAATATGTGCACATAAAAATCCTGGATAAAAATATTAAACTACAATTAAATTCGGGCTCGGGCGTATCAATAATAAACCTACATACATAGAAGAGGTTGAATAAACTCATCCTGTTAAGAACCAACAGAATAACCAGTGCAGTGACTGGCGAAAGAATTAAATTTGAGGGTGAGATAATTACAAACGTGACCCTAATGGGAACTACCAAAAAGTTAAAAATACTTGTGTTTAAAGACACTAATAAACCTTTTGTGCACTGATTGGATGCATCCATTCACCGTATGGGAGTTACCAATAAATACGTTTTACCAAAAAATAGATAGTCGAACAACTGAATCAGAAAAACTAAAGCTGGATTTGAAAATACTTTTCCCATAGTTTTTTTCTGACGGCCTTGGTCGATACACAAAGATGGCAGCTAAATTTCAACTGAACAAGAACGTTTAGTTCGTATTTAAGAAAAAAAGGAATGTGCCTTTTGCCTCAAAATAAATGAGGAATTGGACCGACTAGTGATGATCGGCATCTTATCGAAAGTGGAATACAGTCTATGTAAAGAGGAAATTAAAAGAAATCCGTGTGTGTGCAGATTTTTCAATGGGATTAAATGCAGCACTAAAAGATTATTACTACCCACTGCATAGCCCAGAGGAAGTTTTTTTTAAAATAAAATGGAGGCAGATGTTTTTCAAAAATAGATCTGAGTGAAGCATATCTCTAAATACCCGTGGAGGAAGAGAGTTCTAAACTGTTGTGTATAAATACACATCGCGGTTTATACAAGTTCGAAAGGCTAGCTTTCGGGGTCAAAGTTGCTCATGCAATTTTTCAGCAAATGATGGATACCATGTTGGGTGAACTTGATTTTGCTATTGCATACCTTGATGACATCCTAATCAACAGTAAAGGCATAGAACAACACCGGAAACATGTCAACCAAGTGTTTTTGTGAATCCGGGACTACGGGTTTAAAGTTAAATAGGAAAAATGTGATATTTTTTTTAAGAAAAATAAAATATCTGGGTCATGTTATAGACAAGGACGGCAGAAGCCGGACCCAGAATGGGCTACCGCAATTAAGGACATGCCGGCGTCAGAAAATGTCACAGCACTACAGAGCTTCCTGAGACTGGCAAATTACTACCAGGCTTTCATCCCAGAGATGCATAACCTCCGTTCTCCACTGAATGAACTATTGAAAAAGGATAAGGTTTGGAAGTGGACGGCCGAATGCCAGGTGGTATTCGACAAAACTATTGAAATGCTGACATCGGATTTATTCCTTAAGCATTACAACCCAGACTTAGACATAATAGTGGCTAGCGACGCTAGTTCATATAGATAAGTAGCGTGCATTCTTCATGTAATGCCGGATGGAACGTATAAACCCATCATGCCTGCATCAAGGACCCTGCTTCCTGCAAAGAAGCAGTACTCCCAAATTGAGAAGGAGGATTTAGGAATAATTTTTGCTGTAACTAAGTTCCACCACTATATACACGGTAGATTGTTCACATTACAGACGGACCATAAACCGTTAATCACCATTTTCGGTTCGAAAAAAGGTTTGCCTGTGTATATGGCAAATAGATTACAGAGATGGGGAACAATTTTACTGAATTATGATTTTAAAATGGAGTATTTACCATCAAAAAAGATTTATCATGCGAATGTATTGTCTAGACTGGTGCCAAGACAGAGAGAGACACGAGAAGACACCGTGATTGGTTTCCCTGCGAGCCAAAGGGGAGATAAATGCTATGTTGTGCAACACGGTAAGAGAGCTCCTGGGAACTCTACATGAAATTTAAAATGAATTCGTCATACAAAAACTAAAATGACTGATAAAGGCCAACATTTTGCAGACAGTTTTGCATTATGCGACAATGTACTCTTGTACAATGAGAGAGCTGTCATTCCAAAGAAACTCCATAGAAAATTCTGAATGATTTTCACATTGGCCATCCGGGAACAAATAGGATGAAAAGTTTGATGCACAGTTTTGTGTACTGGCCTAAAATAGATCAAGACATTGAGAACATCGTAAATACGTGTAAAGGCTGTGCCTTAGTGGCAAAGGCCCCTCATATCAAACATAGTCCCTGGCCAAAGACAGACCGACCTTGGTCAAGTTGACCATTCTGAACCAAACATTGGTAACAAATTTTGTCCTCTTATTAAAAAATTTAATGAAAACATGCAAAAAATGAAAACCAATTCTTGTGACATTTGCAAACAAAGATTTGAAAAAATTGACTGAATGGGATGAAAAAGTTCTAGAAGTAATTAAAGAAAATCATACTTTACCATGTATTATGTGTATTAATTGCCAATCTTATTTGAAAATAGAAAAAAATCTTTCACTGGCTTCAATCAATGGTCTTGAAGTTGAAAAAATTCCCAAAGAATTAGAAAAATTGAATATTTATGAACAAATGTTTTATTAATGTGATAAAACTTGGGCCTTAAAAATTCAAAGAACCATTGTCTCATATGCTGCCTGTCATCAAAGGAATTGCAACTGTGTATGCATGATTCACCAATGTTTGAAACCGTTGATGTGGGGGGGGGGCATTTTTCTAATGAGTTCGAGTTTATTGGTGAAGTCAGATTGGCCACAACAATACATATAATCACTATGAATGCTATTGCATTCTTCAATTTTTTTCATTTTTTTGCGAATTTCTTTCACATTCAAATCAGGTAAAATTTCCGGAATTGCTTCATGTATTTTTCTTGTTTAAAAAATTTGAGTTCTTTCATCAGGATACCCTTCATTAGTGTCACAAAGACAAGCTAAGCATCCATCCATCACAAATTCATCATCAATTTCTTGATCAATTTCATCTTGCCTAATTTTGATCAGCTTGGACATGATTTTTGCATTCACATTCATTAGTTTGACATTCAGTAGTTTCGAAATCATGACATCTGAAAAAATGACAAAATCATTAACAGTATTTTTGATTTGCATGGAATTACTAATGGCCAAAGTAAAATTGTATGCTTGAGTAATTTTGTTAAGTTTTTTCAATTTCTTCTATTATTGTTCTTTTTTTTATAAACTAAATAGATTTTGTCAATTTGTGAATAATGTTTTTTTGAACAAAAAAATTAGAAAATTTGTTCAATCTATTTTTCCAGTAAAAATCTTTTTCTTACAAAAAAAGATTTTTGAATTAAATTTTTTAAGTATATTTTTTTAAATTTCTTTTTTTTTATTACTATTTCTATAATTTGTTTGATTAATTGTTCTTGTTTTAATATATTTATCATGTCTTTTTTTTATATATTTTTTTTAAAGTTCAATATTATTTGACTTTGAATTTTCAATTTTTTCTTTTCTTGATACTTTTTTATATTCAATATGTCGATATTTAAATTCACTTTTATTTTTTATTTTTCTCTATATTTTTTTGTCGTTTAGCATTATTAGTTTTATTATTCTCGATTTTTTTCTTTTCTCTATAATTTTTTGATATAGTTTTTGATATTGCTCATATTTATTTATCCAATTCACTGCTTTTCATATTAATTTTTATAATTTTCTGATTATTATTCGAAATGAAAATTCATATAAAAAAATTCGGAATCGAAATGAACAGAAACACAGGAGTGAAGCTGATTCTAATTGTGGCTTCAAATTTGGGTTGCTAATTGTTGTTTCGAATTTTGGGGACTAATTGTTGTTTCGAATTTATAGGACTAATTGTTGTTTCGATTTTGGGGGACTAATTGTTGTTCTGAATTAGGGGGATAAATTGTTGTTTCAAATTTGGAAAACTAAGTGTTTTTAATGTATTTAAATGAAAGTGACTATTAGCGTAAAGTGAGTGTGCTTTAAAAACAAAACACGTTCACTATAAAAATCAATTATCACTTTTTAAAAGATTTTTCTACTAAAAATCACACAATTCAGTTTCTATGGCCCCAATCTTTTTAATACCAACATATTTTGAATCAGCTCATCTAGTTCTATCTTTCTATTTTTCCATCCTTAAATTATTTTTATAATTTAAAAAGTTATGTCAAGTTAAAGTGCATGAGGAGCGTTACTCAATAGGTATTTTTGTCATTTTAAGCTGCTCAACGCTTCCATATTCTTAAGCTCCTTTCGATACATCTATATATTTTAGATTCCTTGTTCTGTTTGCTACATTTTTGGTATAAAATAATAAATATTTATTTTAAATAAAAAAGTTATGGTGATTCAAAGTCAATGTGGTGCGTTATTCTACACATTGATGACCACACATACTTTGACATAACTTTTTTTCTACTGGACCAAATTTTAATTTCTTTATGTTCAAAAAAGGCTTGGGATGATTCAATTCTAATGCAAAACACTGCATTAAGTTTGGATGAAAACTGATTTAATGACAAGCCCAAGAATTGGTCACGATTGGGTAAATGTTGACCTTAAGAATATTATTCACACACGGCAGTGTGTGAATAATATATTTATAGGTTTTTGTATTAAATTTGAAAAAAAGTTCTTTTTTAGTGTAAGATAAAAGGAGTAAAATAAACTTTCATCGAAATACGGAAATAAAGAGCTTATAAGAACAAATGAAAATTATGGTTTTGAATTGATTTCCCATGGTCATTGGAATGCAAAAATAAAGTATATATGCTCTAAATCTTGTAACACAACTTCATTGAGCATGCAATTAGAAGCTAAATGGCATATAGTAATCCAAACATCCTAGATAGAACAGTTGTATTTAAACACAGCGTTACCCAAGAGAAAAAACTTCTCTGTCTTTTGTTAACTCTGTGTTGCCCTGGAGTTGTTAAGTGGTATACATTTACCAAAGTGCTCAATATCCTGGATAGAGCAGAGTGGTTTTAGTAGTGCTCTGGTGGCATCTTTAATTTTATTTAGGTGGTTTCAGTAGTGCTCTAAATGGGAACAAATGGAGGTATAGTAATCAAAAGTGCTCTATCTTAGATAGAGCAGGTGTGTTTAAATGCAGCATTGCCAGGGAGAAAAACTTCTGTCTTTTTTTAAAACTCTGTGTTGCCCGGGATATTTGTAAGTGTTATAAGTTAATCCAAAGTTCTCAATATCCAAGATAGAGAAGATGCGTTTACTTGGTGTTGCCTGGGAGTCATCAATATCCTCGATAGAGCAATCCTACATAGAACAGGTATTTTTAAACACTGCGTTTCCTTGGAGAAAGATTTTCACTGTATTTTGTTATAGATACTCTGCGTTGCGAGTCAGTGTTCAATATCCTAGATAACGCAGGTGTATTCAATAATGTGGTATATGCTTGATCGAGAAAAGGAAGATAAGAAACTCAGCGTTGCCTGGAAAGACACTATAATAAATACAGCCGAACCTCTTCTGAACATGAGTCTTTGGTGAGGCTAGGGTTGCTCAATCCACAGCCGCGTCTCTTCTGAATATGAATCTGTAGTGAAGCAGGGGTGGCTCAATCCACTATCGCACCTCTTCTGAACATAACTCTCTAGTGAGGCAAGAATGGCTCAATCCACAGCCGAGCCTCTTCTGAACATGAGTATGTAGTGAAGCAAAGGTTGCTCAATCACTAACCACACCTATTCTGAAAATAAATCTGTGGTTAAGCAAGGGTTGCTCAATCTCTACTTCTAAACATGAATCTGTAGTGAAGCAAGGGTGGCTTAATCCTAACCACACCTCTTCTGAACATGAGTCTGTGTTGAGACAAGTGTTGCTCAATCACACCCGCACCTCTTCTGAACATAAGTCTGTAGTGAAGTAAGGGTTGCTCTATCACAGCTATCTTCTGAACATAAGTCAGAGGTTTGGGAAGGAGTCAGAGTCAGAGGCTTGAGAAGGAGTCATTTTTGTTCAGTCATTTTTCATTTATTTAAAAAAATTTATTTTTACATTAATTTTTTTTCAGTTTTTCATTCATTTTTTCATACGTTTTTCATTCATTTTTTATTAATTTTTTCATTCATTTTTTGATTCACTTATTTTCATTCATTTTTCTTTTCTTTTGTTCGTTCATTGTTTTTCATTTATTTTTCGTTCATTCTTTATTTTTCATTCATTTTTTTAGTTCATTTTTTCGTTTTGTTTCATTCATTTTCCATTTATTTTTTATTCATTATTTTTCATTCATTTTTTCCATTCAGTTTTCATTCATTTTTTTCATTCGATTTCATTTCATTTATTGTGTTGAATATTTGGTTTATAATACGTTTGCATGTCGGAATCTGGCATAGTACAACAGCTCCTTTGTTGATCCAGCGAACGGCATCGCTTGCTAACGGGACGATATATCGTTTCTTGATCCGGCGACGTCGAGTAGTCTTGCCAGTCAGTCCCAGCTTCAATCTCTCCCTTTCGGCTTACACAGCAGTAAACCCAATTCGGGAATTATATTTCCCTTTCTTCTTGCTGTCTCTTCTCTTTTTGCTTTCAATGTCTGCACCCTAGCTGCTATTGTTAGCAGCTGACCCGTCGCCGCCACCACTCTCTGCAGACGCTTTGTCATTGTCACAATTTCGTACCGGCGGTTTCTTTCTGTAACTGAAATCAATCTACACATAACAAAATATAACAAGCCTTCTCTTTTAGTTCCGAGCCATTTATTTTCATTTATTAGCTTGTCGACACCGAAGCAAGTTCGTTGAAACAGAGAGAGAGTAGCTTACGCTAGTTAATTAACTAATTACTTAATCACTTGCAAGGGAAGGAGGAGGAGGACATCGCCTGGCTCTTATTTTGGGGGATCTGAATTCCCCTATCTTATTTAATCGCTACATGGCTAAGGCGACTTGACTAGTCGGCTTCCCGTCAAGAACTGAAATCTCACTGCAGTTTTCTCACCGTGATTAACGCACAGGTGCGACCCAACCCTCGATCCGAGGTCTCATCAACTGTCACCGCAAATCGTGAGAAAACATTGCACCAAAATTGCATGAGATGACTCCGTTACAAATCGCGCAAGTTAAACGATCTCTCTGTACGTCCATCATCACATGCGTCCCATTATATAACAATTGTTTCATTTTTTTTCATGCATTTTTTCATTCATGACAAAAAATGGAGGAAAAAAATTAATTTTTTCCTCCATTTTTTGTCATTCATTTTTTCATTCATTTTTCATTCACTTTTTCATTCACTTTTTCATTCACTTATTTTCATTTTTTTTCATTTACTGCTTTTCATTCATTATTTTTCATTCATTTTTTTCATTCATTTTTTAATTCTTTTTTTTCATACACTTTTTTACCATGATTATTTCTTCATTCCTTTTATTTTCATTCATTTTTTACTCATTTTTTTCATTCACTATTTTTCATTCATCTGTCATTTATTTTTTTACATTGAATTTTCATTCATTTTTTTCATTAAATTTTCATACATTTTAAAAATTTTATAATTCATTTTTTCATTCATCTTTTCTATTCTTTTTTCATTCATCTTTTCATTCACTTTTTCCTTCATTATTTTCCTTCAAAATTTGTCATTTATTTTTTAATTCATTTTTCATTTACATATTTTCATTTTTTTTTCATTAATTTTTTATTCATTGTTTTTCATTCATTTTTATTAATTCATTTTTTTCATTCAATTTTTTTCAGTCCCGTTTCATTTTTTTTCATTTATTTTTTAATTCATTTTTCATTCATTTCTTTCATTCACTTTTTCATTCATAGTTTTATTCATTTTTTTTGCATTAACTTTTTTTTTCATTCACATGAATATCCTGGATAGAGCAGGTAGTAACCCAAAACGGTTCATAACTTGTAGGTGTGTTTAAACGTGGTGTTCCCCGGGATAAAGAACTTCTCTGTCTTATTTTTATAATGTTGTATAATCCGGGGGCCATAATTCAAAGTGCTTAATATCTTGGATAGAGTAGTAACCCAAAAGTGCTCATAGCAGTGCTCAATATCCTAGATAGAGCAAGTGTGTTTAAACGCAGTGTTGCACGGGATAAAGAATTTCTCTGTCTTTTTTATAATGTTGCATACCCTGGGAGTCATAATTCAAAGTGATTAATATCCTTTATCTTCATATTATTGTTGAATGGAGGGAGGGTAGGCACAAGAAATTAGTAGTTTACCGGGACCATTTGTTCTACTCAGAATTGTCCAGGATCTAAAATTGAAAGATTACTTTTGGTAAGGGATAGATAGTAAATCTCTTTAGACTATTGAAGTCATCAACATCACATATCTTCTTAATACGCTGAAATGGAGTTGACTGTGATTATTTGTTCTTCTCGGTGTTGATTTACTTTCTTCTATTTTTTATGGCCCCAGGTAACGCCGGGTCGCCCTACTGATATATATATATATATATATATATATATATATATATATATATATATATATATATATTATTGTTTATTATCTATGTACGTATACGTTTCGTCCTTTTTTAATCTGGACTCATCGGATATGACTATTCACTACCGGTCATGCGATTCGAAACCCTGGATTACAAGTTTTTTCAACTCAAATCCAACGTCGCTGACCACTCGGCAATTCTGAATAGCTGATAAACAATGATAATTTAACACTTTTTAAAGCGGCTTGACGTCCAGGCATTCTACTTCTATTAGGGAAGGAATGATGCATTATAAAGCAAGTGACGTCATGCTGTGTTAGTACTACCATTACAGTGCTATACTTTTTTACGAGAAGCGATAAATATATATATATATATATATATATATATATATATATATATATATATATAATTTTTTAAACACTGTATTTCATGGGATCTGAACATTATTTTATTACCTTGCACATATGGTTCAAATACCTGTATATAAACTAATTTCATTAGTTTACTGATGTCTGTGTTCAGATATTTGGATGTTATTTTATTTATTTTTAAAAATTATTTGTCTGGTTATTATTCTATTTTTTTGTTTTATGTTTTAGTTTATTTGTTTGGTTATTATTTTATTTATTTTTTTAGATTATTTGTTTGGTGATTATTCTATTTATCTTTTTAGATTATTTGTTTGGTTATTATTTTATTTATTTTTTTAGATTATTTGTTTGGTTATTATTTTATTTATATTTTTAGATTATTTGTTTGGTTATTATTTTATTTATTTTTTTAGATTATTTGTTTGGTTATTATTTTATTTATATTTTTAGATTATTTGTTTGGTTATTATTCTATTTATTTTTTAGTTTATTTGTTTAGTTATTATTTTATTTATTTTTTTAGTTTATTTGTTTGGTTATTATTTTATTTATTTTTTTAGATTATTTGTTTGGTTATTATTTTATTTTTATTTTTAGATTATTTGTTGGTGATTATTCTATTTATTCTTGGGTAGATTTTTTGAAATTGCATGTGTATTGTTTTTTACATCCCGGCGTCTATTTTTCAGTTTACAATAAACGTGCTAATAAAATTAAAATATTAAGACTAGAGCTAATATGAAAATAAAATACAAGTTATTTAATTTGTGGAAGCCATTCTTGAAAATGTTTTTGGCATATAAAGCACAAACTTCTGAGATATTTTAGTTTAAAGTTGCAATTCATTATTTTGATGTATGAGTAACAGGTCTCAATATGTATATACAAGTAAGCATGCACATACCCACACATACGAATCCATACATAAACAATCCTGCCACAGAGATAGCTCAAAAGAGCCGGAAGAGATACACCCAGACTTTTAAGAACAGGTGCATTGATGAGTGGTCAGGACAGAAACGTGCAACATACTTCCTCGACGAACCATCCAAGGACTATATTGATAAGGAAGGGTCCTTGGACTGGCTAAAAAAGGGGAGCCCTCCACTACAACCAGGAAAGGCTTATAATGGCCGCCCAAGACCACGGCCTGATGACAAATGCGTTTAAAAAGATGGCTGGTCTCAGTCAGGACAACAAGTGCAGGTTTTGCCACACTGAAGTGGAGAGTGTGAGCCACCTGATATCAAGTTGCAAATTATGTTGGCAGATGACTCCTATACAGCATGACATAATGGAGTGTGCAGGTACCTCCACTGGACCATCTGTAAGAAACTGAATATCAGGTGTAGCAGCATGCACTGGGAACATCTACCTGAGAGAACTGTGGAAAATGAGACATACACCATCCATTATGACCATGAAATCCCCACAGCTACCTATCTGGAAAACGCAGCTGTCAAACCTAACATTGTAATATGGAACAAGAAGATAGAGAGAGTGTGGCAACTTTGGTTGAGGTCAGTGTCCCTAATGATGGGGGCCTAAACAGAGCTGAAAGGAAGAAAATAACAAAATATCAAGGTCTAATGTATGATATGAAAAGAAACTGGAACCTCAAAGAGATCTCCATCATTCCAGTTATCATAGGAGCCACTGGACTCATGAAGAAGAACTTGAAAAAGTATTTGTCAAGTATACCTGGTGAACCAAGTGCAAGAGAAATCCAAGCAACTGAACTCAAGGGAACAGCCAGAATCCTGAAAAGAGCTCTCGGTTGGAGTCTGTAAATAGCGGGTGATCGTATGGCATTTGGAAGAATGCCCCGTCCCCAGCAAATGAAAGAAAATGAAAAGAAAAATAAATAAAAAAGAGAGATACATTCTGTTTATAAGTATACATATAGCTATGTAAATGTGTTAACAAAATATGTACTTATACACAAAGTCAGAACTTTTCTGAGTGTTGTAATGATGTCTACATAAATGTAATTGTATTATTTCTTTAGGGGTATACCTTAAGTAGATCTAGCTCTTAGACATCGGCCATTTGTGGGGTGTTGGGTGTGGGGTAAGATGAATGACCATTAATCAATCATGAACAATACTGTCATAATACTGGGTGTATCTGACTCATGTTTGATTTATCTTGACATCTGGTTTGATAGGGTTCAACTCTACCGATAGCCATCAATCATTTAATTTGTGTATTTATCTAAAACTTATGCATATTTAAACTAAAGGTGGGGGTTATATTATCTAATGTTTACCTATATGGGCTTTAATGTTAAAAAACCTTTTTTGGCTAGAATCTAATGTAAATCTTCTTTTATATATCCACAAGATATGCTTCTTTTTCTTCTATTGCTTAAGTACAGTTTATCTGTAATTCTTGAACTATCACTAGTGGTCATGCTGATTAAGTTGGGATTGCTTGTGTTGACTTCTTTAGAATTTGTTGCTACGTTTGGATTTCCTAATTTGTAATATTTGCTTATAGAAGTTTCTAGTTTTATCTGCTTTCACTAGGATGTGCTTGGAGTTTTCTATGCTTTTTAACCTCTTATTTAATGGGTCTGTTTATACTGTATAACTTGACCAGATATATTAACATAAACAATATAGAGCTATAAAGGAATGACGGGTTTCTAAGAACTAGGAACATTACTGAATCTAAATGTGATCGCATTGGGAAAATAAAATAGAGAGATGAAAAATATAGGACTAAATGTTGAGGTAACCTCCAATATTAAACAAGTCAATTTCCTATATGTTACATTAAATCTGGGGAAGGGAATTTAGGTATTTACTGTATAGTTAACAGAACACAAAGGGGGTAAAAAAAAAATGAAACAAATAAATATTACCAAAGGCAAGATAAGTTACTCTTCTACCTACCTGGATATGTTTATTTGTGTTTTCACTTATTTTAAAGCTTTTTTGGGTTTAAAATAAACCTGGTGTCTACTTTGTTCAATTAGAACAAAAAACAAACAAATGGCTGGTCAGTACCCGTACACGAAGACCCTTGATAATCGCTAAAAAATCGAAAATTAAACAAAATACTGGTAAAACATTACATTTTTGCCCGATTGGTGACATTTATTGGTCACTGACAGTGGAAAGAAGAAAAGTGTTTAAACTTTAATTTAAACATTATTCATTTAAGTAATGAAGTAATAAACTTTCAGTTTTTAGTTGATGTCAGTGTACCAAATTCTGAAGTCATTCTATATGATAATGCTGAATATACTGTAATGTAACGATGCTGTAAGGATTTTATTTGTAAATTTTATTTAAAGTGTATTTGAGGTATGCCATTAATTTTTAAAAAGTTAATTAATGAAAAAAATATGACTATTAATTATTCGATATTTACTATAAATAATTAGAGGTGAATCTTTTTAAACAATTCATAAGTCAAATATATTCATGTTAGAAAATGTGATAGATTATTACTATAATGCACACCCGTAGTGTTAGCAACGAGTGAAGCTAAAATGATGTATCTTACTAAATACCCTGATGTAATGGGTTGTGGCCACAGTACATGTCAATAAGAGAGTGAAATCTCTGCCACCTTTCTCTTAAAATAATCCCCAAAATATTATCCGGACTAAATAGTGAAATCGGTTAATCTGATCGAAAATTAAATTCTTTTTTTTTATGACACGGACCAATTTCGGCCAAAAATGAATGATGAAACAGTTTGTTTTTTTGTAGCTTTTGTTTATTAAGCTATTCCGGCCTATGAAATGAGGGAAAAATAAAGGAAAATATAACTTTACTTTATATATAAGATGATACATCTTATGCTAGTGAGCTTTACTTATCCGGCGTTGCCCGGGAGTCTTTTTACTTTCATTTTTGTTTGGATTGTTTTTTTGCTATACCATTAAATGTTTAATAAAATTATTATTATTATTTACAAAATCTTTTTTAAAGAATTTTGATTATTTGGATTATTCGGACTACTGTTTTCATCTTAGATGTTATTCTCACAACGTTTCGGTCGATGTAACCTCCAATCTTCTTCAGGTGCATCTTATTGAACTCAGGAATCTTTATGTCATACTCTGGAATCTGTACGGAATTTGGAACGGAACCCTTTATTTAATCCACGGAGGTAGTTTGCTCTCGTTCCATCAGCCATGACCGGGTAGAAGTCTTAAGTAATTTATAATTGTATTCTTAGTATCACCCATATTGAGGATTGAACCCTCAACCTCATATATATATTTTTTTAACAATATTCTAATCTATTATTTATAATTGATGGTAAATAATAGATTAGAACACCATTATAAAAAAATCGACAAATACAATAAATATAACAGACTATCCTCGGCCGTTTGATGGCAGAGACTGCCAGGCGATAACAGATCGAATTTAGAATCCTGAATAACAAAACACATGCCACCAGAATGTGTAGGAAAACATTATCAAACTTCGTTTGAAAAGATGACATGAAATTCTTGTTCAGTTGCAGTTTATCAATCAAAGAGAAGCCCAATTTCATGTTTAATTTGTAGATATGCATGCAGTCATAAATTCATATTGATTTTTTTTCTATATATAACAGAATAAAAAATAATTGAAGAAAAAACTTTAAAAGGTGAGAACAAAAACTGAAATAAAATATCAAAACTGCTAGGATTTAGTTCCCATTTCAAATATATAATTTTCACTCATGGTTATGATTGAAAAACTGTTATTTATTCATTGCGATTAAAAAAAAAAATGAATAAATAACAGTTTTCCAATCTTAACCAATTGATTGCAAGAAATTAATATAATTTTAATGGAAATCAAATTTATTAAAAGAATAGAGCATCATTTTGATTTTGCAATGTATATATTTTTTATTAAATCTTGTAATAAGACTTATAAAAGTGAGAATAAACAAAAAAATAATGTGGTGAATGTCAGTATGAACTGAAATGGTCAAATAATTAATATTTTACTGAAGTTTTTATAAGTTTGATATTTATTAAGTAATCAATCTCTTTCTTGTAGAAAACATTTGACTCTTTTTGTGGCTTCCGTCCAGGTTGAATTATTTTGTTTATTCATCCATTATTTCGATCAATTCCTTTAATTTGGAAAACTGCTTAATATTTTTATTGGTATCGTTCGGGTAGAATCATTTTTATCTTTTTAATCATTTATATTAAGTAATCTCTTTGTGGAAACAGTTGACTCTTTCTTTGCTTTCGTTCAACTAATAACATCTTCTCTATTTGGTTGTTGTTCAATTATAATCATTTTGTCTATTTAACTCTTTATTTAAGCCCCTTGCGATCAATCCATTTAATAAGGAAATGATTTACTATTTTTTGCGGCCATCATTCAGGTAGAATCTTTTTGATTACTTAACTATTTCTTATTTCATCCTAACAATCAATCCTTTAATCTAGAAAAGAGTTGACTCTTTTTGTGGCTTTCATTAAAAAATGATCCTTTTCCCTATTTAACTATATTCATCAAGTCTTAGCAATCAATCCCTTTAATCTGGAAAACAGTTTAATCTTTTTGATGCTATCTATTTAATTATTTTTATCAAACACTAACAATCGATCTTTTATGTGTGGAAAATAGTTGCTTCTTTTTACGGCTTACATTTAATTGGAATAATTTTCTCTATTAAACAATCTTTATGAAGCCTTATCAATCACTCCTTTTAATTAACAAATTATGCTTTTTGTTGCTATTCTTAAGGTAGAAACAGGTTATCTATTTAATCATATTTATTAAGTCCAGGAACGAACCCCTTTAATCTGGAAAAAAGGCTGTATTTCTTTTGTAATCAACCATGAAATGTAAAATAATTTATTCTTTTTCTTTCTATCGTACAGGGAGAAGGATCATTATGATCGTCTGTCGCGGCAACTTGAAGAAGAGCTTGAAGTTCAGATGCAAAAAACAGAAGAACGTGTTCGGCAAGAGGTTTGTTCTTTGCATTTGTTTTCATAACAAAAACATTCTAAATAAAAAAAGATAAAACAATCTGATTGAGAGTTTATCATTTTATTATGTTCTTAACAAAAAAAGAAATCCTGATTTAAATTTCTACTTCTTATAAGATTGTGTAAACTAATAAGTTTGGCTTTTAGGATTTTGTGAAAGCAAAACAAGTTGTCTTCTCTTTATTTGGTATCGCATGTGTTTTATATTATTGATCAGCTTTACATTTCTTGCATTCTTGTGATCAACTAGTCTTTCTATTTTTATCACATTATAACCTCGTAGGGTGCAGGGATAACACATAAAATGTTCAAAAAAGTATCTAGCTAAAATAAAACATTCATTTAAGCAAGAAAGAAAAGGAAAAAATGGCTAAGCAACAAAACCTACTAAATTGCAATAATGTATATTGTCTAATATTTGAAATGAATTGTACACATAGTTAAAAATGAACTCAACTGGTATCAGGAATTGACCAAGGTTATATACTGTGTATGGTCACGAGAGAGCAAAAAATGACAATAATGGAAACTGACGAGGCAAAGAAAAAAAACGATTTTAGTTAAAAGGGATTGAATGTATTTAAAATATAAACATTAACATATAGTATTGTAATGGAAATAATCGCCCCCCCCCCCAAATAAACAACAAAGAATCATCACCTGTGCCATACATAAAAGCCTTGAACAGTAAGAGGTGTAATGTACTGTAGTTTTAAATATTAAAAAGTGAGATGCAGGGACGCAGATTCGAACTGTCGACCTCTAGGTTACAAATGATTTGTCATTTCAAGCTCCATATAAGGTGGATTGTTTGTTATGGAACTTGGAACATCTCTATGTTCAGTCATCCATTGCTAGAGAGTTGCTCGCGATAACAGATGTTTGTTTGAGGCAATTTCAGTTGGGGACGTGCAGCTTTTGGTTCTTTCGGTCATTATGTTTCAGAACCTTTGGGATTATTGTGGAAATCAGAATACGAGCTGTATTTTATTCAAACTTTTACATTGCAAGTATGCCCTTTTGAATGAAGTGATAGCAGTTTCTCTGCTCAGGATGAGGTTGTCTTTAATGATATCAAGAAGTATCGGCTGCTTGTTGGTTAAGTGAGGTAGGTGGGTGGACGGATGTCAACAATGTTTGATGTCAACTGCTGTGTTCTAGTCCAGGCTAGAGAGAATTGAATTTGGTTTGGAACAAGTCACTTTTTATTAGAGAAAATCAGAGCATCTCGACAATTTTTGTGCCAATCACTTTTTTAATGAGAGAATGCCTGTCAATGATTTTTTAATCTAATTGAACTATCTATTTGAAGACTGGAAGAGATGTATAGATTCCCTGCACATAGAGGAACTTTTTCTAATTTTTTTCTTCAGTGTGTCCATATCCGATCATGTGTAGCCTGAATCAGATTTGAGCTAACTATAATATCCCCCCTCGCCTCCCTTCTCAAGATCTCATTCTTAGTTTTGAGTAGTGGGTGGATTTATACAGAAGGTTGTATTCATTAATGCTGATGTGTATGTAATGTGTAGGTCAGTGCATAATAACATGTTTGAAGTGTGTGGGGGAGTTTATCTTGTGTTCCTATTTACTCCCATCCACGAGGGCATAGTTAGATACAAGGTCGGTTTTTAATGTGGAGAAAAATCCCCAAAAAGATCATTTAGATTGGGACAAAAATAGAAATTGTCTCAGTTTAGACCAAGGACAGAACTGATACTACACTCCAATCCCAGCCCAAAGGTCAAGAAATGAAGAGTTGATCTTATGTTTGTCTTTTGGTATTATGTCTTAAATTTCACATGTTTTATTGTAATGGTGTTAATTTGTCTGTTTGTCTTGGCAGATGTGGATTTTGTATTGGCAAGCTTTGTATTCTTGTGATTTTTTCATTTATTCGCAAGCTTTGTATTCTTGTGATTTTTCATTTAGATGACAAGATCTAGAGTTTGCATAGTCCAATTGCTCCCCACACAGAAGTGAGAATGGCAGGACTTTGTGTTTTAAGTGAAACAGTTGAGAAACCAGGTGCTTAATGAGGTCATGATGTACACAGTCAGTTTTGCCCTTTTCGTTTCACACCTGGAGAACCATATCATTTGTTTTGATCACTTTGAAGGTGTCAATCCAAGGCAGGTGAGAGGAGTGGGCTGCAACTGGTTATCAATATCATAAGATCCTACCCTTGATCTGCATTAGGTCCTTGTAAGTTAGCCAATTTCATTTTTCATCCGTTATATGATCGTCCTAGTTCTTACTTAAGGTGACATGTGTGCAAACTTTTATGGGTCATCAGTTCGGATGTCTTTGTGAGACAGTTTGGATAAACCAATGTTAGGGTAACGACCAGTGATGACATAAGGTGGTGAAGTGCTGGTAGTGCATTCATTGAAGAAACAGGGGATTCCAGGACATCATGCCATTTGCAGTTTCTATCGTCACCGTGTGATATTGTTGCAAAATGTTATCAGAGTTTTGATGGTCACCAGAGACAGTAAAGTTTGTGTTTAATGGATGCAAGTTTACAGAAATTCTTGTAAACCTTGCCCGTAAAATAGATTCCATGCTTAGAAGATACTATGCAGGGAAGTTCTTGTTGGTGGAGAAAAAAATGATAGAGTGTGCAGGCAGTGTCGATTGCATGATCTCTGGCACATGATATGGTGGTGAAATGCCAGCTGAAGCTGTCCAGTATGGCAAAAGTGCAGTAGATGGACATTGCTACAAAATCGACGAAGAATGGTCTTTTCTCACATTTGCAGTGACTTGGTTGTCCAGTTTGCGTGTTTCTGGTAATTGCTCTTACATTTGGTGCAGATGTTACAAGATCTCAAATAAGCTTTGATATTATGTGATTTTGAATTCTCATCAATAACTAGAAAAGATGTTCTTACATATGGGTGATCACACAGTGGCTTGGTGGATATATCTGGCACAGACTTTGTATGATGTAACTATATTGGATCATGGCAACACCCTTGGAAACCATGGCAACAGAGTGGTGAGATCAATGCTTAGAATTAGAAGAGTGTGGCTTGCTGATCATTTTGGTAGGTTATGTTGGCATCTGATGTTTCACCTGGTGATTCTTGCTAGCATCTCATCAGCCGCCTGTTCAACAATGATATTGATGTGATCTATAATCTTCTCAACACGGATTATTGAAGTGGTGTGTTAGAAGAAGAATTCATCAGCTTTCAGTGGTACTGGGAGTAGTCAAATTTTAATATGGTCCATTTTATAGCGTACACTTCATTTCTCGGGATTGACCAATTTTGCTCTGTTGTGTGAAGCAACTGCTATGATACTTTTTTGTCCATTTTCGGTTTCTTGCATGAGAATGGCCCCACTGTTTCCTTCACAATTTTGATGAATATTGAGTCAATTGTTGGCATTGGGTATATGTCAAGATCTACAAACATCTTGAACACTCTTGAAGTTGGTGACTATGCAGATTTTGTGTTTTACTTATTGACAGTGAAGACCAGGGTGTTGTGCATTCCTTATGAATAGAAACATCCTCATTATTTTGTCCTTGGTGTGTCTATATGCGGTAGAGTGATATTGATGTGTAGTCTGAATCAGAAAGAGATCTGCTTCGTATCATTTCTCTCCAGGCAACACATATCCTCAACCCTCACTGGCCGAGTGTTTATGATTAAAGATTACCTTGTAAATAAATATTATATATATTTGAATAAAATATTACCTTATCGAAAAGATTATTTCTATTATTCTAAAAAAGAAAAATCATACAAAAGATACTGTTTTTCTTTGGTTTAGGAGCTCAAATAATATGTAGTGAACCCGTGGAGCTCGGATACCAACTGACTAGTTAAGATTCACTTCTCTTCTCGTTTTGTCCCACTTTGCCCTTTTCTTTCATTCTTTCTTTTCTTAACTTCCTTTTCTTGGCAAGAAAAGCAACATTAAAAAAGGGAACAATGGAAAAGTACTAAAGCAGCTTGGTGCTGTTTGACTAGAATTGAAATTCAAATATTTGCTCCAAACAAATCCCAGAAACAAAAAGATGCTTTTAAGCTGATCAAAGATCTATAAAGACAATTGATTAATTGACAAAATGAGAAAGACCTCAGCAGACAAATGATTGTCGTGTACTATGTCTTGGATTATTGTATCTGCTGCATACTCTATCTTGGACTATTGAATCTACCGTGTACTCCATCTTGAATCATAGTATCTAATGTATGCTCTTTCTTTGATCATTGTATCTACTGTGTGATACCTTGGCTCATTGTATCTGAGGTGTGGTCTCTTTTGGATCATTGTATCTGCTGTGTGCTCTATCTTCAACATTACAACTGCCGTATATTATGTATTGGATCATTGTATGCCTGATGTGCTCTGTATTAAATCATATCTGTCTTGTTCTTGGATTACTGCATCTGCCATATGTTCTGTCTTGAATCGTTGCATTTGCTGTTTCTTCTGTCTCGGATCATTTTCTCTGCCATGTGTTTCATCTTTGATAACTGCATCTCCCATATTCTCTGACTGTGATATTTGTATCTGCTGTTTGCTCTGTCTTTAATTGGTGTATCTGCAGTATGCCCTATATTGTATCAGCACAACTACCGTGTGCTTTACCTTAGATCATGACACCTGCCATATGCGTTGTCTTTGATAACTGTATCTGCCGTATGTCTTGTCTGGGATCAATGCATCTGCCGTGTGTTTTATTTTGGATAATTGAATCTGTCATGTTCTCTATCTTGAATCGTTGTATCTGATTTGTGTCCTAATTTGGATCATTGCATGTCCTGTATTCTCTGCTTGGGTCATTTATTGGCGATGTGCTTTGTTTTCAATCATTGCACCTGTCATATGTCTTAAAGTTCACTCAGGGAGATATCCTTGGACTTGATGCATCAGATGTGCCATGTTCTCTTAGAGTTGTATCCTGCGTCTTGAGACACCAAATGTAGTGCTATGCTGCAATGACCTCATGTATTATTCTCACTAGTTTCTCTCTCATTCGTTGTGTTGAAAAGATCTATAGAACTTTGGTGTTGATGTAACTTAGTCAGAAACTTGAATAATCGGGTGGTTAACAATTTTTCTCTGCTGTGGTTCAAGACATCATTGTCGTGATCTATGACTAGGCTGTTTCGCTTTATTTTGCTTAATTTAGGTTGTAAGCAAGGATGCTGGGATAAATTTTTGCATACAAAACCGCAAAGACATTTTTATCTTAAAAATATACTTGATTCTAATTTAATTAACATGGTGGATTCATTATCTAACTAAAATATAAGATTAGCTTAAAACCCTAAACTCCATTTCAACTCCATTTAGATACTGTTATCAACCTCAAAAACACCCCACGACACATGACCAATGTAACGAACTGCAGGTGTGCTGAGACTCACACTTAATGTTTAAAAGTTTGTAAATAAAAAAAAAACTTTCAATATTGTTTTATTTTGATAACTAAACCTAAGTTATCCGGAACTTAGAGGTGTAACCTTTACATTTTTCTATGTATGAGAGATATGACACCTCAAAAGTATTTTAAACAAAACTAATATAGGAGTTGCCGTTTGCCACCAATCATGGTGTCATAGATGAATGATGTCATAATTCTACTTCTATTGTTGCACATGATCTCATAATGCTTGCAATAATTGTTTATAAACTTTTCATATTAATATAAGAGAGTAGAATTTGCATTATTCCAGTTACATGGCTGATCTCTAGTTTGATTATAGTGCCATATTTTGAACACCAGATTTTATCAGATTTAATATCAAAATGTCAGCATTATGTTTCTACCCAATTATTATTTTGACTCATCAATGACCGAACTTCGAAAATCGAATATTCAGTTCATGTAACGAATAAAAGAAAGATTCATTATCATTAACATTAATATTCCACCAATTTAGTTTCTTCAGAATTTTGAATAACATTTAATATTTTGATTAAATTAATTTTAATTTGCTTCTTTTTCTTTTCAGGAACAACTGAAATATGAAATGGAGAAAATAGAAATGAGAAAGAGTTTAGAACACGAATTGTTACAAAGTCGAGAAAATTATAAACATTTAGAACAGGTGTGTAATCATTTTTTGTCAACTTTCAATGTTTAAGAAAATTAGAAAGAAAAATATTAATATTAGTAGTAATTATAGAATGAAAACTTTTTAAAAACAGCAGATTTTAAAAGTGTTTTATTCAATTTGACTAATATTTATTTTTTCACTAAAAGTTATTTTCCTAAAATTAGTTTTTCTTTTCATCCAAAGGCAACAAAATACAGCAATGATATTTTGTAATCTTTTGTTGAAATGAGTCATGTCTAAACCGTTTGGCAGAAGTGATAACTTTTATTTGGACTAAAAACAAGATGGCTGACCCGATAAATGCGAGCCTATCCAATAGCTGAAACAATATTTACAACCCCATCTCCCTAATTAGTCAAAATGTATTTTACAAATATGATTTTCCCGAATAATTATTTCTGCACGAATGTCCATGGTACTCCGAGAAGAAAACAAATTACTGTTATGGTGCCGTACCTATGACGAACATTTGGACTCTTCCATTCCATAAATACTGGAAGCATTACGCTTCTCACTTGTTGTTCAACCCCAGTCTTACACTGGCAGTCAGGATAGACGGTCCACTTCTCTTGTTTCTCTATTGTATATACTTTTCTCCAATATACTTGTTATACCTAAACTTTGTGTCCGTGTTTTCATTCCGGACCCTAAACAGGACCATAACAATTGGCGACGATGTATTAGAACTTACACGGGACCGCACCACAACAATTTGCAACAAAGTATTCAAACTTAGATGGAACCCAACAACAACAACTGTCGACAAGATATTCGAATTTACACAAGACCTTACAACAATTTGCGAAAACCCTTAAAAAGGACCTCACAAAAAACTGGCTACGAAGGAATTTGAATTTACACGGGGACCAGCAACTCGAAAAAGAAAAAAAATCTTAAAAAGGACATCATAAAAACTGGTTACGAAATATTCGAATTTATACGAGAAACAACAAAAACATTAAGGATTTTCTTGAGAACCTTCAAAAAAGGACCCCCACAACAACCGGCAACGTGGGATTTCAAATTTCAAACTAAAACCACTAAAATAGACTGACAGCGTGGTTACAGTAAAAGATTCGGGAGAACTTTTTTAAAATGGACGCCACAACGTGCGAATAAATTAATTATGGAAAACCTTAAAGGGGAAAATAACTTGGAGAAATCGACTACAAATTCAGCAGACAACGTCCTAATTAAAAAAAACTGGCTTATCGGTGGGAAAAAAAGAAGAAAAAACACATAAGACCAACTTATTATTCTCTTAAGTGAAGAAAGGTCAGTGATTTTTGTTTTAATTGCTATTCTGACACTGACAATAACAATAAGAGAATATGATTTTTTTTCTCTCTCCAAAAGAGAAAGTTACTTCTGTCGAAAGAAAAAAAAATTGAAACCGTATTTTCATTTTTTCAAAAGACTAGCGATTTGACTTTTGCGGAAGCTGTCAAACTTTTAATAGAGCTAAAAAAACCCAAATACTTCGTTATTTCACAAACGCTGGAAGTGTTTAAACCTGGTAAAAAAAGATGATGAATGTAGTAACAAAGATAATTGATGCCTGTCTCCCCCTTGGAGTAATAATGGAATGTTCTACATTCGTGTATATTAAGAGTGAATGTTAAAACACTATTTGTCTAGCTAAGCAACAAATGGTTAAATAAAGCTTATCCTTAAGTTATATTCGGCGTCCAGTTTTTATTACAATTTATTTAACCATTCGTTATGGAACGTTACTTGAAACCCGATCGTCTAGACCTTGATACGGCCGACTCGGAATCTACTGACAAATGGCGGCATTGGAGAAAAATGTTCGAAGGATTCCTTACAGCTCTACAGTTATCTTCAAACGCGGCTTTAACAGGTACTGAGAAATATACCCTTCTTTTACATCATGTCTCTACTGCTATTTATAGAAATTTATCTGAATGTGAAAATTATGAAACTGCGGTGGACATTTTAGAAGCCATGTTTGTAAAGAAAAAAAATACTATTTTTGCTAGACATTTACTTGCTACCCGGCGTCAACAACCAGAAGAAAGCCTTGAACAATACCTTCAGATTCTAAAGACGTTAAGTCGCGAGTGTGAATTTACAGCCTTAACTGCGAACCAAGCGAGAGATGTTTTTATCAGGGACACATTTATTAATGGAATACAGTCCAACCAAATAAGACAAAGACTACTAGAGAATAAAAACCTAGACTTACCAACAGCTTATGAACAAGCTCTAACGTTGGACATGGCACAGAAGCAGTCTGTCTTCTATTTACAACCCGATATTTTGGGAGCTGCTATCGTAGCCCCTCCTCTGCATGTTCAAAATTCTTCCATTGTCCAAGATGCTGCCACCCCCCTTTCTAACGATCACGAACAACTTATCACTGCCGCCTCAGCTGGATCCACATGCTACTTTTGTGGCCTTCGTATACATGCTCGTTCGTCCTGCCCGGCTCGAGATGTTAGATGCCACAAGTGTGATAAGCAGGGACATTTTTCGAAAGTTTGCCGGTCAGCTTCTCAAAAAAAACGTTCGGCTACTCTTGCTACTGTAGCACCAATTACAATATCAGCTGCATTCCCCGGCTGCCTCTCAAAAACAATCGTGAGGGTAACAATCAATGGATTGACTATTCATGCGCTTATTGATACAGGCAGTTCCGAAAGTTTTATTAATGCCAGTATTGTAAAAGCAAATAAATGGGAAATATTTCCTTGTTCCAACCAAATATCAATGGCAAATTCATCTTTATCGTCCCATGTAATTGGATATTGCATGGTTAACCTGAAACTAAAAGGAAACTCCTATCAAGGGATCAAATTATCAGTAATGAAAAACCTCTGCTGCGAAGTGATTTTGGGTCACAATTTTCTAAAACAACATTCATGCGTTGAAATTCCTTTTGGTGGCCCCAAGCCAGTCCTAAGCGTATGTGGACTAGCAGCTGTCAAAGTGCGGCACCCGTCACTTTTTACAAACTTAACTCCTGACTGCAAACCAATAGCAATAAAATCAAGACGCTATTCAGAAACGGACAAGCAGTTCATAGCAGCAGAAGTAACAAAACTACTTAAGGAAGGAATTATAGAGCCAAGTGAATCTCCATGGCGAGCACAGGTCCTCGTAACAGCCACTGAAAATCACAAGAAAAGGATGGTCATTGACTATTCCCAGACCATCAACAGATATACATTACTCGATGCCTATCCACTGCCTCGTATTGACGAAATGATTTCTAATATTGCAAAATATCACACTTTCAGTACTTTAGATCTCAGAAGTGCCTACCATCAGGTACCTATCAAGCCAGAGGATAAGCCCTACACGGCATTCGAGGCCTGCGGTCGCCTATATCAGTTCTGCCGAATTCCTTTTGGGATAACAAATGGTGTGGCTAGCTTCCAGAGGGTAATAGATGAAATAATCTCCAATGAAAAATTGAAGGGTACTGTTGCATATATAGACAATGTCACAGTATGCGGACATAACCAAGCTGAACATGACCACAACCTTAAACGATTCATGGCTGCCGTCAAGAAATATAATCTGACTTTGAACAGTGAAAAATGTTCCTACAACTTGAAAAGCATCAAATTATTGGGATACATTGTCAAAAATGGCACCATGACGCCGGATCCCGAGCGACTGAAACCGCTAATGGAATTACCAATCCCTGGAAACATGCCCTCTTTACGACGAGCCCTCGGTATGTTTGCTCACTACTCCCAATGGGTTGCGTCTTTTTCAGAAAAAATACACCCATTGACACAAGTATCTACTTTTCCGTTGTCCTGTTCCGCCATCAGAGCATTTCAAAACATGAAAAGGAACATTGCTCAGTCTGCCATTTCTGCTGTGGATCCTTTTATCCCTCTATTAGTTGAGACGGATGCCTCCGACTGTGCGATAGCTGCCTCACTGAGACAATCCGGTCGTCCTGTAGCTTTTTTTTCAAGAACACTTTCGAAATCCGAGCGACGACACTCTGCAATAGAAAAAGAAGCGTATGCCATAGTTGAGGCATTACGAAAATGGAGGCATTACTTAATCGGCCGACATTTTGAATTAATCACTGACCAAAAGTCGGTCTCGTTTATGTTTAACCCAAAAACAACGAGTAAAATAAAAAACGAGAAAATAGCGAGATGGAGAATGGAGCTTTCTTGCTACTCCTTTGACGTCACTTACCGCCCTGGTAAGGAGAATGCCGCGGTCGACGCGCTTTCAAGGGTGTGTGGCCTGGTAACTGGCTCAGATGATCTTCAGTATATACACAGGGAATTGTGTCACCCAGGTATCACAAGAATGATTCACGTAGTCAGGAGCAGAAACTTGCCATATTCTGTTGAAGACGTAAAAAGAATTACGAACTCTTGTCGGATATGCGCAGAAAATAAGCCCAGGTTCTACAAACCTCCTCCAGCAACACTCATTAAGGCCACACAGCCTTTTGAAAGACTTAACCTGGATTTTAAGGGCCCTTTACCCTCTAAAACTAAAAATAAATACATGCTCACAATAATAGACGAGTACTCAAGATTTCCGTTCGTCATCCCCTGCCCAGACGTAACGGCTGCAACAGTAATTCAAGGCCTCTGCTCCATTTTTGCCGTTTTTGGAGTGCCTGCATATATACATTCAGATCGTGGGTCTGCTTTTATGTCGGACGAACTCAAGCAGTTTCTGCATGAACGAAGAGTAGCTGTAAGTAGAACAACTCCTCACAATCCTCAAGGAAACGGACAGTGCGAAAGATACAATGGTATAATATGGAAGACAGTACAGTTGGCGGCAGCAAATCGCAATAGTCCGATCTCCGATTGGGAAAGTCTCATCCCCATGGCCTTATACGCTATTAGGACTCTATTATGTACAGCGACAAACGCTACCCCACATGAGAGATTCTTCTCGTTCCCACGACGAAGCTCAGCAGGCACATCACTTCCCTCGTGGCTTGCACAACCTGGCACAGTTTTATTAAAACGTCATGTTCGTCATAGTAAACATGACCCATTGGTAAGCGAGGTACAATTAATCGAAGCGAACCCTCAGTATGCACTGGTCAGAAATTCAGAAGGAAGGCAATCTACTGTATCCTTAAGGGATCTAGCCCCAGCAGGAAATGTATATGAACGTAGAA
The DNA here is from genome assembly GCA_963556195.1 of Sepiola atlantica. Classification (NCBI taxonomy): domain Eukaryota; kingdom Metazoa; phylum Mollusca; class Cephalopoda; order Sepiida; family Sepiolidae; genus Sepiola; species Sepiola atlantica. The sequence continues at coordinate 53,739,997 of OY744541.1, forward strand.
CTGCTTCAGATGGATATAGAGCTCCGGTTCGTGGAACAAGTCCGACCCTCTTAGGTGATCGTGTGCCAGATACGTCAAGTTCAGAGTCCCAACAAAACGAATCTGAATATACTAACAGAGTCGTCTCTGACTCTAGTTCGGACGACAGATGGGTACCACGAAAGCGGTTTCACCCAATATCTGAGACAGATACTCAATCTTCAGACACCAAGCGACCGAAGCGCCGTAGAAAACGAGAGCGATTTGGAGCAAGATATTTTAGCCCTAAACCAGCAACACAAGACAGTCCCGAAACGTCGTCAGGTCCCGAGGAGCCTAGATTAGAAATGGATGTCGGGCACGAACAACCAAGACGCCCTCAAAGAACCCGCAGGAGGCCAGGTCGATGGGATGATTTTGTTCCCTACGAATAAGAAGATAGATGGGGGAGAATGTAGTAACAAAGATAATTGATGCCTGTCTCCCCCTTGGAGTAATAATGGAATGTTCTACATTCGTGTATATTAAGAGTGAATGTTAAAACACTATTTGTCTAGCTAAGCAACAAATGGTTAAATAAAGCTTATCCTTAAGTTATATTCGGCGTCCAGTTTTTATTACAATGAAAATTATTCAATGTTCGCATCAGTAGTAAATAAGCATGGCAATGACTTAAAATTATCCGAACTTAGTGCTGATAATTTAAAATGCTTAATCTTTGTTCAATGATTGGTATCAGGAAATAACGTTGAAATAAGACATAGAGTTCTAAATAAATTAGAAAATGAACCGAACTTAACACTGCAGAAATTAGCCGAGGACTGCCAACAATTTATTAGTGTTAAGCAGGATTCGAGAGACATCGAACAGTCGAGCATTGCAGACATAAGAAAAGTGCGTAAAAAATCGAAATTCAACTCTTATCGAAAAACTATTCAAAGCAAAAAATGGGATTTTTACACCTCAATAAACAAGCCAGCCTTATAAAATAAAATTACTACCGAGCCCTTGTTATCGATGCAGAAGCCTGCATTGCATAACAGAATGCCCATTTCGTTTTAAAACCTGCCTGATTTGTAAAAAAGATCGGACATAAAAGTTTGCATTATAGAACGATGAAAGGAAATAAAATGCGGGTAAAGCCTATCAATCATGGCAACAATATTATAAGGAGATATGTTCAGGTTAAAATCTTAAATAAAAAAGTAAAGCTACAATTGGATTCGGTTTCAGACGTGTCAAAACCGAACATATTAAGAACCAATCAAATTGCCAGAACAGTAACTGGTGAAAAAGTAAATTTCGAGGGTGAAATAATTATCAACATTATTCTTAACAGAACGACAATTATTCAGATTATGGGGATTATCAACCAAGAATTCTTACCAGAAGAAAATAAATCTGATGACCGGTTCAGGAAAACGAAAAAAGGATTTTGTTTCAACCATTAATCGTATGAAATGGACTCAAAATAAATTGCTGATAGAAATTAAATTACATAAGGAAAAAAGCTGAAAAAACGAACACAAAACTGAAAGAAATTAAGCCAAATTATTTTAATAACCAGTCGAAGGTTAAAGAGAGTGAACTCAGAGTTAAATAACTAAAATTACTAAAGTTACAAATCGAAGAGTTTTCTGAATTACTAAAAACTATGAAAGATAAGATGACTTGTATTGAAGTGGAATGTCGAAGAAAAGGCGACATTTTAAAAACATTTAAAGATGTGCTAAAAGTCAGACATCTAAAATTAAAACGATGGAGGATATCAAATATAAATTTGATAGAGACCATCAGTTCTCTCATAAGAGAGACATACACCAAATTAGGGAACGACTATCAGAAGAAACCGACAGCACTACCCAGGAGGAGGTTAGGGCTACCAAAACAACACTTTTGACATACAGCTATCTCAAGCAACATCAGAATAGTATCAATCCAAAAAGGAAACAATACTAGACTCCTGAGAAGGTTAGGCAATATACTTGTTATACCTAAACTATGTGTCTGTGTTTTCATTTCGACCCCTAAACAAGGCCATAACAATTACCAAGTGAAAGAATTCTTTCATTTCCTGTTATAATTCAATCATCAGCACTGAGTCCTCTATTTCTACCATTTGGTGATTCTATTTCAGCAAGTTCCTTTGCTAAGAGACGAGCACTGCATTGTGTTTTTGTTGCATCAATTTTTATGCCCGTCTGCAGTTGCTTGGCCGCAACTTCAGCCTCGTTCTTACTCTCTGCCTCCTTGTGTTTCTGAAAACGTGTTTTCACAGGAGTTCTGGGTTGCTGATTTTTCTTCATTGAACTATTATCTAATAAGATAACATTTGGAGGCAGATCAGTTGTATTTCGGAATTTCTGAGATGAAGATATATAATTTATTCAATCCATATAATTGAAGGATACAAAGAATAAAATCATCCATTGCCTACAACATCGAGCAAAAGCAATATGTAGTAACACCAATGCATATCAAGGGTAAATGGATAACCTAAAAGAAACCTTCCACCGAAATAATCACCCAAAAAGCATGATATCAGTTCTGAGAAATATGGGTCAAACATCAAAAGACACTACCCTATTACTCACCGCAGTCTGTCTACCATATGTGAAGGGTTTGTTTGAAATGATTCAGAGAATATATAATCCATATGACAAATGGAAATCTATATGAAAAGGGAAAATGTTTTCCTTTGTGGGACAAAGTCAAAATTATAGACAGAGAATAACGGTGGAGAGTAAGGCGTTTCAAAGAATCAGCACAAATGTTGGGCAACAATGGCCCCCTAAGTAGACCTAACATAGAATTAAATACAATAAGGAAACCAATAATTATAAGTACTAGATTAGAACATTTGTAAAAAAGTTGCAATATGAGTAATGGTAAAAGAAAATTCTATAGTAATAAGTAGTAATATTATACATCTAGACAAGATTAGATTTAAAGCTCCCAAAATTTATATTAGAATTGTCCACAATCTATTCTAAGTGACACTCTTCTGGTGGTTGAAGGTTCAATCCTTACTATAGGTGATTATAAAAAATTAACATTTCTGCTCAGTCATGACTTACAAAATGAAAACAATCCTCCTCTGTAAATAAAGAGTTCGGTTTGAACCGAGTTCAACATGAAGATTCTAAAGTTAATAAAGATGCACCTGAACAAATGTTGTGAAAATAACAACCAAGATGAGAATAGTAGTCTAAATAATTCAAAGATACACATCAGTTGTATTATTATGTTTATTAGCTCTTCATTAATTGTAAATGAATTGACAATCAATGACATATTTTCGGAAGTGTTGCTCTTTTACACAGTCATGTTTCTCAATCGACTACAAAAGTGACATATATTGTATGCATTATTTAGATTAAAGACTCTTAGTAAAAACAATGAACAAAGAGCAATGCTCGATAATGGTAGGAAACTTATGGTTCTGGCTTGACTTAAGTCTTGAAGCAGGTTTAAACTTCTCAAGTCAGCTGACAATTTGATGCTTCCTCTGGCTCAAAACCTTGAACATTAACACTTCTGTTTTGATATGCAATGTTTCAAACTTTTTTTTCTCATAGAAATCTTGGTAACCTTTTTACTGACTTTAGAGTCCAGTTTATCAGTCTAGGAATGAGATAAGCTGTTATCATCACTTGATGCTTGCACATTTCTGTTTAATAAGAATACATCATCATTTAGACTGATTCAGAATAGCTTTACCATCTCTATTGAAGGGAAACTTCTTTAAAAGAATCCTGCCCAATTTACAATTGCTAGTGGTCTTCAAGATCATTGTCACGCATTGTGGATGTATTTTCTACTTTTGTAGTAAGTTTTATTTCTTGACTCAGTACCTGTTATGTCATTAATGCCTTGCCATACTTGCCGGTTTTATGATGCAACAAGCTGGAAGACCCGGCGTTGCCCGGGATTGAATGAGGAAGCCCATGTCCTTTTACATCCAGCACATAACACCATATTGCTTTTTTGTTCTTATGTTTTACATTTTATAATATTCCATTCATTGAATAATTAATTCAGTAAATTTATACTTTTTAACCCTTTCAGAGCATACTCAGTGTATTTTCTGGGAATCAGTGAGCACCCATGTGCACTCCAGCTCCAAGCCCTGAATGTTTTTCTATTCTTATTTTTTTTAAAATTCCTATAATTTTCAAGTTATAAATAAATAAAAGTAAAATTCTGTATTTAATTTTTAATATTTGCACTCTGCATCATATGGACATGATATATAGAACTGTTCTTTGATAATTCTAAAACTTGAATATTATTCTGAATCTTCTATGGTGAAAGTTTTTTAGAATGATCATGTTTGTGTGAAATGCAAATAATATCGAACACACATTTGTAATCTTTAAAGATATGAATGACATCTTTATTTAAACATGTTATAAAACAGCTCTTATGTAAGTAAATATAGATAATTTTCTGTCTCTCATTTTCTCTATCCATTCATTGTCCTTTGTTAACATAACACATCTCTCTCCCTCCTGTTTCCTATGAATACACGACGCGAATTAAAATCCCACGATATTATTGTATTGTTCAAAATAAAACATCCTTATCCAAATACTCTCATTTCAGTATCTCAACCATTTTCTTACTTTGTTATTATTAGGAAAATATTATAATGCGGGAACGGAATTACGAAGACCAAATGGCATGTTTACGTCTTAAGGTGGATGAATTATTACAGGAGAACCGACAGCTGAAAAGTGATGTGACTGATTCACATACAAACTTAGCAATCATCCGCAGTGAATTAGCCACACTTCGCCAGGAATACAACGACAAATGTCATGAATTGGAAATGTAAGCTGATTTCATATCTATTATTATCTTTAGTTATCACCATTTTATGTATTTGAAGAGTTTGAATGTCAGTTTAAAAGTTCAGTGTTGAAAAAGAACAAGAAGGCTTTGATTTATTTTTTAAAGAATTAATTAAAATAACAAATATTTACTTTTAATCAATTAAAATATTAAATACGTTATAATCAGTTAAAAATCAAATATGTTATAATCAATTAAAATATCAAATACTTTATGTTGTGATCGTGAAGGGCCGATAATAATTTAGACAACATAGTGGTATATTTACTAGTGTATTTACAGAAGTACAGACTAGTATGTTACAGAAGGTCTGCGTCTGATACTGTGGCTATGACTGTTACCAATCACTGCCACGACACTTAGTCGTAACTCTATTCATAGTATCTGGAAGAGTCCATCTATTCCCGAAATAGGGTAGATAAACATCACACCATAACACCCCCTTTTTAGCCTTGCTCTGTATGGAGTCAATACCTTTTCCTCTTCAGGTTGACTTCCATGAAGTCTGTATTTTTTTGTTACCTTTTAGATGTTTGTTTTTCAGAAACTACTGGTAATTCGAACGTGTCAAACATGATGTCCATCAATTCTTTTTCTGTAGTATTGTCCTCTACAGCATCCGAATATCCTTTTCTCATTTGATTCAAATGCCTCTTGTGGGTAAATTTGGGCCCCTTCCCCATGTAGAGCATATTCCAATTTCTTTTATCCACAATTCCGGCTTTCCAAAATGATTTGTTGTTCCTGAATATTCGAAAAAAACCCAACCTTTTCTCCGAGTTTAAAATGTCCTTTTGTGACATGTATTTTATGTTTCGGTTTCTTATGAGTCGGTAACAATCTTTCTTGTTAATATAGCTTCCACTGGTGACATTCAAGCTAGAACGTTATTATTCAGGGTCATCATAGGAGTAGCCCTCACTTTTTTAATGCTCTTTTAAAAGTATCGACAAATCGTTCAGCCTGCCCATTACTTCTCGCATGATATGGCGCGATTTTGATGTGTTCCACTAAAAACGATTGACAAAACATTTTGAATTCACTGGATTTTATCCAATACTACACAATCCATTACTCCGAACCGTGTGAACAATTCATGTAAAAACCCAATTTTTGCTTTTGTCTTTCGTTTTTTACACTTAAGTATCTCTGGCCATTTAGTGAAACAATCCACTACGACCCATCCAATTACCCAGCAAAGTCAATATAGATTCTAGAGCACGGTCGGTCAGTTTTTTGTCAGTGTTCGAATTTTATGGAGGCGTCGTTACTGCTAACACACACCCTTTACATGATTTAACTGTATTCTCAATATCTCGGTCAATGCTCCTCAAGTAGACGTAACTTCACATAAGACTCTTCATTTTTTAAATGCCTGAATCACCAACATGAAACTCTCTTAGAATATGTTTTTGCAATGCTGCCGGAATGACCACCCGATCACTGTACATCACTACATCATCGCAGATGGAATATACTTCTGAAATTTGTCAAGAAGAGATAGACAGATCTGTTGGATTGTCAAATGATTGAAACCTGATCGAATAAAACGCCCGGTGTGAGGAGGGGGGGGGGCGTAGCTATAGTGACAACGCCATACCATGAGGGCGTTGAGATGGCCACAATATTGTTATATAATAACAACCTAAAAATGATATGGAGAGTTTGTTGACGATCAGGCCTCAGAGAAGAATCAACCATCAGATTTCTGTATACCCGGCCGCCATTATAATCGTCACCAACAATAAAGATAAATCTTATATTTTCATAAGATCCATGTGTTGTCATTTTTATTAAGCACAGCAGCAATACCATAAACCAACCTTTTTAAAATCGGTCCAATTTGCACAGTTCGTATTATAAATGTCCTCATATCGTTGTTAGGATCGTAGTTAAAATTATCCATAGTGTCCCAAATAGTGTTTTGTGAAAACGCAATGTTGGTTATGAAGAAACATTTCATAAAATCTTTTCATTGTGGGATATAGGTTTCGAATCCTCATCGCCAGTGTTGTGAACTTGAAGGGCCAATAATAATTTAGACAACGCAATGGTATATTACTAGAGTGTATTATACAGAAGTACAGAATAGTATGTTACAGAAAGTCTACGCCCAACACTGTGGCTGTGACTGCCACTAATGACTGCCACGACACTTAATCGTAACTCATATCATATGCCATAGTGTCTGAAAGAGTCCATCTATTCTCGAAATAAGGTCGATAAACATCACACTGTAACACTTTATAATAAATTAGAATATAAAATGTTATAATCAATTAAAATATCAAATACATGGTAATCAATGCATTGTAAAGAGAGAAATTAATACATTTTATGCACAGTGCAACAGAAACCTCAACACAAAAGAAAGTATTTTGTTTACATAAAAAATCCTTAAAACAAAAAAAAATGTTCTTTTGTCATTGTTTGTTTTTAATGGTTGACATTTTGATATTTTATCTTCTAACGTGACACATTTAGTTTTTTGTTTAATTTATTGTCAACGTTTTGTTCATAAACTAAAACTAAAAATAACAAATTGTACATTCATTTTTCCTGTTTGAGCAGTCTGTAAAAAACCTTTGATTTTCTCGAAATACAAAGAATTTTCAGGAATTAATTTTGGAATTGTTTAAGTAAAAGTTCACCGCATTTTTCTGTGTCTTCGATCCTGAAATTAAATGAGTCCATTTAACATCAAATTTTCAGTATTTTTTAAAAATTAATATATAAATATTGATAGAATGTTATGTAAAGGCTGATCAATTTTCATTTATGTCATACGAAACCTAATTTCTAAATTATTCTTCATGTAAATTTCCAGTTGTTTGTTAAAATGCAGAAACGTTTGTTTTTAATAAAAATTATAATTTTATGATTTCATGAAAGTGTAATAGTAATGATCACCGTTAATTTTAATGTTTGGAAATTTCCATTCATTGAAAACATGTAAAAATAATTTTCAAAAAGAATTTTCAAAAAGAATTTTCAAAAAGAATTTAAAAAAAGAATTTTAAAAAAGAATTAGCTATTCGAAATGTTTCACTAGATTTTCATTTATTTCTATTTCTATTTATTTCCGTTTCAGGGAAAAAGACACTATGATGGATTTTATCAAAGAACAAGACAATTTAACAAGGCAGTTACATTTATTGCAGTGAGTAAAACTTGATTTATTACTTGTGAAATCTTCATCCAATTTTGGTGAACTTTTTTTTGTGAATGGTTAACGACGCGAACTGAGGACCTGGGTGTGTTGGGTTCGAATCCAGTTCGTTCCACTGAAACACTTTCATCAAAACCCACACCTGACCTTGTGTCTGACCTGAATAAAATACTTAAGTTTGAAGAGTCAGCCATAGAATACACTTCACTCGAGGTAATGTGGTAAAAGAGCAATCGCTCATGGATTCTTCATAATTTAATAATTTAATTTCAACCGATCATGAAGCGGTTTTTACCAACTGAAATCTTTACCTTTCAGTCATATTTGTTAGATTTGTTCATTCATATTAAAATCTTAATGCTAAATGAAAAGTTTTAAATTGTAGATGTGATACAATAGAGTGTAGATGTATATCGTCGTATATCTGTCCATGTTGCATAGAGAAAAAAACGGCCATTTTCCTACTTTAGGTGCATACGAACGGTGTATTATTGTAGAGGGAGGAAGAGAGAGAGAGAGAGAGAGACTGAAAAAGAAATAATCTTTTGAAAGAAGCGTTCAAGCATGTTGAACAATAAAGAAATAATACTATTTCTTTAGCATGGTGTGTGAACGAGGAGATATACATGTGTATTGAATTGAATTGAATGTGAGGTTTGTTCATGTATTTGATTTGTACTTTGTTGCGAAATGAGAGAGAAAATGTATCTGTGTGGATAAAGAATTAATGCATAAAGTAGGAGTGCCGAATAGATGAGTAAACATCCATTTTCCGGGAATGAGTGCATTCTCACAGCTCGTCGAGTATAAGGAAACTGAAAAGAGGACGACGAAATTGAACAACGACTTTTCACTTCAGATGTCCTAGTCTAAAAGGGAGAAAGTAAGCCAAAACGTTGAGTCCGAATAATACAAATAATATAAATTGCCAATGCTTATCTAAAAAATTCTGAAACATAATAACAACCTACATGGTTTCCCTGTTTTCATAGTACCCCCTCTCTCGAGTCTAATGCACTTTTTAACCATTCTTTGCTACATGGTTCTGCCCCCCCCCCCCGAGTCTAATGCACATTTTCATCCTTCTTTGCTACATGGTTCTGCCCCCCCCCCCGAGTCTAATGCACATTTTCATCCTTCTTTGCTACATGGTTCTGCCCCCCCCCCCGAGTCTAATGCACATTTTCATCTTTCTCTGCTACATGGTTCTGCCCCTCCCCAGTATTTACCAATTCTCTATCTGTGATCAGTTATTCCTTGTGCATTTGAAGGAATTCATAGAATGGACCGATCAAAAAAGAGGAATGAGGGATGATCTGTGTAACTTTTACAATTCATACTTATTTTATATTTTCTCATTTTCTGTCTTCATTAAGAGTGAATTAAATTTTATCTTGTATTCACCTGGATAAAATGTTCTTTTCATATTAATAAAATAGACATTTTAATTATATACAACTAAAAGAATATCCGTCCAAGTACGGGTAAAATTAATTCCCCAAACAGTACAGTTTTGCACCACTTTTATGTCCTCTTACGAAGATTAAAATCAAGATATAATAATACTAAACCTTATGTCTAGAATCCTTATTTTGATCAAAATCCATTATATAATTTTGATTCTAGAAAATGTCTAAAATGTAAGGCTTAAAGGGTCTTAAAAAAAGTGAAATTCAGAGAATCTTGCTTAATTGGTATCTAATGACGATGAATTAAATTCAATGCAAATCTGAAATACTTGAATTTTCAAATGGGAAGTTGTGCCATATTATGCCCCCTAAAAACATTGAAATTTGGAGAATATTTATTAATTGATGTCTAATACCTATTGTAAAAATTTCACAAAAATCGGAGCTATCTGAATTTTCAGGAATGGCTTTAAACCCCTTTTACCCGCTTTGCATGAAACTAAACTAAACTACATCAAGCCCATATTATGACCCATTACGCCTAGCAGCTGTGTTCAAAAATTCATAATGAAAGGTTAATTAATTTATGAGTTAATCTTGTACATACAAAAATATAAAAATACACACATACCTAACTTTATATAAATAGAGACTAGCTATACCTCACGGTGTTGTCCAGGAGTCTTTTTATGTGTTTCGCCTTTTTTAAACTATGCCATTTGGTTTTTATTACAATATATATATATATATATATATATATATATATATATATATAGTAGTAAGTTATGAAAATATATTTATGGCAATACAGCTGCACAAAGGCTTCCGCATTTCATCCCCGTAGGGAATCGTCAGACTAAAATGCATGGAGTTTGTGTTGCCTGGTGTTTTTATATATACACATCGTGTTTAGTCTAACCAGTCTGATTGGTTAACTAGCTAGACTAAACACCATGTGTTTATATAAAAACACCCGGCAACACAAACTCCATGCATTTTAGCCTCACGATTCCCTACGGGGATGAAATGCGGAAGCCTCTGTGTAACTTAATTGCCATAAATATATTTTCATAACTTACTACCGTATTGAGCACTGTTAAAGTAAGTACTGAAAATTGATACATAAAAGATTATATCCCCTTTTAACATTTTATGTGGATCCATGAAATAATATATATATATATATATATATATATATATGTATATATATATATATATATATATATATATATATATATATATATATATATATAGAGAGAGAGAGAGAGAGAGAGAGATAGATAGATAGATAGATAGATAGATAGATAGATAGATTTAAACAGGATTTTGAAAGTTAAATTTAATTATTAAAATATCGTTTGATCATTAAATGATTACTTGAACCAAATTCTTATAAAATCATAACTAATTGTTGGATGTGAATATCTTCCAAAACTTTCAATCTTTTAAAACATGAGAATTTGCTAAGAATCTTAAAGCCAGAAATGATTTTCTATTTATGAAATTGTTGGATGTGAATATCTTCCAAAACTTTCAATCTTTTAAAACATGGGAATTTGCTAAGAATCTTAAAGCCAGAAATGATTTTCTATTTATGAAATTGTTGGATGTGAATATCTTCCAAAACTTTCAATCTTTTAAAACATGAGAATTTGCTAAGAATCTTAAAGCCAGAAATGATTTTCTATTTATGAAATTGTTGGATGTGAATATCTTCCAAAACTTTCAATCTTTTAAAACATGAGAATTTGCTAAGAATCTTAAAGCCAGAAATGATTTTCTATTTATGAAATTGTTGGATGTGAATATCTTCCAAAACTTTCAATCTTTTAAAACATGAGAATTTGCTAAGAATCTTAAAGCCAGAAATGATTTTCTATTTATGAAATTGTTGGATGTGAATATCTTCCAAAACTTTCAATCTTTTAAAACATGAGAATTTGCTAAGAATTTTAAAGCCAGAAATGATTTTCTATTTATGAAATTGTTGGATGTGAATATCTTCCAAAACTTTCAATCTTTTAAAACATGAGAATTTGCTAAGAATCTTTAAGCCAGAAATGATTTTCTATTTATGAAATTGTTGGATGTGAATATCTTCCAAAACTTTCAATCTTTTAAAACATGAGAATTTGCTAAGAATCTTAAAGCCAGAAATGATTTTCTATTTATGAAATTGTTGGATGTGAATATCTTCCAAAACTTTCAATCTTTTAAAACATGAGAATTTGCTAAGAATCTTAAAGCCAGAAATGATTTTCTATTTATGAAATTGTTGGATGTGAATATCTTCCAAAACTTTCAATCTTTTAAAACATGAGAATTTGCTAAGAATCTTAAAGCCAGAAATGATTTTCTATTTATGAAATTGTTGGATGTGAATATCTTCCAAAACTTTCAATCTTTTAAAACATGAGAATTTGCTAAGAATCTTAAAGCCAGAAATGATTTTCTATTTATGAAATTGTTGGATGTGAATATCTTCCAAAACTTTCAATCTTTTAAAACATGAGAATTTGCTAAGAATCTTTAAGCCAGAAATGATTTTCTATTTATGAAATTGTTGGATGTGAATATCTTCCAAAACTTTCAATCTTTTAAAACATGAGAATTTATGAAATTGTTGGATGTGAATATCTTCCAAAACTTTCAATCTTTTAAAACATGAGAATTTGCTAAGAATCTTAAAGCCAGAAATGATTTTCTATTTATGAAATTGTTGGATGTGAATATCTTCCAAAACTTTCAATCTTTTAAAACATGAGAATTTGCTAAGAATCTTAAAGCCAGAAATGATTTTCTATTTATGAAATTGTTGGATGTGAATATCTTCCAAAACTTTCAATCTTTTAAAACATGAGAATTTGCTAAGAATCTTAAAGCCAGAAATGATTTTCTATTTATGAAATTGTTGGATGTGAATATCTTCCAAAACTTTCAATCTTATAAAACATGAGAATTTATGAAATTGTTGGATGTGAATATCTTCCAAAACTTTCAATCTTTTAAAACATGAGAATTTGCTAAGAATCTTAAAGCCAGAAATGATTTTCTATTTATGAAATTGTTGGATGTGAATATCTTCCAAAACTTTCAATCTTTTAAAACATGAGAATTTGCTAAGAATCTTAAAGCCAGAAATGATTTTCTATTTATGAAATTGTTGGATGTGAATATCTTCCAAAACTTTCAATCTTTTAAAACATGAGAATTTGCTAAGAATCTTAAAGCCAGAAATGATTTTCTATTTATGAAATTGTTGGATGTGAATATCTTCCAAAACTTTCAATCTTTTAAAACATGAGAATTTGCTAAGAATCTTAAAGCCAGAAATGATTTTCTATTCGACAGTTTACAGGCTTCCAAATTCCTTTCATATTTCGAAGGGTCATGAAGTAATTCACTTTTTTCTTTTTCAATTATCAGCAAAATATTAAAATGTTTACGTAAAAACCAAAATGCTTTCTGGTTGATTTAATTTCGTAATTAAATTTTTTTTTTTAATTGGATTTTAAAAATTTCGTTTTATTTTATTCTGTTGCATTTTTTGATTTCAATAAATAATCGATTAATAGTAAATCAAAAATAATGTGTAAGTAACGTAGAGGCGAGAAACACACATACACATAAGAAGAAGTGGTCACACACTTTTGTTAATATATATTTTAGCATTTTGAAAAGTTCAAATAATTGATGCTGTTCACACTTTTAAATGTCTCATAATGTTTTGTATTTTTTCCCTTTGACTCGAATGAATATATTTGATTGTTGTGTTATAAATATTAATTGTTGGATTATAAATACATGAACACATGTAAATATTTAGGAATTATTAATACTTATGGAAATCTTTTTTCATAAAATGGGAAAATTTTTCATTTGATTTGCTATTGTTTTATTTTTAATTCTTGACACATTTTAGCAACCGATTTTGTCAGTTATCATGTTTGTAGCTGATATTGATATCTGTTAATTTTTTTTTCAGTGATGCTAATAAAAAATTGCATGACACGAATGATGATTTAAGGGAAGCAGTGGATAACAATCGTCACTCATCAAATCATAAAAGATCCTATTCGTCTGGAGTAAGTATTTTTCTCTACATGGATATTCAACAAACTTGGACAAGCTCATATATTGTATGTTCAAATACAACTTCTTTTTGAAACTCTCTCGTCAGATTTGTAATGCATAGTTAGAAAAAAACTGATGCAGTAAAAGGCATCTCACTGAATGTGATTTTCTTTTTAGAATGGATTATTGCTATACAAATCCGTTTAAAAAATTATGCGTATTTAAGAAACATGATTGAATGTGGAACGAAATATGAATTCATACATCTGATTTCTAAATTCATCGATCATTTATTTTTGAATGGCAGGTTTTTTGTTTTGGACTACTAGATTGTGCACCCACAGAGTGCATGGTGAGGTGCATAAGTGCATCAGAATCTTTCATCTTGACTTCATCATTTAATTCCTTAGGAGTTCTGGGTAGGACCATAAAGTGCATCCGGTTTGGAAGTTTTGGGGAGTCACCCCTTAATTCCCACTACTTTTGGGTTCACACTGACCCGGAGTAGTGGTACTACCTAACAGGGACCCAGATACAGATCTGATTAGATTTGAGGATGTTGCCAATTCCATCGACTGCATGAGTAACCATAACCCAACTCCTTCTGAGTTTGACATCAACCTAGGACGACTGGAAGATTGTCATCTTTTCTTGATGCCCTAACTGAATTTTTGTTGTAGCTTTACATCCATAGGCCAACTTCTTTTCATGACTGAAGAGTCAAGTCTACCTAATCATTTCCATATCTATGTTTTAGTGCAAGGTTTCTGTTGTGACCTTGAAGGGTCGATAATAATTAAGACAACACGGTGGTATATTTACAAGAGTGTATTTACAGAAGTACAGAATAGTATGTTACAGAAAGTCTGCGTCCGATACTGTGGCTATATCTGCCACAAATGGCTGCTATGATACTTCACCATAACTCATAATTACTGGAAAAGTCCATCTACTCCCGAAATAGGGTAGATCATGATCACACCATTACAGTTTCTCAACAGAGAATACTCCTATGCTAATTAGGCAGACTGAATTGCGAGTATCACTACATCTCCCTCAAACATATAGAGGTTTTATTATGCCCCTAGTAGGTTTTATACTTCTTCTGATTATGGTTTCATTTTCGGGATTACTTTTGTCTTCTTTTCTCTCTCTCTCTCTCTCTCTCTCACTCTCTCTCTCTCTTTCATATTTCTTTCTCTGGGAGATCTACATCTATCTCGCTCTACACTGTAACCGGAGTTGTCATTTTGGATTATTTGATCTTCATCCGAATTTTCAAACTCATTCTGTCCCAGGATAAAAATATCACAGACAAAGGCTAATAAATCCTCAACAAGGAAGACCCTTCCAAGTGTTTGCTGGAATTGTAGCGAGGTGCATTATTCATGCTTTTGTCCATTTAAGCAACATAAGTGTCAAGAATGCTTCAATTACAGATTTTATAATCCTCAGAAAGGCAAACGTCCAACACACACACACTGGCCATTCAAATTTCACACATAAAAAATTCAAGTAAAAAGTAGACTGGATGAATTCAACTTCTGTGTCTGCGGCATAGAAAATCCATTTTGAATCTCGCAGAAAATTTATTACTGTTATTGTAAATAGCAGTCCAGTTCGTTTTCAGTTTGACACGGCTTCAAACATTACCCTTATCTCACACTCCATGTGGAAACATATTGGCTAGCCGGTGTTAACAGAAACACATCATATATCTCAAAGTACGTCAGGCAATACAATTTAGCTGACGGGTAAGTTAAATTGCAATGTGTCCTTTAAAGAAAAAGACATTTTTCAATTCCTCTATCTAATCTAAACCAAACAAATTTAAATAAGAATTATCTGAGAATTATATTTCTCAGATAATTCTTATTTAAATTTGTTTGGTTTAGACTAGATAGAGGAATTGAATTTTTTTGATATTCCTCACAAGTGTATTTTTAACAATTTAAATCATATCAGAAATATGATATTGAAAAACAATTCACAGAAATACTAAACGCTAAATTTTTTTCAGGAGAGTCTAAGATTTTGCACCAAATCAAAGGCAAATCTCAAAGTCTGATGCGAAACCGATTTTCAGACCCAAGCGTCCGGTACCCTATGCTACACTTGACATAGTGAACAAGGAGTTAGAACGTCTGCAATAAGAAGGAGTACTACAACCAACTAATTACTCTGCATGGGCAGCTCCTATTGTTGTTTTTAAAAAATCACATGGAAAAGTAAGAATATGTGCTGATTATTCCACTGGATTGAACAATTCCTTAGATGCATATCAGTACCCATTACCTTTTCCAGATCTTTTCGCAAAATTAAATGGTGCAAATTGTTTTGCAAAAAAATGTTTTTTTGGATGCTTTTCTGCAGTTAGATGTTAATGAGGAGTCAAAAGAGCTTCTGACAATCAACCCACGCAAGGGACTCTTTAGATCCAACTACTTCCTTTCAGAGTGAAACCAGCTCCAGCAATATTTCAGAAAACAATGGATGCAATTTTAACCGGATTGACAGGAGTTGCAGCATTCATCAACGATTAACATGAACTTTTCCAACGTTTGATTTCTACATTTGAGCGAGTTCAGCAGTATGGATTCCATGAAAAATGTGAATTTTTTAGAACACAAATTAAATATCTGGGATTCATTTTTGACAAAAATGGACGTCGGCTAGACCCAGAAAAATATTTGAGCCATTAAAAAGATGCCGGCAAACATCAAAACTTTATGCTCTTCCTTGGCATGGTTAGCCACTACAGTGCATTTTTGCTAGAACTTCATCGAGTTCGTGCACCTCTCAACAATATTTAAAAAAAGGATGTACCATGGAAATAGTCTGATGAGTATCAGTCTGTCTTTAATAAGATAAAATCATTACTTTCTTCAGATATGTTGCTCACGCACTAAAACCCATCCATGGATATTATTGTTGTTTTTGATGCGTCTAATTATGGTGTTTGAGCTGTCATTTCACATAGCTTTCTCGATTGCCACCAAAAAGCAATAGCTGATGCATCCAGGTCACTGACACCTGCCAAGCGAAACTATAGTCAGATAGGTTCTAATTTTTGCCAGAAAATAATTTCACAAGATGTTATATGGACGTCACTTTACCGTGATAATCCTCTTGTTAGCATTTTCGAATTCAAGAAAGGTATCCCAGTCTATACAACTAACCGTCTGCAAAGATGTGTCACTATGCTTTTGGATTATGATTTCTCCCTTAATTCATAGCTATGTCTACAAGCCAAACATGGACAAACAATTAGAACATCTGAGCCATAACTGTACAAAATGTCCATTCGCAGCAAAAGCTCCAAGAAAATCTTAACTTTTTTCTTCGCCTATTTCGGATTCACCCTGGTCACGTCTTCACATTGACTTTGCAGGACCCATGATGGAAAATGTTTTTACTATTAGTAGATGCTTACAGTAAATGGCCTGAGATTTTGTCCGATGAGCTGCATTACCTCAGAGGAAACGATTTCAAAATTACAACACATTTTCAGCCGATTTGGAGTCCAACAGACCATAGGCACCATAGTAAAATTTTCGGATTTCTGCAAGCAGAATAATATCAACCATCTATGCATGCTACCATATCATGCAATGGACAGGTCGAGCGTTTAAAAGAGCACTCTTAAAACTCAGAGGCGGGGGGAACTACTACAGAAATCCTTGCAAGTTATCGAGCTAAATGCCTCTAACGGTAGTTCTATTGTTTACCGGAAAGTCTGCCATTCGTCCAGCTGCACAAATTTCTCACAAGAGAATATACAAATGGAACGGCAGTTCAACCATAATCATGCTGCAGTAAGTCACGTATTGAAACCAGGACAAAAAGGTTTAGCGAAAAACTATCGGATGACAAAGAGAAATCGACACAATGGTTACATTTCATACAAAAGCCGAAATATCATTTATGGCGTCAGTGTGCAGTCGTCTGTCTGGGTTCGACATGCAAATCAGTTACATGGAGATACTACTGGATACATTTGATTTACCTCAACAAAGCACCTCACTCATACAAAAAGAACAACCTAGCACTCAACTAAAGATATTACCAAGGAGGTCAGTTCACATCCCAAATCATGCAAATCCAATGCAGGTCACGTCTTCACATTGACTTTGCAGGACCCATGATGGAAAATGTTTTTACTATTAGTAGATGCTTACAGTAAATGGCCTGAGATTTTGTCCGATGAGCTGCATTACCTCAGAGGAAACGATTTCAAAATTACAACACATTTTCAGCCGATTTGGAGTCCAAGAGACCATAGGCACAATAAAAACACAAATAGCAAAAAGCTCAAAGGGGTGGTGTTAGATGAAACCGATTTCATCTAGAAATAAATATGAAACAAATTTATATTTAAAAAGTAACTCTTTGCCCTTTGTTATTTTATTTTGCCTCAAAGAGATTTTGAGCAGAGTTATGTCCTTGGCTCATTGCAGACCAGCCGACGTTTTTATGGACGTGTGTCGCACAGCAGTTTCAATTAATATGTCCTCATTATCAAAGTAATTCTTCTTCAGTTGTAAATATATAATAAATATTATTTGTTGGTTTATACAGAAGCGTTTTTATTTAATTCATTCTTTATATTCGTCTCATATCTCACAAATATGCCACCTTTTCTTGGGTCTCATATTTCTTCTTATTATCTAACTTATTTTTTCGAAAGTCAGGTCTTCCATGTTTGCAGGATATGCCACGGTGAATACTTGCATTATGGTCTCACATCCAGCAGTAGCCAAAATAAATCCGTTATTTCATTTTTTTCTCCTGTTTCCTTGTTGTCTTTTAACTTTTTAGTTCTTGCACCGGCAGCAAAATATTGTAGCCATGTATCAACAAAGTCAAAATCCCCAAGAGACAATTGAAATACTATCGGTGATGCCATTGTTGTGAAGTTAACCTCATTAGTCAAGCTTATGCTAATTAGGCAGACTTAATTGCCAGTATCACTACACTCTCCTTACTTGAAACTAAACAAGATTGAACTGATTTTACATGTATTCTTTGTTTTGTAAATAAATGAATTGATTAAAACAAAATATTTATCCAAATAATATTATTCTATGATTTACAATTATAGTGCTTTGTGCTATCCAAATCTATTAAGTTGAGAGACGAGTGAGTGGGGTAGAGGTAAGAACTCACATCACTATGAAGGGGCATTTTGACCTCTCCTTTCACTTAAAAATTCGCCAAAATTCAGCAAACCAACCAATTTTAATGAAATTTTCAGTATTTATTAATTAACGATCACTGAATATAATTAACTCATTACTTTATTAGAAATCTTAGTGCAAATGTATTATTTCGTGTAATTTGCGTAGGCTAGACAGCAAACATTAAATTATTACTTAATAATAAAATGGTGTTGTCATAAATTTTTAAATTTTTTTCTTTGAAAAATAATTTGTCTGATTTAATATTCATTCTTTAAATAAGTCCATTCTTTCAGGATTGAAGAGGACAACGACTAGAATAAGATTGAGAAACACTTTTAGTGCACTTGCTGATAAGCGTTTGTAGATGAAAATGATCATGGATATTTGCGCAAAGGATTGGTTTTATTTCAGAGTTTTCCTACTTTTAAACTAGCCACCCCCTCCTCCTGAGGGAGGAAGCATAAGAATAAATAGGTTCATGCCTTTCCCAAGTGAAAATGACAAATTAATTCTTTTTGTTTTTTATGTATAACAAGAATTTAATGAATTGCCAGAGTTTTATTTTGATGGATCTTTCAAAATGCATCTTATCTTAAATATGATTTAATTCAAAAGGATTATTTACTTATTATATGTATCTATCTATCTATATAGACATATTATAGAAAACCCAAATAAATTTATATTTATTTAATTTATGCGAATAAATGTAAAATAAAAGGTAGTATTTTTATGCATTGTTTATTTCCAAACTCGAATCATTTTTATCAATCTTTATAACTCGTTATTTTTAACGGATTGAAATCCATGATTTTGGGGTTTGATTTTTCTGCCTGACAAGCACATCAAGTCTTTTCAGGATTATTTTGAACAATAGGAATATTGGATATTCTCATTCTGCGAAGATAAGCAAAAGTGTGATTAGGAAATGCAAACGAATCCCTTAAACACATGCAAGAAAAAACGACACAAAGGGGTTAGGGGTTGGGATGGTTAAATAAATATGCATTTATTCATAGTTTGTCTTCACAAGCTATAGTAAAACCAAAAAATAAATAAACAAAAATTAAATCAATTAAATCAATTAAATCGAATGCACATAAGGAAGTTGTGTGAAACACACAAGAAATTTACTCAGAATTCCACATGTGAATTCCAAATAGGAGCAGGTAAACCCTGCAAGTCTGCTTCATTAGGTGAACAGTCAGAAAAAGAGGAAGAAAGTCAGTGTCATTCTCTGATCCCACGAGACCTGGGCCGAGGTCACGTGTTTACATGAGATTTTGGGACTTGATTCTTTTTCCAAAGGGACACAACTTTTAATCCCAAAATCCAGAAAAAAAAGAGATAGCTTTGAAGGGAGGTAACGTTATCGTCCCTATATTTTATGCCAAAACAGAATACACACATATCGGAAAGGATCACTTGTAAACGGTTCATTGAACAGAAGTTGCTATTTTATGCATAACTGGGATGAGGTGGGTTGATACTTTTCCCCATGATATTACAGTGTAAGTGTAAGTGAATGCAATCAATCCAGCTGGATTTGAATTTGCCTCAGCCGATTCCATAATCTGGGTTGGTATCCATCACATCATTCGTGCCCCCTCCCCAGGTTGTTTTTGTCTCTTAATTCTTATGTGCAAACAAAAAGCAGATATTTGAAAAATCTGTTGTCGTTACTAATTAACCTTAGAGAAAATTGGTTGCTTTACATTTCTAATCCCAGTCAAATTAATGTGAAGAAATGACATCCAATAAAAAATGAGTAAAATCCTCTTGAGTTTTTATTTGTCTTTGTAATGTAATGAAAAGAAAATGGTGTTAAAAATAGATTTACTTTTCAATCAGTAAATGATAAATGGTTTATAAAGCGTCGGCCTGAACATTTGTTTATTGCAAGTTTTTGAAGATATATCAATGGTTTTTCTCTTAAAGCAACTCCCCTTGTTTATGTCGGTAAGTATTTTCTCATTGATTAGTCAGAATGATATTTTGGGAGTTATTCTAATTATACAATTCCTCAAGGTTTTAACATAGAAAGTAGAGTGAAATATACTTTACTAGAAGAGAGAGAAATTCAAATCAGCATGCTTGATTTGTTTATGGCATTTTTTCTTCCTCAAGTCTATATTGCATATTATGTTTCGAAAGTTTTTAGATGAGGATTGATAATTTGTATTATTTAGATTATTTGAACTGCTATCCTAATCTTGGTTGTGATATTCAAAACGTTTCGGCCGATCTAGCCTCCGACCTTATTCAATTACACATAGACATAAATACACTCGACCAACCCGACAATCAGCTAAATCCCATCAATTCACTGTGGAGGTCCCCAGATGCTGAAGAGCCTTCTACTCCAATAGATTCTTTCCTCAAGCTGCAGGCCTTTGGAACTCCCTCCCTGCTCCCTATTTCCCCGACTGTACAGACATACATAAATTTAAAACTAATGCGAACAAGCATCTCACTGCACAGCTCCCAATTTAGGACGACCCCCCTAAACTTTTACCCTAATTCTCCATAGCCCCATACGTCTACGGTGGCGACTTGCCTTGTTTGGGGTGAACTAACTCAAATGTTTAGAAAGTAAAAGAATCAAAATGTATTCACGACCTTTGATAAAACAGCCTGATCATTCTTAGATAAAAACAGGGAAAGTAAAGACAGCCATAAAATGAGTGGACAGTCACATGTTACACAATTCAATGTGACTTGTTACTCCACCATGACTAGACATTATAGTCTACCCCCTACTATTTCACTCATAAGAAATCATATTTACCATGTAAAGGTGTTTACATAATTTTATGTTATATATATATATATATATATATATATATATATATATATGTATAAATAATTATAAAGTAATATTGGTTGGTCGTCCATTTAAAGCATTGTTGGATATGTTAATAAAATTTATATGTAATGCGAGATTAATTTATATATTTTTTTTTTTTTTACATTAATCTTATATTTCAGAATAAATTCCATCTTCAGAGGTGACCAGTTATTGAATCAGTTTTTTTTAAAATCAAAAACAAGAATGACCAAATAAAAATGACTCAATAACTGGTCACCTCTGAAGATGGAATTTATTCCGAAATATAAGATTAATGTAAAAAAAAAAATATATATAAATTAATCTCGCATTGTTATTGGCTTACATATCAATTTTATTAGATAATTATAAATATTTGTTTTTATCTACATACGTATATGTTTCATCGTTACGGGAATCGTCAGTAGAGAAGATTATTCATACCGGTCGCCGAACTCTAACCCCAGAACATGAGTCATGTTTCAAACTCAAATTATGACATCTTAGCCCACACGACCGTTAGCAACAACCCGGTAACTCAGCGAGAGATTAATCCTATTTAAAGGCAACCGTCGTTGAAGTGTTCTACTCTTGAAAGAAACACGCATTGAAGCCACGATAACAACTGTGTTAATACTACTCACTACAGAGCCCAACCTAGATTTGGAGGGGTGACAAATAATTATAAATATTTGTTTTTATCTACATACTATACGTTTCATCCTTACGGGAATCGTCAGTCTAGAGAAGATTATTCATACCGGTCTCCGTACTCGAATCCCGGAACACGAGTCATGTTTCAAACTCAAATATATATATATATATATATATATATATATATATATATATATATATATATATATATATAATTTAACATACGTTTACGTTTGCCATAAAGTTATTTTTTATTTGCCAAATGTGATGAAATTCATTATTTTTAGCCAAGAAACGGATTTTAAATTACATTTTAAATTAGAGTTAGAATCAGCATATATATATATATATATATATATATATATATATATATATATATATATATATATATATATATATATATATATATATATATATATATATATGTGTGTGTGTGTGTGTATATATATATAGTCATCCACCAACAGCTGTGGTCATCTTTTCAAAACTCATCAATGTGGTTAGACGTTTATCCACATTTGGATTCAAATTCCGAACAGCCGGTTACATCCAAATGTAATCAGATTGCACCAATAAACTCACCACTAACAATAGAAGAATTTATAGCGCTAGATATTTACTTTCTTTGTTTAGATATATATTTTTTTAAAAGAAATGAATTTAACAAGGGGCGTAACTCTGCGTATGGCTTATAAAGAGTTATGGCCCTTAGCATGGTAGCTTCGTCTAACAATAGCTACATTACAAAATATCAGTAAAACATAAAAGAAAACATCCCTTTGCGCTTTTAACAATTACATATAGTGAATCATAGTTGGGGGAAGAAAATAATGTTGGCGCTCTTGTATAAGCAGTGACCGATCTGAGGGGGACAACTCTACTTTACCCAGTCGCCGCCATTTCGAACTCGACAAGGGAGACAACTTTGACACAAAGTTTACAAACCCTACAACAATTAATAAAAAAACAAGCTACGATTCTGAAATGCGCTCAAAACAACCTTCAAACAATTAATTTAAAACCTGTAACATTTTTTTTTATTAATTGTTATAAAGTGTATACAATTTGCGGCATGTAAATAAAAGTGTTTAAAAGTTATTTTGAACGCATTTAAAACCGTAACATTTTTTTAAAATTAATTGTTTAAAAGTTATTTTTAACGCATTTCAAAACCGTAACATTTTTTTTTATTAATTGTTATAAAGTATATACAATTTGTGGCATGTAAATAAAAGTGCTTAAAAGTTATTTTCAACGCATTTAAAACCCGTAACATTTTTTTATTAATTGTTATAAAGTGTATACAATTTGCGGCATGTAAATAAAAGTGATTAAAAGTGCATTTAAAACCCGTAACATGTTTTTTTTATTAATTGTTTAAAAGTTACTCTGAACGCATTCAAAAACTATTTCTAACGCATTAATTGTTATAAAGGGTTTGTAAAAATGTGTGTCAAAGTTGTCTCCCTTGCCGAAGTGTGGGCGAGTTCGGAATGGCGGCGGCTGGGTAAGGTAGAGTTGTTCCCTTCAGATCGGTCACTGCTTATACAAGAGCGCCGTTAGAAATGTAAATAAAACACGAATAGATAAAGATCTAAAAACCAAAACAAAACAAAAAAAATGTCCGATTTGAACGAAGAAAAAAAAAGTGTCATGAAATTTTTTTTTTTCTATCAACGAAACACATGCACATAGACTTGAGGGTTTAAAATTTTTATTTTAATTTTTTTTAGATCAAACCAATGCACCGGAGTAGCATGAATGGTGTATAGGTGTATACATGATTTAAATGAATTGCATGAAAGTTGTCAGAATTAGAGACAGCTACGTAATAATATTTATATCCTGTTTGAATAATTCTAATGTCAATAATTTTTATCACTGCTGCCCATGTTTTCCTTGGACTTCTCCTGTGAACTTGACCTGCTACCTCAACTGTTCTAGATCTGCTACCCTAAGAACCCTCATCTATTCTTTCAACATGGCCATATCATCGAAGTCTACTCTTCTGCACCCCCCCTATACTGTCCAGATTTAATCTTCCTCTGAGGTCATCAGAATTTAAGACTCACATTACACAATCGTCGTATCATTCTCATATCATTTCTCTCCATGCAACATATGTCTTCAACTCTCACTGGCCGGGTTTCACTTCCATACATCATCACTGCATTCATATGCCTGATAGACTCTTCTCTTGGTCGACAGTGGTAAGGCTCTGTTGGTTAATAATGGCAGAAATTCCCTGAACTTACTCCATCCACTCTTAATTCTTGCAATCACACTAGCACCTGCTCCACCCTGTGCTCCAATGATGTCACCAAGGTAATAAAACTTCTCACCAAACTCAATAGCTTTGCCATCCAGATGTACTTTTTCCACATCTGAGTTCTTATCCATCTCCATTGTCTTGCACATAAATTTGTTATCCTCTCTCAACCTACCAGTAATTCTGCTGCACTTCTTGTGTACCCAATGCTTAAGGTACCACAACAACTTGAATTGTACCCGAGTCTCTTTCCACAAATTGAGCAGAGAAACTTTCCTTTTTGGGGGAGCTTTACAACACTACAACCACTGATCATCACTTTGGTCTTGATAGCATTCACTTTCAGTCCGTTACTTTCCATAGCGTTCCTTCAAGTTTTAGCTTAACAAGTAGGTCATCCATTGTTCACAGACAAGTACTAATTGTTAGCATAGCACATCTCTTCCAGACAACTCATACGGTACTCTCTAGACAATGCTTCTAACACACAAAAGCAACAGACTCAGTACAGAACCTTGATGTACTCCTACTTTAACATAAATCTGTCATTAAATGTGCTGTTAATTCTAACACGACTTTGAGCATTTCTGAACATCGCTTAGAACAACCTTCACCAACCACTTGTTGGCCTCTAGTTTATGTAAGCCATCAAGACAACCTCTCTTGGTACTCTGTCAAAAGCTTTCTCCAGATCCACAAAGGCAAAATACAGGTTCCTCTTCTTACCAAGGTACTTCTCTTGCATTTGTCTCAGAATAAATATAGCACCAGTAGTACTTTGCCCAGGCATAAAACCAAATTGCTTTTCATCTATGCTTACCTGACCTCATATTTGCTGCCCAATTATTCTCTCAATTACTTTCAGGACATGAGCCGTCAATTTTAAACCTCTGTAATTACCTCTCTCGAGTGTTTTCCCTTTACCCTTGTAACAATTCACAGTTTGCGGAATAACTTCTTCTTTCATGATTTGATTTGTCAAGTCTGTGATCATCTCAATGCCCATTTCACCCGTAACCTTCAACATTTATGCAACAACGTCTGAAGGTTCTCCAGTCTTACCCTTCTTGATTTTACTCACAGCTTCCCATACTATTTCTTTCTCAATTCTTATAGCTGGACCAGATATTGCTTCCATGAAAACTCAATATTCAACAATTTCTCATAGTGACATTGCCAAGCATCCCTGTTTATTTATTGTTAACACTCTATTGTCATTTCAAATGCACTTCTCTCCAACAATATCCATATTTGTCTCTGCCATCTGTTTAGCTATCTTGAATATTCTATTCATTTGTTCATCCATTTGTAGTATATTTGGAAACCTGGCTTTCTCACCCTCCTTCTTGGCCTCACATCCTACACATCCTTACTCACTAAACCGTTTATCCACTGAATCCTACGCTTTTGTTTTTCTTTTATACACTTCTCAACTTTCTCATTCCACTACCCCTATGCCTTGGGGGCCGTTCCATCCACGTACAAGTCTGGTATGTTACCTCCAACAGTGTATCCTTCAGTATCTTCCACTGTTCTTTCACACTTCCTGAAGTAGATCTGGTAACTGTACGTTTCATCAGTTGGTCTCTAAACTCACATTTCATATGTTCTGCATTCAACCTCCACACATTTCTCTTGGGGAAAAACTTTCTCTTTATCTTATCAGCATGAAATTTGCAAATAACCGGGTTGTGTTGTGTCACGATTTCTTCAACAGGTATTACTTTCACATCACTGAAGAGCTTTCTGATTATTTTTTAACCGGCAGATAATCTACTTGAGTCTTTGCTGTACCAGATTCATAAATAATGAGATGGCTTCTTTTTTTTTCCTAAAAAAAGTGTTAGAAACCAACATGTCTATTGCAATATCAAATTCTAAAATTCTTTCACAGTTGTTATATAGAATATTCCTTGGATAGATTAGTTCTCATATAGAATATCACTCTGATAAAATAGTTGTCATATAAAATGTCACTTGGATAAATTAACTACCATATGTAATATCACATGGATGGATTAGATGTCGTATAGAATATCAGATGGAGAGATTAGATGTTGTATAGAATATCATATGGAGAGATTAGATGTTGTATAGAATATCATATGGAGAGATTAGATGTTGTATAGAATATCATATGGAGAGATTAGATGTCGTATAGAATACCATATGGAGAGATTAGATGTCGTATAGAATATCACAGGGATAGATTATATGTTGTATAGAATATCACAGGGATAGATTAGATGTTGTATAGAATATCACATGGATAGATTAGATGTTGTATAGAATATCATATGGATGGATTAGATGTTGTATAGAATATCACAGGGATAGATTAGATGTTGTATAGAATATCATATGGATGGATTAGATGTTGTATAGAATATGACAGGGATAGATTAGATGTTGTATAGAATATCACAGGGATAGATTAGATGTTGTATAGAATATCACATGGATAGATTAGATGTTGTATAGAATATCATATGGATGGATTAGATGTCGTATAGAATATCATATGGAGAGATTAGATGTTGTATAGAATATCACAGGGATAGATTGATGTAAATTTAACTGCTTTTCCCACCTTTGTCTTTACCAATTAAATGAACTTAATTCACATTTTATAGTTTTTGAGTTAGATATCAACTTTTGTGGTGGAAAAAAAAAACTTGCTGAAAAAGAAATAAAACTTTCATCATTAAGTCAAGCAAAACATTTAGCTGAATTTGTTCAAAACAAACTTTGATGATACAAATATCAAACATTGCCTTTTTCTTACTTGAATTTCATGATTTTTCATTGTTGAAACGATGTAATTTCTTTCTTTTTTATTTCTTGATAAATTTAGTATTTTTGCAAATTAAATGTTTATTCAATCAATTCTTAATTAACCATGTTGCTTGTTGTTTAGCTTTGATCATATTTCCATTTGACTCACCGTTCGCAATTGACACTTAATAGAATTTGACTATATATATATATATATATATATATATATATATATATATATATATATATATATATATATATTAAAGTGAAATATTTTGAAAATCAACAATCGTGCAAATTTTAAATGAAAAATTCATTAATTTAATTTTTTTTTTCGTGAATTTTCGTTGTAAAATACAACCTTGTCAAGCGAGACTGTCTCATAGTGTTTTTTTTCTTCTTTTCTTCCTCCTCATATTGGTGGTATTAACCCTGAGGGGTCGAAAACACGTCACGATCTTACGACGTTATTTTTTTTTAGTCCTGGCGATGTTGTATACGCTGATTTGGCGCTTTTTTTAAGTAAAGAATCGTGACGTGTTTTCGACCCCTCAGCGTTAATACCACCAAAATGAGGAGGAAGAAAAGAAGAAAAAAAACACTATAACACAGTCTCGCTTGAGAAGGTTGTATTTTACAACGAAAATTCGCGAAAAAAAAAATTAATCAAATGAATTTTTCATTTAAAATTTGCACGATTGTTGATTTTCAAAATATTTCACTTTAATACATTATAATCCGTGTTTCTAAGATGTTGACTTCCTTTCCTTACATATATATATATGTTTTATCAAGCGAAATATTAGATTAAAAAAAGTCAAGATGAAGAAAAAAAATATTTTGATTTTTATTTTGATTTAATAAAAATATCTGCATCTAACACATGGTTTCTTTGAAGGCATTTTGCCTCTATCTTTATGTTAAAATTCAAAAGATGCTTAAAAATGAACTTTCCCAAATTTTTATATATATATATATATATATATATATATATATATATATATATATATATATATATATATATATATATATATACGCAAACTTTAAATTGATCCCCGTAATAGTTACAAATTCTACATTAATTGCAAGTCTACATTACATAATAAGCACAGTAAACAGTAATCCTTCGAGATGTAAAGTACATTTTTATTTTTATTAATATATATCCATCTTTCTATTTAGATTATTGTCACTACATAATTTATTTTCTGAAGTATATATTCAGTTTAAGGAACCTCAGTTTTTTTTCATTGATATATCTATTTATGTATTTTTTTATTAATATATTTATCTATTTATTTTTATACCTTTTTACATAATTTTATTGCTATTGTTATTACTCTCATTACTATTCATAGATAGCGTATTGATTGATCTAGGTGTGTATATGTATGTATATATATATATATATATATATATATATATATATATATATATATATATATATATATATGTGTGTATGTGCGTGTATGTGTATATATATATACATGTATATATATGTATATGCTTCTATTACTTTAATATATGTATCTTTCTGTTTATATAATTAATTTATATTACTTAATTTCTTTTTTGAGTTTATATTCATTTTAAGGTACCTCTGTTAAATCTAATATTCTTATATTCATGCATCTATTTATATATTTTTATTGATATGTCTATCTATCTATTTATATATCTTTTTATATGGTTTTATTACTTAAATAATCTTGCTTTATTATTATTATTATTATTATTATTATTATTATTATTATTATTATTATTATTATTATTATCATTATTGTTATTATTACTGGTGGTGGTATATTAATCAATTTATTAAATTTCCATTCATTCACTTTTTTTTACCCTTTATGCTATTTTTTATTTTTATTTGATTTTTAATTTTTATTTTGTTATTTTCTATTATTTTTTATTTCTCTTCTACTCCGCCCAATTCAATTACTTAGTGCCATTTAAACTATATATATTTGAAAATCAGTTGCCTTAATGGTAATGCATAATGGTACGGACGCACACGTGCTCCTTATTTTTAAAAAAGACAACGGATTTCCTATCCTATCGGCAGATAGAGTTTGCGTGAACTGACTTGAACGTTTAAAAAATGAATGAACGCTGAACGCTTTCGAAAATTCAAGTTTTTTCAACAGTTTCGTTTTTCTTCATTTTCTTCATTTCGGATCATTCTTTGACAAAGGGCGGAGGACTGCTCGAAATATCAGACTAAAATATGATATTTACAAAAACAACAACATCGTTTTTATACTTCATACATCACGAATCATCCCTAAAACAATATATATATATATATATATATATATATATATATATATATATATATATATATTGTTTTTTTTATTAAGACTTGTTCAATTATATTCTATTTTCTTTTTAGTCCCCAGTTCTTCCTATTTGCATAACTGGAAAGAAACACACAGAAAACCGACCAGAAAGTCCACTTGT
This sequence comes from Sepiola atlantica, assembly GCA_963556195.1. Taxonomy (NCBI): domain Eukaryota; kingdom Metazoa; phylum Mollusca; class Cephalopoda; order Sepiida; family Sepiolidae; genus Sepiola; species Sepiola atlantica. Next base: position 53,769,650 of record OY744541.1, read on the forward strand.
GTGAGTAAAAAACAAAATATGGTTCATTATATTTATGAAGTAACAATTTATTTAAAATGAAGGTAAATTTTAGTTATACAAAAGTATGTGTTGCGATGTCATCCGCCTCATAAATTCAAACTATAAAATATCTTTGATGTCAAATGTCGCTTTATGCCCCAACAATCGTCGTCATCTATCATATTTATTTATTTGTTCATAAAATAACTAATTTAGCTTTTTTTTCATCCAATATTTTAGATTAACAATAAATACATCAATCAACTCTTCAGTCATATCAATTATGAACAAAAAATACATTTGTGCATATTAAAAGAGTTAAAGGCTGTAGAGTTAAAACTTGGCATGATAGAAGAATGCAGTTTTGAAATCAGCTCATTGTAGTAAAAACTCCAACTAAACAAAAATTATTTAAAAAATGGGGTACAACTGCAGAATAGTCATCTAACAATTCAATGGAGATTCCTGAGTTTCACCAACAAATTACGGAATTTGCCAAGACATGCACGTAACGTCTCGCCCCTGAACAAGGGAAAAGTTACATTAAATGAATAGGAGAAGAAGATGCAGACGATAAATTGTGGAGACAAATATTTGGAAACCCCAATACTTTCGTCAGGATGTAGAGGTCATAAACAGACCTATTTTCTCCCTTCGAAAAATGCCCCCATTGAGTGAGCTGGTCACACACTGACCAATCAGCTTGAAAGGCGCATTGATTTCTTCTGTCGGTTGAAGAACTACTTCAGCACCTTTGAGAATCACGGGCAGTCCCCAGCAGAGAGACCCCAGCAAGCAACGAGGAAACACTTCTTTCACTCTCTCTCCTGCCCATGTCTACTGGACGCTCACAGCAAATACTATCTTCGCCTGAAGATAGTTGCTGACAGACCTCAGGCAGCTCTAAGAACTCTTAATTTCCTCTTCCTCTCTCGGACACTGTCAAAGTTTATTTCTACCTATACCAAACGGTAACCTTTGTGAATAAAACCCTTTTCGTTTTTGTTATAAAGAGGTTTAGTGAATTCATTTTGTGTCATTAAACGCCTCCCTTCTTTACAAGTTTACTTTAACAAATATCTGATTCGTACCTGTTTTCCGATAAAGAACATCGCCCACCTTCTTCTTCTTCTTCTTCTTCTTCTTCTTCTTCTTCTTCTTTGGCAAAATTGCTTCATACTACTTGCGTCATACTGCTTCATACTACCTCTTCATAAATATGGCTAATTCCAATTTATTGGCCCCCGTCCTTCATTTGCAGTCTTCCTTCCCCCACGAAAGCAAAAACACAACAAAAAAAAGTGCAGAAACCATACCACTAACCCTAACTCCAGATGTCAACAGCCCCCTAAAATAAAATGAATAATAAATTAAAAAACAATTTATAAGTTTGCAGTTCCACCCCCTAAAGAAAAACTGAAAAAACAAACAAACAAACAAATAAAATAAAAAACAATTAAAAACATTGCCCTCTTCTGGACAATCAAGACAAAATAGACAATAAATTGTTTGCAAAAAAGAGCAATTGTGTCCTGTTTACGTTCGGGTAGTTACATCCATCACGGCTCAGTTGGTTTAATTTAATTTTTTTTTATTTACTAATGAGCTATCACGTAGAAAAAGGGTTAGTGAGATGGATAGATTGTCAGTTGAACGATGATGAATATTATGAGAGGATTGAAAATGATGAATAGAATGAAAAAATTCTATGACGTATGAAGACGGTGACAAGTGTTTAATGTACATTAGACTTAAAGACGACCATGTTGTAGCCCTCAGGGAAGCAATCTTATGGCTATGTGTTCCACAAATTGGAAGTTCTTGGAAAGAAACTCTGTTCATGAAGAATTTGTTTGATATTAGGCACATGGAGGAAGAAGGAAAGTTCTTTGTGATGGTGGTAGTAACAGAGTAGAGAAAGACTAGTAACGTCTCTTCTGTGAGAAAGCGGCCATTGAGAAGAGAAGAGATCATCCCCCACTAGATTGCAAAGTCGATTTTGTACTCTGTCAAGGTAAGAAAGAATGCTTTGAGTGGCAGCACCTCCCCAGTTGTAGCGACAGTACTCCATCTTAGGACGTATCTAACTCTTATACAGGTAGAGGATTGCATCAGATATATTCTAGAGCAGTAGAATGATCCAACCATTTTCCCACCAACTTTAGTAACAGATTGGATATAAGTCTTTTACAATATGCAATGCGCTTTGGTGTTATTTTATGCCAAAACAATACCCATTGCAATTGAACAGGAATTGCTATGTGATCCATAGCTGGAGATCTTTTGTTCAAAATGTATTAGTACAGAAGTGAGCACAATATATCCGACAGGATTTGAACTTTGACAATTCCATCGTCCATAATGACATACAGGTCAAATAACTAAATACAATAAACAATCGCCTTGCATCGAAAATTCAAGTTTTAAAATTTTAAAGTAATTAAATAATTTTAAAAGATCACATTGTCTATTTAGCTTTCAAAAATTTCCAACTGTTATTCAAATATCAAGCAATGTTTCAAGAGTGACATATTTTTCAATAATAATAATAATAATAATAATAATAATAATAATTAATTGAAGTGTTGAAGATGTGAATATAGAAGAAGGTTGTCTATATAAATATGTTTCTGAAAGTAATGAGATTCTTCTTCGTGAAGTGAAAAGAGAGGAAATACTAAGAACTGAGGTGAAAATGAATCAAAGGTTACAAGAGAGAGGGTTAAAATTATTTGGAAAGAAACTACACAGTGTATTCTTTAAGAATACTGCATTTAAAGATAATGACAACTGGAATTGGTTGGTCAGGGGTGATCTCAAAAGATCTACTGAGAGAACCTTAATGGCAGCCCAGGAACAAGCCACTCGCACTAGGTCCATTAAACATTACATTGACAAAACTGCAGAATCGTGAATTGTGTAATGAAATGGAAGAAACCTGAGCGCATATTGTATCTGAATGCCGAATGCTAGCACAACACCAGTATAAAAAATGGAAACACGACAAAGTTGCTCGAGTACTACACTAGAATATATGCAAACTTTATGAATTGGATCACTATGAGAAGTGGTATGAGCATAAGTCAGAAGTGGTACGGGAGAACGACAATGTCAAACTTCTTTGGGACATGTGCATACAAACTGATAAGGTTCTTGAACATTCTGAACCCGACTTAATCTTTCAAAACAAAAACAAGAGAACTTGCTTAATCATTGACATAGCCTGCCCCTTCGATACCAGAGTGCAAGAGAGGGAACACGAAAAAATTATCAAGATCTAAAATGGGAATTAGTTAGACTATGGAAATGTAAAGAAGTAAAGGTGATACCTGTTGTAATTGGAATGCTTGGAACCATAACGAAAAGCCACCATAAATGGCTTAAACAGATTGACAAGACAATTTCTTTTTCCAATTCTGCAAAAGGTTGCCTGTTGGGAACGGCCAAAGTGTTAAGAAGGTACAGTTTGAATGTCTAATGCGACTTGATGTTTTTAAAAAAAGAAGACTCCAACTAAAAACATCCAAAAGTTGAGATTACTATGAAATAATAATAATAATAATAATAATAATAATAATAATAATAATAATAATAATAATAATAATAATACAAGAACATGACTGTGTGGGGAAAGCAATACACCGGGAACTGTGCAAACAATTGAATTTCAGATACACAGACAAATGGTACACACATAAACCAGAAACAGTGCTGAAAAACGAAAAATTCAAAATCATCTGGGATATGGATATACAAACAGACAAACTCATACAAGCAAGGAGACCGGATGTTATAATAATCAACAAGAAGGAAAAATCTTGCAAAATCGTAGACTTCGCCGTTCCAGCAGTCCACAGAGTGAAGATCAAAGAAACGGAAAAACGAAGCAAATACACGGAACTAGCCAGAGAACTGAAAGGAATATGGAGCATGAAGAAAGTCAATATAATACCAATAATCGTAGGAGCACTAGGAACGATCTAAAAAAAACCTGGAAAAAAGACTGGGAGTAAATGGAATTAAAGGGATCATTGGAACTATACAAAGCACAGCAATGATCAAAACAGCTACAATCTTAAGAAAAATCATTGAATGCGGAAACCAACCTGCATAAGCTACGAAGGGTCACATGGAATCTACTACAGGAAGAAAACAAAACCACAGAAAGAACACATCACAAACAAAGGAACAAAAAATGAAAGAAACATCACTTATTGGGGCAGGGGGCTAATAAATTACACCGGCCTCAACTGGCATGACACAAAAATGAACCAATGAACAGAAATAGCAAGAAACATCATCAGCTCCCAAAAAGGGGGGAAAAAATGGTACCAGCCTAGGCTGACACCACACAAAATATGTGTATAGGGTCAAGGAGGATAAGAAGACCGAGAAGGGACAGCACAAACCAGACCTCCACTGGAAGTGCAGAGAGTGATGAGACCTTGGGGAGGCTTATTGCCACCCAAATCTCAGAGAAGACCAATGGTCCTTACCAGCGAGAAATCAATGGTAAACGGCTGTTGCAATACTGCAAGTTTATTTGCGGTGGCTATCAAAAAGAGGTGGAGAATACTGGAAATCTGGGGAGACTTGTTGTCACTCAGACTCCAGGGAATACCACCGGTTGTCGGTGAGCAATCACTGATGACCTGTGTGAGAACTCCTAGTGAGTCCAAATAATAATAATAACTCCAACGTATGAGAATTTTACTCCAGAAGAGATTTCATAGATATGGAAATACTATGATGGGTGGGGGGTATATTATTTTAGCTATTTCTTTGAAAGAAATTCAAAATAAAAAAGAATTAATCAATCACGTGATGGAAAATAGTTATCGTGTTTTTTAACCAGCAGATGGGCATTTAAAATCACGAAAGTGCCGATGCAAGACAGTTTTTTGGTAGCTATGAAAATGTTATTTTTTTTCTTTTTTCTTTTTAACTAATAACTCAAACACATGATAATTTCTTTCCAGAAAGGGATTTCATAGATATGGAAATACTATGATGGGGTAATATAGTATTTTAGCTTTTTCTTTGAACGAAATTTAAATTAAAATAAAAAATTAATCATGTACGGAAAAACGCACCAAGCCACAATGGAATACATGCATACTGGTGTAAAAAAATCACAACCCTACATGAAAGGCTAGCGCAGAAACTGAGAGGATGTATCCACAAAACAGACGTACCATGTGGATGACCAAAGGAAGAACAACGCTAATACAAAAAGATGCCAAAAAAGGGAACGATCCCAAGCAACTACAGGCCAATAACCTGTTTACATACAATGAGGAAAATCCTAATGGCACAACTGAGAGAACGAATCTACCAATCCCTGAACAATCGTGGACTGCTCCCCAAGGAACAAAAAAGAATGCCGGAAAGAGAAAAGATAGATTGACTACAAGAAAGATACGACAACATCCATCAAGCATGTATAATTGAATGCTTAAAAATATACAAGATACTCGACAGGATTATTAATCTTATTAAGAAAGTAATAGAAATATGGAGACTGGAATAGACAGTCACAGGACAACACCTGACTGAGATAAAAATACAGAGGCATTTTCCAAGGAGACTCCCTATCACCACTGCTGTTTATCATAGCCATGATGCCACTCAACTACATACTCAGAAAATGTGATGTAAGATACAAGTTTACAGACACAGAACAAAGAATAAACCACCTGATATACATGGATGAACTGAAACTATTTGCTAAAAACCAAAAAGGAACTGGAAAAGCTGATAAATATGACCAGAATCTTCAGCCAGGACATTTAAATGGAATTCGAAATGGAAAAGTGTGCACTACTAGAGATGAAAAGGGGAAAACTGGAGACGACAGAGGGCATAGACTGCCCAACCAAGAGGGCACTAGGCGAACAGGAGAGCTATAAATATTTGGGAGTTCTGGAAGCAAACACCATCAAATCTACAGAAATGAAAGAGAAGATTGGAAAAGAATATTTACAAAGAACAAGAAAACTCTTAGAAACGAAAGTATATAGCAGAAATCTAGTAAGAGGAATAAACACCTGGGCAGTATCACTAATAAAATACTCTGGAGCATTTATAGGCTGGACTAAAGAAGAAATCAGGCACCTTGACCAGAGGACTAGAAAATTAATGACCATGCACAACACACTAAACCCAAAATACGATACGGACAGACTCTATATGAAAAGAAACGAAGAGGGAAGAGGACTGGTAAATATAGAAGACTGTGTGGAAGACACAAAAAAAGAGCTGGAGAAATATATAACCCAGAACACGGAAAGGCTAATCAATGCAGCAAGAGATACCATCACAATGAACAACGCAAGAAGCACCGAAACCAGAAAACAAAAGACAAGAAAAGAAAAGTGGGAAGAAAAACAACTACATGGGCGCTTCATAAGACTAACAAGAGAAGAAACTAACGAAAATAGCTGGGCATGGCTAAGAAAAGGACACTTGAATAGAGACACAGAATCTTTACTAATGGCTGCACAGAACAATGTGATTAGAACAAACTGCATTAAAGCTAAAATAGATAAAACCCAGGAAAACAGTAAATTCAGACTGTGTGGACAAAGAAACGAAACAGTAAATCATATAATAAGTGAATAAGAACAGACATGACTGTGTGAGAACTGTGCGAATGATTGCATTTCGAACAAGCAGACAAATGGTACAAACATAAACCAGAGACAGTACTTGAAAACGAAAAACACAAAATCCTCTGGGATATGAATGTACAAATAGATAAACTCATACAAGCAAGGAGACCGAATGTCATAATAATTGACAAGAAAAAGAAATCCTGCCAAATCATAGACTTTGCCGTTCCAGCAGATCACAGAGTGAAGATCAAGAAGACGGAAAAACAAAGCAAATACACAGAACTTGCTAAAGAAAGAATATGGAGCATGAAGAAAGTCAATATAATACCAATAATTGTAGGAGCACTAGGAAGAGTCCCAAAAACCTGGAAAAAAGACTGTGAGAAATTGGAATCAAAGAATCACTGAGACCATACAAAGGACGGCAATGATCAAAACAGCTGAAGATCCTCGAAGGCAGAAACTAACCCGCATAAGTTACGAATGGTAACCAGTCACATGGAAGTTACAATAGGAAGAAAACAAAACCACAGCACTGCACTAACCAAATAACAGAACCTGCAAGAAATATCAGAAGCTGTCCTTCTCCCCCCACCCCCCACCCCAAATAAAAATGATGGTGTCGGCCCCGACTGACACCACACAAAATAGTCGGTCAGGGAGGATGGGATGACCGAGTAGGGACAGCACTAACCAGACCTCCACTGGAAGAGAGTGAAGGGACCTTAGGAAGGCTTATTGCCAAATCCCAGGGGAGACCAATGGTCGTTGTCAGCGAGAAATGGTAGGCGGCTGTTGCGATACCTCAAGCTCATTTGCAGTGGTGAGCGAAAAGAAGTGGAGAGTACATTTGAGTGCATACTCGCTTACCCGATGACCCTGATTTCCTGTGTATGTCCTGTGAACCCGAATCATCAGATGAATACTAGCAAACGTACCCGTTACTATTTAACATTTGTATAAAATACAGTAACTGTTTTAGAGAATTTTATGTAGTCACAAAACAAGGTGAGTAATAGTGTGACTTTTTACATTATTCGATTTAACATTTGCAGCTTGGTTGTTATATTCACAACATTTTGGCTGATGTAGCATAGCTACGTTGAAAATAGCGATCTGAATTATAAGAATAATACAAATTATCAATCCTCATCTCAAATTCCAAGGTTCACTCAACATGGATAATAGGCTAAAATATTTCGAACAAGTCCGATTTTATTTTTGTAAAAATACTTTTCCAAATATTATTTGAAACAAACACATTTGGTCAAAAAATAAAAACAATACAATTTAAGACAGGAAAATATGATTCACGTGAAAATCGTGCGTTTGATCACTTACTATGAATCACACCTTTGAGTCACAAAAAAACTAATGCAAGTAAAAAGATTATTTGTAATTCTCAGTTTTATTTGCTTCATGAATTTTTTAATCAATCAAACTGACTTACTTCTCAATTTTAATTGCTTAAATTTTACATGAATCACAAATGCCTTTTTAATGGATAGTTTTAAGGTTTCTGTAACATTCGATTAACTTAACCAATATCCAATACAGATGTTATCAATGACGTTGTGGCCGATTGGTTAAGGCGGTTAACTGGAAAACTGATCATTATTGAAAATAAAAAATAAAAATAGTAATAGTTTAAGGGTGAGAACAGAAGTTTCTTGGGTCCTTCGCTTTTTCTCGGACAACACTGAGTATCCTTCGGGCCCCGCTAGTCTATTATATTAAGGAAAGCCATATTTTCTGTGTGCGTGTGTGCATGTATATTTGCAAATTAATAACTGCAAACAAATATAAAGAGGCCATTTTTACAGTGTTTCAAATAGGGACATATTCAACAGGTCTTATCTTCATCAATTTGTATATTGCTGATATTACTTTTAGCGTAACATATATCTTCTGATATATAAAGTAAAGTGAAATTTTCTCCTATTCCATTGACCGGTATAGCTTTATAGTAAAAAGCTGCACCTACAAATCTGCTTCAGTACTGATTTAGGCCAATTACTGATTAGTGTTGGGATGATTAATCGGAATCGGGAATCGAAAAAATCAGAACTTTTTGGAGTACTAGAATCGGTATCGGAATCAGAAAATTTTTTGCCTATTTTCTGATGCCAAAAATGATTCTTTTAATAGTTTAATCTTTTTTGTTGTTTAAAACTTAATTTACCATTGCTGGTACTTATGATAAAATGATAAATATTTATTGATTTTAAACTACCAGTAAAACTAAAATCTATAGATCTCCCACATACAGGTGTATTTTCATGTTTGTGAAAATATATGCACATATTATTACATGTGTTTTTATGGTAATCTGAAAATTAAAAAAAAAAATCTATAGCTAAATATTTAGACATTTTCAAAGAATTGGAATCGGAATTGGTAATTGTATCAGAATTGAGAATTTAGAACAGAATCAGTAATTGTATCGGAATTGGGAAAAATATTGGAGTCGTCCCATCACTATTACTGATGCATGTTTTCAGAAACTATAAGTTTGTTTCGTTCACGTCTCTTTGATTTTTATATTTAATCCTGCTCAATATTTTCTCTTCATATAGTTATCCATACAGAAAGTAAGAGGGATTTTCAGTTTCACACTCAGATCTACAACCACCCACGTATACTGAGAAGACTTTTTATAGGACACATGCGTTTGGTAGCACCGTTATTATTTCCCATTTCAATCTTGCTATTGTACGTTAGATATTCTACATTTTCAACCTAAACAAGGAACTCTCCCTCTACCTACACCTTTTTCTCTCGGAAGCTTTTTGATTGGCTATTCCCAATCATTTCTTTTACATTCTTGTTTACCAGAATAAAAGATTAATAGGTTTACATTTATCAAACACTAAGTGGTCTTAGGAGTGATTAAGACACTTATTCAGAAATGGTCACTTATATTGTTCATACATAAACATTCATACATGTTCATCTTTATTTACTTTTAATAAATTTTATATTATAATTTTCAAAATATATAAATTGAGTAAACACATTTAGTCCCATCTGATGCTGCGTACATTCAGTTATTTTTATTTTGTCGATTTTAAACATATCAAAGTGAAGCATAGTATTTTTATTTATTACAGACCCTTACCTTTTACCTGCCTGGTGCACAGATCTCGCTAGTGTTAAATATATTTATTTAAATAAATAGTAATCAAAGAATTCAATTGCAAAAATTATCAATTATCCAAGAGATGGAAGTTGTTTAAAACAATGTGTCACTTTGCTATTTAACGTTAATAATTTTTAATTCATATAAAATGTAATTGTGAAACTAAAAAGGATGATGTACGATTTCACTCAAAATAATTTGCGTGACTGAAATAAGATTTAACCGATAAAGCATTAAAGAAAAAAGATGACATACTTGCAACTTGGGCTCTTTTTATATGCAACTCACACTGTTACGTGCAACAAACAAGCCAGCCACACATATCTGACTTTCCTGATATCCATCCATACTGATTGCTGTTCCCTTTCTCTTTTATTGTCCTCAAAGTCCTTCATCCGGGTATTTTAGAAATTAAATTTACATATGCCTATTTAAATCACATTACTCTCTCAACATTCTTGGCCTTTCAATTGTATGCATTTAAATCAATCTCAGATGGTTAATGCGAGGCTCTGGTTCTAACTGCAGCGGAAACTGTTTTATTGATATGGGAAATATTAGCATTTTCTCACACCAATGTCCTGCATGGCAAATAAAATGGAACTCTGTTTCATCGCAAATATGGAAAATCTCCTCCTCCATTGCCAGACCTCTACTACAAATTATGATATTTGTGCAAGAAATTATAAAACCGAAACGAGCAAATACATGTCTTGAAAGAAAAACATGGCTGCTTTCAAAGCAAGAATTTATGTAAAAAATGTTCCGCATATTCAGATTTTGGTTCCTTCTGAGAATGTTCAGGAAATGTTCATGTGGGGGTGGGGGGGGGGAGGGGTTCTTCATCGCACCTTGAAAACTGATTGCGATTCATACATAGGATTTTTGAAAGTGACAATTGAAATTACCAACAATGGTGGAGTATCCAGATTGATGAGTTCGAGTGAGAGACGTGTATTAGAAGCAACCAGAAAGAGGTGAAGAGACGTGCAACAGATGTGAACGTATACACAAAAAAACAAAGACAACTACAAGCTATTTCGTCTCTTCGAGACCTCTGACAAGAACATTTCATTTGAACAGCGACATAGCACACTCAGTTAACGGTGAAGGTGACTTGATGGCATGGTTGGCGAAGGTGATGCTGGTCACAAAGCTGCAATGGATTCCTGATATTGCAATTTTCTACCCCTATTCCTGGAAGAAGGCGTTTTTGGCCTTATACTTGCAATTAGACGATGCATATCAACTAAATGCAAGCAAGATAATGGTGAAGGTGATGCTGGCATTTACAGAGGGAGTTTTTTCTGTGTATGAGAAGTTTGGAAGAATGAAGTGGACTGATAAGACTGTTTATGTATATGTAACTAATATACAAAGGCTAGCAGAATTGGCAGGATTTGAAGAAAGTGCTCAGCAACAGATTGTGAAGTTGACTTTTATTAAAGGCTTCCCAGTAAATATTTCTGTGGCTTTTCAGGAGATTAATGATTTGATCTTGATTGCCAGAATCTAAAAGAACCCAAGAAATAGTGGTTACAAAGCCAGGAATTGGAAAGGAATAAAAGCAGGCTGAGGGTCAATCTAAGACAGGTAAGACGTTTGGCAGCCAGTCTTTCAACTGTAAGAAGCTATTGAAAGCAATTTGTCATGAATGCCGCAGGACACTTTGTGAGATATTGCGACAGAGAAATGGGAAAGGAGGAACCGTGATGCCAGTAATGGTATATCACCTGTGATATACCATTGATATATCATTACCTACAATAGAGGTACTAGTGGAAGAAAAAAGCAACGTTTTCATTCAGATTTTTCAAATGATTGTAGGAGCACAAACCAGTATACGAGGTATACGAGACAAATTTGACACTTTTTAGAAAGGAAAGAAAGAAAATTATATCTTGGCTAATAATCGATATATTATCAAAATTCAAAGTGAATCTCTTAGAGGATCTTTTACCGAATACAGCGCACTTGAAGAATCTTTCCCGAGTATATCCTTGAACATGGAGCATCTGGCCTTCGCGGTGTCCTTCGATATCCTTGGACATCAGTTTGATCCTGGCAATCAGCTTGTCTTTGGTGTTGCAGGAGGTACGATTGGTGTCTTTATAAACTGCGCCTACGCATAATAGTGTCTTTATAAACTGCGCCTACACATAATAGTGTCTTTATAAACTGCGCCTACACATGATAGTCCATGAGGTTGCAATCAGCTGGGAGGCAGATGTTAGGGCTGGCAAAGTTGTGGGAGTTCTCAAACAGCCATTTCTGGGTTTTCCTAAAGGTGCGATATGGAGCTGTGTCCTGCTGCCACATGTACGACCAGTAGACATCACTCAATATAGCCATCTGAATTGAATCCGAGTTCCTATTCAAAGATGTGGGTGGTATGACGTGGTCTTCTCTAGAAACACACCCAAAGACCATCACAGTTTGAGGCAACTTGGTCTTCATGATGTGTGAGACTTTGTGCAGACTGTAGGCCACCTGTTGTACTGAACATTGTTCAACTGATCCTGAGAAAAACCAGAGACTGAGTTTCTTGGCTTTCAAAAGGCAGTTATCTTAGGCCTTGGCAGTGAGTAGTTGGTCCTTGCGATTTGTGTATGAGGAGTGCTTTCTTCTTAGTCGTAACACCAACCCCCATCTCTCTCGCCTAGGTCCACATTGCCATGCCTTGATCTTGCTGCCCATTTTTTCAGCTTTTGACAAATTCCATTGTGCAGACAGTCAGAATGTCTGCTATGATCCAGTGCTTTAACATCGCCATCACAATTCTCCAGCTCACATCTCACAACCTTCAAGGAATTCAAGGAGCACTGAGCTGCAGCTAAGATTTCTGAACTCTTTGATCTGGCACAAATCATTATAATGTAGGTCACTCTGTTCCAATATTCCAGTGCTTTCCTCCATGTAAAAGCAGTTACAGTTAAAAACAAATGGAAAAGAGGTTAGATTTGGCATGGTGACATTAGGGATACGGGGGTAGTTGCTGAGCATGGAAGTCATTGTGATGGATGAAATTATTGATGGTCATATTACGTATAGACGTTATCAGTCAGCTAAAATCAATAAAAATAGTGCTGTGCACTTCAGAGTGATACATACTGCAGTGAATATGTGACAATGGGGTGAGTCAATACAAAATCGAGGACGAGAATTTCCATGCAACTTTTGATGATGAAAAATGGACATTTGAGTATTGATTTACTCCTCTCCAGGAGTTAGGCACAAGGCCAGTTTTTATCTTACTCCCACAAGTAAGATGTGACCCAAGGTCGGGTCGAGAAAGTGGGGTTTAAAAGTTGCCTGGGCAGAGCCGTCGGCATTCCCCGGTAGGGGCGCCTCAGGCAGTAAGCAATAAACTTACTCCTCCCCAAAGAGGGGAGGCGAAGCCTGGGAGGGTGGGCCTCCTAGAACTGCACAGGACAGACCCATAGACTGGCGTAAATCAAGCCCCGAAGGCCAAGACAATACCAGTCTATGGGGTGTAGTATCCATCGGAACAGATACTACACTTTGATCTTAGCCAAAAGGCCAAGTTTTGAGTAGCACTGAGCTACAAGGTACACAACGCTAAATAACAAAGTTGGTTGTTGTGAAACACAAGTTACGATTCATGCATACTTTTGTTGTAATTTTACATGTGTTTGCTGCGTAAAAGTAATACATTTCTTCAGATTTAAAAAATAACTTCATGAAAAACATAACAGCATGTAAATTATAGGTTTTAATGTAATTTTTAATATTTCGGACAGTCCTCTGTCCTTTTTTAAAAAATGTATTTCTTGATAAAAATGAATATGAAACTTTTATGAAAAAAGAAAGACTCTCAAAAGCATCTGCTGTTCAATTCATCAGATGCTTTTGAGAGTCTTTCTTTTTCCACTTTTTGATTATTGTTTCATTCTTTGTTCTTTGTTCTTTTTTCTTTTCTTTTTTACTATGAGCAACGCGTTTGGAACAAATATACGTGTTTCTACCAGAACTGATAAGTAGAAATGGAGTTGTTGATTAAGGGAAGGACGGTTGAAAAATAAACTTTTTCTCTTATTAAGGGGAGATAATTAGTTTCAACTGTTGTAGAGAGCAACTGACACTTATTTTACAATTTACTATTCTAGAATGTATATATAATCATTTTACATTTTTCAGACAATTCTGAGTGAGCAGATTTACCACCATTCAGAATGATTGGTTTGCTGGCTGTTCATACATCCTTCGCATCATTCTGGCAAATAGGGATTGGTGAGCAGACACTTCTTTTGCCAGAATGAAGTATGGTCTTATTCAGTCATAGGACGTACATCCTTCTATGCATTACTTTCTCTCCTTCGGGAGGGGATTGGTTTATTACCTGAGATGCCTCTATTGGGGAATGCCGACAAGTCCGTTCTCAGCTATTCTTGCATTCAATCAGAGTGCCCCCTCGGGGGAGCTAGTTTTCCCCACCTTTTAGCTTTGAGTCACATTTTGCCGCAGTGCGAAGCAATTAAACCCATACCAGTATTCAGAAGACTACTGGTACTACTACTATTTCATGTAAATATGTTAATAAACCTTTTTCATATTTGTAAGTGGCCGTTATTCTTTAATAATCACCGTTCATCTAATATTACAAACGAAAAGTTGATATTTTGAGTAAGCAGGTGGAATATTTAGTGCAATATTTTTGTCTTAATTTCTGTCTAAAATAATGCTGATATTCTAACATATAACGTTATCTTGTCGGATGTTCGAAGTCAGACCAAATAGCAGTCCGTCTGACATTCGTATTTTTCTTCCACTATGTTATAGACACTGAAGGCGTTTGCAAACGCTTGGTCAGCACATCTCCTCATACAAGCAATGAGACAAAGAAACAAAGAAACTAAATGGAAATGATAATGTTTGGATAGACATTTATTTGTCGCGAACCCGACAGATTGTGACCGTAAAAATGCGTACATAGTTCCAATGAAGTTCTAAAAGGATCTGTACGGGTGTGTGTGTAAAAGTTAAGTGGAAATGTCTTACCATAGATTCTTATGTGTGTGCGCGTGTGCTCATGCGAGGCGAAACAAGAAGAAAGAAAGAGAGAATTTCCTTGTGCCTCCCTTTTTATATCAACCCATTTCAGCGCCATCTATCATCACAAAAAGGAAGCTAATTTGGCCTGAAACACCCTCTGGTGGATATATGTTTAAATGAGCTACAACACGAGTATAATTTACTTTGCTTCGTTTTCTAAAAATACTTATATTCCGGCTAAGAATACTGTAAGAGTGGAAACATTTTGCCTTATTCATCATCATCAGCATTATAGCCTTTAGGAAACTGACGTGTTTACTAAATGAAACGAAGATGGTGCATTTAAAGTTTCATTATGTTGCTAGTAGTGTTGGGGCGATTAATCGGCATTAGAATCGATCGGGAATCGGAAAAATCGGCCCTTTTTTGGGGTATCAGAATCGATATTGAAATCGAGAAAATTTTAGCCTAATTTCCGATTTCAAAAACGATTCTTTGAATTTTTTTGTTGTTGTTTAAAACGTAATTTCCAATGATAAAATGATAAGTATTTATTGTTTTTAAACGACCAGTAAAACTAAAATTTATAGATCATAATAACGAATTTAGGTAAAAATGGAATCAGAAGAAATGGCACGGTAAAAATGGCACGGTAAAAATGGCACAAGTAAAATTGCACACGTGGATAAATAGAGAAAATTGACACAAGTGAAAAAATATAGATGAAAATTTCACAATGAGTTTCTCAAATCACCATTTTCAACCAATTATAAAGAAAAGATTAAAGGAAAAATAGTTAGAAAGATCTAATCATGTCATATAATGTAAGCCCCTCTCCAATAACTTTCTAACTAAATATTTAAAAATTTAAAAAGGATCGGAATCAGTAATTGTATCGGAATCGGGAAAAATATTTGAATCGTCCCATCACTAGTTGTTAGCTTTTCTTTCCGCATAGAATTTTTAGAGTTCAGTTTGTATCTTTCGAAAATGCAAAACAAAAACAATGACCCTAACTCCCAGCCAACGCCGGGTATCTATAGCTAGTAATGTATATAATGAAGTTGCAGTTTTTGTCTGTTTGTTCACAGACTCTTACTAGGGTTTTAGAGATAGTACTTGGGGTTCTTGGATAAATATATATCATTTTCTTTAAATAGGGAATATTGTGGGGTCTGCGTTTGCACCGGATAACTTTATTTTATTATATTTATAACTTGATAATGGAGATAGACCTGCATAACCATATACTCTGAAAATACATTACCCAAAGTACTTGGTTAAGTATATTTCACTTTGATCAAATTAGGTACAACATTGTTGGTAGGGTCTGCATTTATACTTAACATCCATAAAAAGGAAAGGTGACGTTTTACTTTATATATAACTTAAAATTATAGAAATTAAAATGTAAGACTAGATATGTTAAGGGGTTAAGGGCTTGGAGCAAGAGTGCCCAGAGTTCCTTGTTGATTCTTAGGTGTGCCTTAAGACGATAAATTAACCTCAATTTATTTCAATTAATGTAACTTTACTTACCCACCCAATCAATGCTGAATATATCTTTGTGTCCCACTCCAAAAATTGAATACTAAATTTGTTATGTTTGGTTTTTATTATTCTAAGCGTTTAGTAGTTTAAAAGCTTAAGTAGCCTTCCACAGTAATTTGTTTTTTATAATTTTCTTTTGTTGGGATGAGATAAATTATTCTGAAAATCTTTCTAATATGTAAATTTGATTCGTCAAATAAAACTGAATAATAGAAATTAATTTTAAAGACTATATAAAACTGAAGAAAAAAACCTTATCATTCATTAACTTTAAGCAACATATCTAACTTAAATACATTATGTGATTAAAAATGGCTTCTCTCCTATAGATGTTGCATGACCTAATTAAAAGAACTAGTTTTTACTTAAATTTTACCTATTGTAATATTTTGAGACAAAGGCTGAAGTTAGGAATTTAGAGCAAGCACAGGATGTTCACGTCAGGCGTTTATTAGCTGTATTTGAAGCATATGAAATCTGTTATTAGAAAGAAGGGGAATACTCTTTTTTATCTCTTGTGTAACGTCAGCGAATAGTTCTAATAAAAAGAGATAACTCATAACTGAGATAATTTAGAACTGACTAAGGGAGATAACTTATAACATTACACTTATCATATATAATTTTCACACATAAACTAAACACAAATTTGGTTCTTTTAATGTGTATCATTACAGAAGAAGAAACAACAATTCGTTTTCTTATTACAGATTTTAGTTTGTTGTGCTTTCTATGTGTTGTATGTTATCCTTAAAAATATTCTTGTTAAATCATTGGTATTATTATTTCATGATAAAGTGGACAACCATGTCGAACTGCAACTTCGCTGGCCGAAGAAGTCGTCATGGCAGAGGCACTAGCAAGAAAACCAAATCTTTTCCCCAGAGTTCGTAAAGGCAGTTATGAAGAGGGCAGCATTACCGAAGATATTGGTAAGTCAGAACTTATAAAATCGAATATTTACACAAGAACAGCAAAGTATCAAAGAAAATATGCAGCATAGTCATTATTAAATGTTGAGCGACAAAAATTAACCTTACTAACTACTTTTATTTTTGTGATTGACAAGGTAGAAATATATCATAATGCCAAGGATTACCGATAAGTCAAGAAATCATCATCATCATCATCATCATCATCATCATCATCATCATCATCATCATCATCATCATCATCATCATCATCATCATCATCATCATCAGTTTAATGTATGTTTTATATGCTGCCATGTGTTGGACGGCTTTTAGAAATACACTTCCAAACTAACTTATCTCTGACAAGGTCTTTATTTATCTCTCTTTCTCTCAAATCCATCCTTATCACTTCTTCCCAGATTTTCCTTGGCCTTCCCCTACCAACTGACCATGCTACCGCAACTGTTCTACATCTACTAACCCAAGAACTCTCACCCATTCTTTCAATGTGACCAAACCAACAAAGTTTTCTGTTCTGCAAAGATCTCACTATACTGTCCAGATTTAATCTTCTTATTAGGTCAGCAGATCTAAGCCCGTCTTTAAGACTCACTTTACACATTTATTGTATCATTCTCATATAATTTTTTCTCCATGCAACACATATCCTCAACCTTCACAGGCCAGGTTTCACTCCCATACATCATTACACTGTGCACACATGCCTGATAGACAGCAGTTGAAACGCTCTACTAGTTACTAATGGCAGAAGTTCCTTGAACTTACTCTATCCACTCCTAACTTTGGCAATCACACTAATACCAGCCCCTCAGCATCCAAATACACTTTTTCCACATCTGAGTTCTCATCAGTCTCCATTATCTTCCACTGGTTATCATCTCTCAACCTGTCTGTAATTCCACTGCACTTTTTGTGTACCAAATGCTTACAAGTACTATAAAAACTGGAGTTGTTTTCAACTTTCTTTCCACAAACTGAGAAAGGGAACTTTCCTCTTTCTGGGAGCTTTCAAACACTACAACCACTAATCATCACTTTGATCCTTTCTGGGAGCTTTCAAACACTACAACCACTAATCATCACTTTGATCCTTTCTGGGAGCTTTCAAACACTACAACCACTAATCATCACTTTGATCCTTTCTGGGAGCTTTCAAACACTACAACCACTAATCATCACTTTGATCCTTTCTGGGAGCTTTCAAACACTACAACCACTAATCATCACTTTGATCCTTTCTGGGAGCTTTCAAACACTACAACCACTAATCATCACTTTGATCCTTTCTGGGAGCTTTCAAACACTACAACCACTAATCATCACTTTGATCCTTTCTGGGAGCTTTCAAACACTACAACCACTAATCATCACTTTGATCCTTTCTGGGAGCTTTCAAACACTACAACCACTAATCATCACTTTGATCCTTTCTGGGAGCTTTCAAACACTACAACCACTAATCATCACTTTGATCCTTTCTGGGAGCTTTCAAACACTACAACCACTAATCATCACTTTGATCCTTTCTGGGAGCTTTCCAACACTGCAACCACTGATTAGCACTTTGGTCTTGGCAACATTCATTCTCAGACCTTTACTTTCCATAGCTTTCCTCTAAATATACACAGCATAATTAGAATTTCAATAATAAGAAATTAAACCAAAATATTTTTGAAAACTTTCATGTGTTCTCTTGCTTTCAGTAAATAAATGAATTTGGTCATTGCACTTTCAGGACGCTCTAATTAATTTGAACTTACCAAAATCTTCATCAATTTAAAAAAACAACAGTTCTGATATGTATTTGGAATAGTGTCAAAACTAAATAATTTCTTTTAGTAAAACAAATGCTAATGTTTTTCTTGCAGATAGTGGTCATTCAACCATTCGAGACACATGCGATGTGGATACCGAGTCCGAAGGTGCAAGTCCAAATTGTGATCTGAGAAAGGGGCGCCGACACAAACGAGCTCGTCCAACATATGACGTAAGATTATAACATTAACAAAGAAAAGATCAGCTTCATTTAAAAATATGAACTTGCTTTTCAATTTATTAAAGCTCATTTGCATAAATTAAGTAAAACTTCTTTATTATTGGTTTATTATTGTTATGGCCATGTTTAGGGGCCAGAATGAGAACATGTACACAGGGTTTAGGTAAAACAAATATATTGGAAAAAAATATATACAACACAGGAACAAGAGAAGTAGTACATCTGTACTGACTGCCAGTGTAGACTGAGGTTGAACTCAACGCTGAGAAGGCTATGCTTCTTGCACCTATTTAGAATGGTCGAGTCCAAAATGTTCATTATAGGTACGGCACCATAACAATTATTTAAGTTGTATATCTTTAACATTTGCTTCATATTTTTGACATTTTACCTTCCAATCATGATCATTTCAATCATAGTTGTAACGTCAAAAATATATTTATATTTATTTTCAGGAACAAGAATCTCATGACGAAATGGACACCGAAACAGACATTCAGATTGATGATCAAGATGCAGACTTATTCAAAGTGGCCAACCATTTTCCTGGTTCGGTCGGAAGTTATGGATCGAACCGTAGTTTACGCAGCCTCGGTAGAGATAATAACAGTGAATTCACAAATTCAAATCAACTCCAGGCACCTTTACGAACTAATCGCAGGGGAATCAATAATCAGCAAGAAGTTAGCATCTTTTTGTTTGCTTCTGTCGAGATTTTGACATCATTTTTATACGTCTGGCCTGGTTAACTTAGAAATATGAAACTCTGTGGAATGCCTAAAATACCTTAGAAATGACAGTTTTTTAAATTAATTTCAACTTGTAAGAATGGGTGTAATACTTTGTAAGAATGGGTGTTATACTTTGTAAGAATGAGTGTAATACTTTGTAAGAATGAGTGTAATACTTTGTAAGAATGAGTGTAGTACTTTGTAAGAATGGGTGTAATACTTTGTAAGAATGAGTGTAGTACTTTGTAAGAATGAGTGTAATACTTTGTAAGAATGGGTGTAATACTTTGTAAGAATGAGTGTAGTACTTTGTAAGAATGAGTGTAATACTTTGTAAGAATGAGTGTAGTACTTTGTAAGAATGAGTGTAATACTTTGTAAGAATGAGTGTAGTACTTTGTAAGAATGGGTGTAATACTTTGTAAGAATGAGTGTAATACTTTGTAAGAATGAGTGTAATACTTTGTAAGAATGAGTGTAGTACTTTGTAAGAATGGGTGTAATACTTTGTAAGAATGAGTGTAGTACTTTGTAAGAATGAGTGTAATACTTTGTAAGAATGGGTGTAATACTTTGTAAGAATGAGTGTAGTACTTTGTAAGAATGAGTGTAATACTTTGTAAGAATGGGTGTAGTACTTTGTAAGAATGGGTGTAATACTTTGTAAGAATGAGTGTAATACTTTGTAAGAATGAGTGTAATACTTTGTAAGAATGAGTGTAGTACTTTGTAAGAATGGGTGTAATACTTTGTAAGAATGAGTGTAGTACTTTGTAAGAATGAGTGTAATACTTTGTAAGAATGGGTGTAATACTTTGTAAGAATGAGTGTAGTACTTTGTAAGAATGGGTGTAATACTTTGTAAGAATGAGTGTAGTACTTTGTAAGAATGAGTGTAATACTTTGTAAGAATGAGTGTAGTACTTTGTAAGAATGAGTGTAATACTTTGTAAGAATGAGTGTAGTACTTTGTAAGAATGGGTGTAATACTTTGTAAGAATGAGTGTAATACTTTGTAAGAATGAGTGTAATACTTTGTAAGAATGAGTGTAGTACTTTGTAAGAATGGGTGTAATACTTTGTAAGAATGAGTGTAGTACTTTGTAAGAATGAGTGTAATACTTTGTAAGAATGGGTGTAATACTTTGTAAGAATGAGTGTAGTACTTTGTAAGAATGAGTGTAATACTTTGTAAGAATGAGTGTAGTACTTTGTAAGAATGAGTGTAATACTTTGTAAGAATGAGTGTAGTACTTTGTAAGAATGGGTGTAATACTTTGTAAGAATGAGTGTAGTACTTTGTAAGAATGAGTGTAATACTTTGTAAGAATGAGTGTAGTACTTTGTAAGAATGGGTGTAATACTTTGTAAGAATGGGTGTTATACTTTGTAAGAATGGGTGTTATACTTTGTAAGAATGAGTGTAATACTTTGTAAGAATGAGTGTAATACTTTGTAAGAATGGGTGTAGTACTTTGTAAGAATGGGTGTAATACTTTGTAAGAATGGGTGTTATACTTTGTAAGAATGAGTGTAATACTTTGTAAGAATATGTGTGATACTTTGTAAGAATGAGTGTAATACTTTGTAAGAATGAGTGTAATACTTTGTAAGAATGAGTGTAGTACTTTGTAAGAATGGGTGTAATACTTTGTAAGAATGAGTGTAGTACTTTGTAAGAATGAGTGTAATACTTTGTAAGAATGGGTGTAATACTTTGTAAGAATGAGTGTAGTACTTTGTAAGAATGAGTGTAATACTTTGTAAGAATGAGTGTAGTACTTTGTAAGAATGAGTGTAATACTTTGTAAGAATGAGTGTAGTACTTTGTAAGAATGGGTGTAATACTTTGTAAGAATGAGTGTAGTACTTTGTAAGAATGAGTGTAATACTTTGTAAGAATGAGTGTAGTACTTTGTAAGAATGGGTGTAATACTTTGTAAGAATGAGTGTAATACTTTGTAAGAATGAGTGTAATACTTTGTAAGAATGAGTGTAGTACTTTGTAAGAATGGGTGTAATACTTTGTAAGAATGAGTGTAGTACTTTGTAAGAATGAGTGTAATACTTTGTAAGAATGGGTGTAATACTTTGTAAGAATGAGTGTAGTACTTTGTAAGAATGAGTGTAATACTTTGTAAGAATGAGTGTAGTACTTTGTAAGAATGAGTGTAATACTTTGTAAGAATGAGTGTAGTACTTTGTAAGAATGGGTGTAATACTTTGTAAGAATGAGTGTAATACTTTGTAAGAATGAGTGTAATACTTTGTAAGAATGAGTGTAGTACTTTGTAAGAATAGGTGTAATACTTTGTAAGAATGAGTGTAGTACTTTGTAAGAATGAGTGTAATACTTTGTAAGAATGGGTGTAATACTTTGTAAGAATGAGTGTAGTACTTTGTAAGAATGAGTGTAATACTTTGTAAGAATGAGTGTAGTACTTTGTAAGAATGAGTGTAATACTTTGTAAGAATGAGTGTAGTACTTTGTAAGAATGGGTGTAATACTTTGTAAGAATGAGTGTAGTACTTTGTAAGAATGAGTGTAATACTTTGTAAGAATGGGTGTAGTACTTTGTAAGAATGAGTGTAATACTTCGTAAGAATGGGTGTAGTACTTTGTAAGAATGGGTGTAATACTTTGTGCAGGTCACAAAGTTCTGGAAAAG
The DNA here is from genome assembly GCA_963556195.1 of Sepiola atlantica. NCBI lineage: Eukaryota > Metazoa > Mollusca > Cephalopoda > Sepiida > Sepiolidae > Sepiola > Sepiola atlantica. The sequence goes on from OY744541.1 coordinate 53,792,298, forward strand.
AGCAAATGATATTTTTTATATTAGAATTTTCCAACCAGAAAAAAACAAATAAAAAGTAAAGCAAGTCAAGATTTATTAAATAATTTAATTGACCATCATCACAAAATTTATAAATATGACAAATACATCAGCCAAAAATATGACAAATACATCAGCCCAAAATATGACAAATACATCAGCCAAAAATATGACAAATACATCAGCCAAAAATAAATATTCTCGATAACCATTAATTTAATGTATATTTATTTTTTAAGATTTGCTGTGATGTTAAAATTGTTATAACAAATAGGAACGGCTGATTTTCAGCGATTCTTGTTAATGTTGTTGATTCGGATCTTAGATCAGAGCCACCCCAACACAAATCATGGACATGAGATGATCTTTGTTGGGGTGGCTCTGAGCTATTGAAGATCTCTTTTATCAAGAAGATCAAACACACTTTTGTAGTGAAATCTGAAGATTGTACCAAGTTCAAATATGCATTTTTGTATTCCAAATTGGCAAAAGACGCATCACTATACGAAGCTCGTGTAGATTGCCAAGATTAGGAATACAAAAATGCATATTTGAACTTGGTACAATCTTCAGATTTCACTACAAAAGTGTGTTCGATAACAGAGATTTTGAATAGCTCAGAGCCACCCCAACAAAGATCATCTCATGTCGATGATTTTTGTTGGGGTGGCTCTGATCTAAGATCCGAATCAACAACATTAACAACAAGGATCGCTGAAAATGAGCCGTTCCTATTTGTTATATATAGACTCCTTCTTAGGCTTTTTTATATTCTTGTTGGCTTCTCTTATGCAGTCTCTTGATATAAAGACGCCGTTTCTTAAAGGTATGGAAATTGACAGACCAATTTATTTATTACCCCCGCCTGAGATCAAGCCTAGTTTATGTAGCAATCCAATTCAATCTGCTATTTGCTTGTTTCATGGTTGTCTCCTCTGCTGAACTCAATCTCTCATCTCCGAAAGCCGAAGGTGCAGGGATAGTCTGTAGATTTTGCAATATTTTTTTCACTGTGTTGCTCAAAATCTAGACAAAGAGAATGGCAAACCATCCGTTTGAAGCAATGGCAGCTAATGCAACTCTAAAGCCCTCCTTGGAGCATGTGGGAAAATTTGATCTGACCAATTCTGCCTCCTCATCCTGAAACTCTCAGAAAGAGGAAATTTCCTCTGCTCAGTTTGCAAAAGGGAGTTGGGTGCAACTCAATTGATAACTATTGACTGTTAATGTCATCTCAATTAACATCAAAACTTCTATATTAAATTTATTAGAAAAGTATTTAAAATTTTTCAAACGATCTTATTAAGCACATTTACTGAAGATTAGAAAACCTAATTCATTAACTGAAACTTGTACTCATACACCCACACACAACTAGTGTCTGGTACGACATTCACTCTCGTCAAGTTAAGCTGGCTTTCCTCTAAAGGAGTAAGTTTCTAGAGAATTAAATTTACAAACGGCCCCCAATTGCATTTAAATCCCAGTCATTTAAATCCCAGGCTTTTTGCAGGGAGTTGTTGCCCTCCTCCCACATACAATGCCTGGTATTCCCAAATGGTCACCCATCTGGTACTGACCCAGCTCAACGTTGCTTAATTTCGGTGATCTAACTAGAACTGGTGTATCAATGTGATTATGCCATACATATGAATAAAGTAATGTTTTCTTAATATTAAATATGCTCAAGTTTGATTAATTTTTTTGTAGGCATTGAACACAAAGATAACAAAGGAACCAGAACGAATGTACAAAGTAGTATTGGCTGGCGATGCAGCAGTTGGCAAATCAAGTTTCATTATGAGGTTGTGTAAAGGGAAATTTGTGAATAATTTAAGTTCAACATTAGGTAAGTCATTTTCTCATTCGGTTGTCAATAAATCATCTTTTCTTTTTTTAATTTTTTTTTAAGTGCAAACATTTGTGAGCATTTATTCACAATCAAAAAATAAATTGTGTAATGAATAAGTTTAATAATTGAGTTAGAGCAACACTGAACATTAACAAACTAAAAAATTACAAAAAAACTTGTAGTAAATACGAACATGAAGAAGCCTCTAATATTTTGAAACAAAATGTACAAAAATAAATAAATGTCTCTATTTTTTCCTAGACTTAGACATTGCAGGACGACGTCATAATAGACATGGCATTGCCTCAGATAGTGATAGCTCCCTCCCTAGATGGGCTGGAACATTTAAGCGGTCTCTCGGAGTGCGTTCCTTCAATCATTTTACTGTCGTTGATATTTTCTTGCTATTTGATGTGAAATCATCCAATTAAAGGTTATGTTGATTTAAAAGTCTACAAGTTTTTGTGGCAAAATATCATATACATTCATATAAGATAATTCTCATTGATAAAAAGTCAATCAGTCTATAAATAATTATATACAATAACTCAAAAGCTTGTATTAAGGCAAACAGAGGAACATAGAAATCAAGAAAGGGGTTAAGCAAGAGGATCCGTTTTCAGCTATTCTTTCTTGCATTGCAACTGCTGCAGTTGTTGTTGGTGTAGAAAATAAATGTAAATCAGGAATATTAAATCTGTATTATTTGGATGCCATTGCAGCCATTAGTGACATCAGGGAAGACTTGTAACTTTTTATTGATCTCCTAAGTCTAAAAGTGATTAAACGACGAAATACATGACTACAGAAAAAAAACAACAGAACTTTGAAACTGACAATAGATAAATAATCTATGTCACAGGTTGATGATGCATTTAACAATTTAGGATTTCTGATACAAATGACTCCAATGAAACATTATAGCAATGCATACGTTTTGAATGGACAGCTTTCAACGGAAATAGGCTAATTCTCACTTTAAACAACATATCATATCAGATGAAAGCTAAGATTTTCTAGACATATATACTGCTAGTAGTGCTATCTGGTCTTGAGTGTGTCAAATAGACAGACAAAGAAAAAAATGGAAAAGCAGGTTGTCTTCTAAAATATCATAATAAGAGTAATGTGTGGCGTGAAGTTAACGGATCATATTAGAATATGTGATCTTTTGTACAGACGAAACTTACGCCTCTGTAGTTAAATGGAAAGCGTTAGAACGTAAAAGAAGATCAACAGTCTGTGTGAGCAAGGTATATCTAACAGGTATGGTGGAAAGGTGCAGGAAAAGCGGTAGACCACCAAGATGGTATGATAACTTATATTCCTCGACTTCCAAATCAGTTAGTCAGCTAACCAAAGTAGTGTGAGAGAGGAAATGTCTTGGAGACAGTTGAGACAAGATAGATCATAACACATCACTCAATAAGTCCTGGGCCTAACTTATAAAACAGCAACTTTTAGGCAAAATTCAACTTTATTAACATAGTTTCGTTCTAGGGTGATACACTGATTCCAACGCTTCTCTAACAATTAAATTCCGTTTTTGTAGAACGATTTGTCTTTGGCCTCAAAATAAACCTCAGTTTCTGATATCACTTCTTTATTGGAGCCAAATCTCTTTCGCTGGAGCATTCTTTTGAGGTCTGCAAACAGCCAGTAGTCTCTGAGGGCCAAATCTGGTAAATATGGGTGGCTGCGAAATCAATTTTAAATGTCATTTATGTAGTTTTACCATCGCTGTGATCAACTTGAGACTTGGTGCATTGTCTTGGTTAAAGAGCACTTTTTTCTTTTCCATTTGTGGCCGTTTTTTGGCGAATTCTTGCTTCAAACTCACCAATAATGCTATGTAATATTCGCTATTGATGGTTCTTCCCTTCTCAAGGTAATTGATGAACAAAATACATAGTATATTCCAAAATACAGAGGCCAAAACCTTGCCTGCTGATGTTTATGCCTTTAGTGGCTTTCACTCAGCTGACTGCCGATTTGACTCCGGTTGGAATTGGAGGATCCATGTTTCATTTATTATCACATCTTGACGCAAAAACTTCATTTTCCATTGTTTTGAAAATTTGCAACAGCAGCTTCACTTAAATATCTGTAATTTGTAAACTAATAATCCAATGGGTTCAGATTTTGACACATGCTATTTGAAGGTTAGTATTTTATAAAAATCATATGGATTTTTTATTACTGGCACCATCTATATGTGCTTTTCTGCAGTATGCAGAGAAAACGTTTCATGATAAAGATAATTCAGTCATCATTTGCATTGATTTCTTTGACCTTCAATTACATTTCAATCGTCTTGAACCTTCAACCCACAGAAGACTAAGCCTTAGGCCATATGTCCATGAATAAAGTGTTTTTGTCTGACAGCTCTCTATTTTTTCTTTCTCTTCACGGTCAGGTGTTGACTTTCAAACAAAGATTGTGAACGTTGATGGTCATACAATTGCTTTACAACTTTGGGACACTGCTGGACAAGAGAGGTAAGTATATATTCTTGACTTGGTTATGTGACATTTCAACATCTTCACTACATTACCAGATATTTTTCTGAAAAGGTCTGACATTTCTAGCCTGACAGCTATATGAACCCGGGTACATGGTGGTCTTGTCGACCTCACACGTGCACCTGATCGTCGTAGTGGCAATAAAAAAATATGTAGATCGAAATTCCTCTAGGCCGGGATGACGACGATGATGATGATGACGTCGCCGATCTTGTCGTGTCGTCCAACTCCCACGTTAAAACTGTTTATATCAGCGAGCAATCACTGGGCGAACAGCAATCAGAACAAAAGGAAAAGAACAATGTTCAACAACTTGGTCGGGGTTTTTGTATAGAAAAGTAATTATTAATAAAATATAAGAATTAATTTTACATTAGATTAATGTATACCATACTCGTAAAAGTTATTTTCTCTAAGTTATCTCGTTAGTTCTTTGTGTGTGTGTGTGAATTCGTTTCACAAGTAGTTGTTTAGTCACAAATTAACTGGCTAAAGTGACGGTGGAGGATTTCGTCCGGTTTTCTTTTCGTTCACAACGCACGTCATCTTGGCGCACGTGGGACGAACGTCCAGCACTCTGTGCCGACAACCCAACACTCTCACTGTACTACTCTTCTCTATTCTTCTTATTGAAGGTGCCTATCGTCATACACCCCTTTCTCCGCCATCTTTCTATCTGCGTCTCTTCCTCTCTCAAGGAGGGTGGGGACGGGCACCTCACTTCCCCTTTCCCTAAAATAAATGGAATTTTCTTTCTGGCCTGGCGTTATCGCAAAAACAATTGCTTTCTCATTCTCGTCGTGTGGGGCGAAGGTGCTCTGCTGTAATTAACGATGACAGGCCCAAATAATTCTCTGCCAAGTTAAACAGAACAAGATCGTTTTATTGATATTATTGGAATTAAATCTAAGATTATGGAATTTCATAACTTCTAACTTCCCATCTGGCAACTGTCTCCTTGCTTGGGAGGCATTGGATTCTGACTGAAAAACACGACTTAACTAGACTGGCTGACGCCTTGTTCCCGCTGTTCTTTTCTACGTCAAATATATACTAGTTTTATATCTCCACTTCGTCTCTACGCAGGGCCTAGCATCATCACCAAGATGCATACTAGCGTGTAACCAGGGTACCCGATCTCCATGGGGCCCCCAGATACTTTGTCACAGCTAAAATAGTTTCAAAAACTTTTTTTCTTTCAAATTGAATAAAGTTTCAGAAAATGATCGATCTTAAGATATTATAATCTATTGAAAGTTATGAACAATGACATGAAAGAGTGAACTTTATCCAAAATGACCCATTTTTATTTCCATCAAACATTTCAGATCTATAACACTATTTACTGCAAAATAATCCATGTTAATCTTAGTAAACTGAAAAATGTTGAGGTTTTTTTTTCATTAAGATGCTAAGTCTAAACAAAAAATGCACTACTTCATAAAATGTTAAGCCAAGATAATTAGGATTTGAATGAAACCCAGATTTGGCAACATTTTAATTCTTTTGATTTCTTTTATTTTGGGAAAATGTTTATTGATTTTTTTGCCAAGTTTTTATGCTTCTTCTGCAGCAATACCCATCAATGTGCATGAAAAAGATATGGGTGTAAAGTTTTATTTTTTAATGTCTCACTGAAAAGAGCATGAAAAGCAATCTTCATAATTTTGTATTTTTGAGCTCAAATTGTAAATGATCATCAAATATTGTATTTTTATTTTACTCTTCATTAACTCTTGTCATGTCCTGAATAATTCTGATTAACTGACTTTGTAGACTGCATTTAATAATAGTTTTATTTTACTTTATTATTCTTATGCTGTAATGTAAACAAAAAACTTATGCTAAAAACCTGTAGACTGATTCTTAGAAAATTTGTAACATTTATGTGTTAGAACGGGTAACCATAGTAACATACATTTTTTTTTCTACAAAAGATTAGCTTAAAACCTCCACCAGTCTTTTTTACTTATTCATGGGAGGGGACGCAAATTCAAATTCTGAGGAGTCTTTGTGCATCACCAAGATCACTATGTTTTCAGGTGTGTGATTGGTTGTTCGTGCATCAGACACTATTACTTATTAAGAAGTCAATGAACTGCTCTGATGTTTATGGTCTTCAGTTGATAAGAAAGATTCTATCCAAACATTTTTAAGAGTGTTGTGGCTTCCTCTTCAGTTCGTCACTTATTTACGGATGAACGGAAGTGATTTGCATTTTTATTTCTGGCTGATTTCTATTTAAACATTTAATTTCAACATCAAATCAACATGCAGGGAAGAAAGAGATTAGCTTAACCGATATACACTATAACATTGCAGCATATTCAATATGTCGCGTTATGTTATCGCGAGCTAATTAATTAATTGTTGCAATCATGAGAAAGATCAGCTGTTTTCATACAAGCTGAGGTTCGCAATCAATCCAACAGACAAGGAGCTGCTGTGGCACCATCAGACCTTCTTTGTTTGGATGTGGAGAAGACATCAATTACTAAATATTCCCCAAATTTCAGTTTTTTAGAATATTTTAAAGGATTTTTAGGGGGGTAACATGGGCACAGTTCAAATATTTCAGATTTGCATTAAATTTGCTCCATAAACACCAATTAAACAAGATTTTTACATTTAAATTTCTTCTTAAGACCATTCAAGCTGAAGCCTTAAACTTAAGATATTTTCTAGACTCAAAATCATGTAATGGATTTTGATCAAAATTAGAATAAGAATTCTAGACATTAGGTTTAGTAGCATTATATATTGATTTTAATGTTTGTAAAAAGATATAAAAGTGATGCAAAACTGTACTTTTCGAGGAATTAATTTTCTCCGTTCTGGGACGAGTATTCTTCTAGTTTTCTTATCAAACTTCGATATACACAAACTATATAAAAGTAAAAGGTGGATTGTTCAAAAGCTAATGAATCATTTAATTGAAACAACAATTGATATACTGCAGCCAAACACATATTCTTACCAAATAATAAAGACATTTTTCATGGAGAAATGATTTTGAAGAAACACCGGATTTCTTAAAAAATGGTTTTAAATAATTATCAAAAGTTTTAAAATTGAAAAATCTTTGGTAGAATCTGAAAATAAAGATTTTTTTCTGAATATTTTTGCATGAAAACTTACTTGTTACTTGTGTGTTTCCAATAAATTTGATGAATATTTAAAAAAAAATAACATTCAATCATTGTTTAAAAGAAATTAAATTCAATCATTGTTTAAAAGAAATTAAATTTAATCATTGTTAAGGAAAAAATTAAATTTAATCATTGTTAAAGAAAAAAATTAAATTCAATCATTGTTTAAAAGAAATTAAATTTAATCATTGTTAAAGAAAAAATGCATTCAATCATTGTTAAAGAAAAATTAAATTTAATCATTGTTTAAAAAATATTAAATTTAATCATTGTTAAAAAGAAATTAAATTCAATCATTGTTAAAAAAATAAAATTCAATCATTGTTAAAAAAAATAAAATTCAATCATTGTTAAAAAGAAATTAAATTTAATCATTGTTAAAACAACATTAAATTAAATCATTGTTAAAAAATAAATAAATTCAATCATTGTTAAAAAAAATTAAATTAAATCATTGTTAAAAAAAAATTCAATTCAATCATTATTTGTTAAAAAAAATGGTGCTTGTATAATAAAAAGTCGAAAAAAATTTTTTTTGTCTTTTAGTGTTGGAGAGGTAAATAAGGGGCAGGTAACTCTTACCTCGAATTTTAATCAAGATTTTCCAGTAATCAAAACTGATGGCTTTAATTGGCGTTGCACATGTGGCTACTGTGCAAGGAGAACGTCGATTAGGCATAAAAGGGTTAGGGTTTAGGGTTAGGGTTAGGGTTTTGGGTTAGGGTTTAGGGTTAGGGTTTAGGGTTAGGGTTAGAAAAATATTGTTCGAAAGCTAGAGCTGTTGTGAAGAGTTACCTGCCCCTTATTTACCTCTCCAACACTAAAAGACAAAAAAAACTTTTTTCGGCTTTTTATTATACAAGCACCAAAAAAATTCAATTTAATCATTGTTAAGGAATTGCTTTTCTTTTTATTTTAGAGATCTTTATTTTTGTTTTTATTTCATTTTTTTATTAATTTCGTTTAGATTTCGAAGCATCGCAAAATCTTATTTCCGGCGAGCAGATGGTGTCTTGCTATTGTACGACTGTACTTATGAACGATCTTTTCTGAATGTCAGAGAATGGCTGCATGCCATCGAGGTAAGCCATTCTTCTCATTTCTCGTTACCCGTTCATCCCACTCTCATTACATATTCTATTTATAAGTTAACAAGGAAAACACACATTTGGTTAGCGGAGTTTGTTTGACAGTTTTGTGGATGTTTGGCCAGCAACCCTCCATATTTTATCGTACAAGCAATACATGAAACAAGGAACAAAGGAACAAATAATAAAGAGTGTTGCTTTGTTGAGGAGAGTAGAAAGTGACTGGTGGGTTTACTTTCGTCAGCCTTGTAACTCTCACTTCCCTTATTTTGTCCTTTAGTCCTCACATTCCATGAGCGATGTTTCTGACAAAGGGGGAAGAATTGCTGTTTTTTGGGTCGGAATCTATCCATCTAGCATTTATCGTTGGCTAGTTTTTGAGCTTGAAAAAGTATTTTTTTTAGATCCTTACATCAAGTGGCTTCATGGAGCGACTTCCATAAAAAAATAAATAAACCGAAGGCGATATATTCGAAATACCATTTATTTAATGTGAACCCAGAAAAGTTTGCTCCTGGTTGAATTGTGTGCATAAAATACATTCATAAGTTCAAGAAAGTATGAAAATAGTGTGTGCATGTGTGGGTGCATGTGTGGGTGTGTGTGTGCATGTTTGGGTGCATATGTGTGTGAAAAAATCAAGAGAATGTGTCTTACATACCTTGGATTTTATACGTGTTTTAGGTGCACATGTGGCAGGACGAGGACAAGGGGCGTAACAGCTGAATTCACTGTGCCAACAATATCAAGATGATGTATTATATCAGAGGGGTTAATTATAAAAATTGTAGGTTAAAAAGCAACGAAATATATATAAATATATATATATATATATATATATATATATATATATATATATATATATATATATATATATATATATAAACATTTTTTGAAAAACCATAACAATGTAATTTGTTGAAATATATAAATAATATTTATTTATTTTAAACTGAGCTTTCGAATATAAAATATTCCTCGTCAGAGCAAAGTGTTTTTTTTCTTCTTTTTTTCCTCTTAATCTTCATCTGACGAAGAATATTTTATATTCGAAAGCTCAGTTTAAAATAAATAAATATTATTTATTCATTTCAACAAATTACATTGTTATGGTTTTTCAAAAAATGTTTATACCTTTACGAAACAATGGTTTATAATGTGTCTACTCCTTTCTACTTATATATATATATATATATATATATTAGACCTCTTCAAAATTGACCTTTTTCTTCAAACATATGGAAACTGATATTATTCCCATTCTCCAAGGTCTAAATTAGCTAAATATACCAGTTATTCTGATCTTGGACCTTGGCTATGCCTGCCTCAAGAGCCATGTAATTTTATTGTTGACGTTTTTCAAGAACGCTGCAAAATTTGGGATATTATGTCCTTATTTTCATTGTAGCTTTCCAGAGGTTGATGCTATAGCATTGAAAGTGGTACCAAATGAAAGCTAATAAAATGTTCTTGCATATGGTAGTAAACACATGAACACCTGTGTTAATTTTAATTAATTTTAATGCACAAACATATATATTTTTTATGCTTGGAAAGGATGCCATCATATAATACATAACTTTATCTCAAAAATGTTACTCTTAATGCATGTATATAATTTATTATCACTAAGTATGTTTTATCTCTTCATTTCAGATTGTAAGTTAAAGCTGATTTGTTAAGATTTATGAACTGCTGACAACATGGCATCTGGAAGACAACTATGCTGTGGGAAAGTGGTCAGCGATACAAGTGAACGGGATGAACCAACTGAAAAGAGAAGAAAGGTGGCAACTCCTGCCACAAGGTCATTCAGTGATGTGTATCTCATTGGGCAACCCAGCTCCAGCATCAGGGGCTTTCAACTTCCTACTAATCGCCAGGTGTTCCAGTATTTCCTGCATTTGAGGAATGATAATCCCAACAGTGACAATAGGTCTTTAGCCCATGATACAGTGGATGTCGTTTTGCCATTCTGGAATATGGCAAGGATTAAAACACTAACTAGACCAAATGCAGTCAACCGTTTCATGATCCTCCATGAAAAGTACAGGTAAATTGTTAAAAACAAGGGAAGAAATAACAAACCAGAGGAAGAGAAACGAGCTAACTTTCTGAAGGACTTAGACAAGTTATTTGATATTGGAGCAAAGGATGTTGTGGAGGAGATAAGAAGCAACAGGCTGCTCACAAAGGAGACCAAGGAAGAGGACGTCAATTTCTACTTGGACCAACAGACAACTCGCCTGGCACACATGTCAGGTCATGATAAGGTGTTTGAGAAGAAGTCTAGAGAGAAAAGCTTCCGAGAAGAAAGAGAAGTGAGAATGTTATCATCAGTGACTGCTGCAGCAGCAGAAGTTGGGAAAATTTCAAGTGATGAAGACCCAGAGAACAGTCAAGGCTCTGGTACTAGTGAGGGTTCAGAATACACTGAGACAACACCAAACTGTTCATCAAAACCAAGTACGATAACCTTACACTTTCCACACTCAGTTATGACCAGTGAAGAGATTTGTAGCACTGCAGATCGGTTGTCACTCTCTGACAACCAGACTACAGCCATGGTGTCTGCAGTGTTGAAGGCAGGAGGCGCAGATCTTGATGACTTTGTTATATCAGCCTCTACTACAAGACGAAATAGGATAAACACTCGTCATAACTTGTGCCAAAGTTACATGAATAACTTCAAGGAAAGTCCGCCAGATTACTGCACACTACACTGGGATGGAAAACTTCTACGGGATGTTCTTGGTGAAAGATACCCAGTGGAAAGTCTTGCAGTGCTCGTCTCTGGTACTCCACAGTATGAAGAAGGGAAGCTGCTTGGTGTGCCCTTCATAGAAAGTTCCACAGGAATCCAACAGTGTAATGCTACATTGGAACTGATAGAAGCATGGGGTCTCACAGACAACATTGTAGGCTTGGTATTTGATACCACAGCAAGCAACAGTGGCATCAACAAGGGTGCAGCGAAGCTTATTGAAGAAAAACTAGACAAAAAGGTATTCTACTTCGCTTGTCGCCATCACATATCAGAGGTAATAATTGGAAGTGTATGGGAGGCTGTGTTCAGCAAGGTCAAGAGTCCTGACAACCCAATGTTCAGCAATGTGAAAGAGAAGTGGGACAAGTTGGTTAAGGACTGCCCAAGAGTTCTGGGCCTAGTTGAACAAGACTTGAAACAGAAGAAGACAAGCACAATTGCAGTCTTAAGCAATTTCCTTGAGGAAGCAAGTCCGAGGGCAGATTACAGAGAGGTGGCAGAGCTGTGCCTGATCCTGCTTGGTGAGGAACCTCCTCGAGGTATCCACTGGGCCAAGCCAGGTGCCATTCACCAAGCCCGCTGGATGGCCAAGAACATTTACTGTATGAAGATGCTCATGTTTTCCAAGGAACTAAAATACAACACGGACACTATCTTCAAGCTGGAGAGGATGAACAAGTTCCTGACCTTATTCTACACCAGCCACTGGGTGACCACCACATCTGCAGCTGATGCACCTATCCGTGACCTCCAGCTTATGAAGAACAAGCAGTATGACTATGAACTGGCAACCTCTGTTCTCAAGAAAATGAACAACCACTGCTGGTATCTGACCCAGGAACTAGTGCCATTCACCTTGTTCAGTTCACATGCCAGCATGACCAAGTCTGCAAAAGAGAAGCTCGCAGTCAAGCTGTCAGAAACAGAGAAACCTGAGAGTTACAGGAAAGGCAAGCCAGTGTTTCCTGTCATCAATGCAGCTACAGTTCTCACAGACCTGGTAGGGCCAGAGTCTCACTTTCTGTTTGATGCTCTTCGAGTGAAATGTGACTGGCTCACTACTCCTGCTGACACCTGGGAAGACAATGACAGCTACAGGAATGCACAGAAGTTTGTGAGGTCAGTGAAAGTGACCAATGATGTGGCTGAGAGAGGTGTGAAACTAATGAGTGACTTTGCAACTCAGATCACAAGTGACCCAGAGCAAAGAAGCTGCTTACTACAAGTTGTGGAGTACCACAGGAAAAAATTTGACAGTTTAAAAAAAGTCACATTGAACAAGTGATAATACATGTATTAGTAACATCCTATCTGACAGTTTCTTATGCAATATATGTGTCAGTGCAGTGCTATCATACTACCAAACTGATTTTTTGTAGTGTCCCAGCTGTTTGTGCATTAAAATTAGTTAAAATTTACACAGGTGTTCATGTGTTTTATTGTGCTTACTACCATATGCAAGAACATTTTATTAGCTTTCATTTGGTACCACTTTCAATGCTATAGCATTAACCTCTGGAAAGCTACAATGAAAATAAGGACATAATATCCCATATTTTGCAGCGTTTTTGAAAAACGTCAACAATAAAATTACATGGCTCTTGAGGCAGGCATAGCCAAGGTCCAAGATCACAATAACTAGTATATTTAGCTAATTTAGACCTTGGAGAATGGGAATAATATCAGTTTCCATATGTTTGAAGAAAAAGGTCAATTTTGAAGAGGTCTAATATATATATATATATATATATATATATATATTTATGATTTGAATACAAGGACAGACGGTATGATGGGTATTTAGTCCAGTAAATCAGTAAATTCTAATAAAGAACAAATTTCCATGTAAAATATATTAAATTATTTTAATTTACTCGCAAGGAAAACGTTATAGATTGTAATGTACTAGCTGTATCTACCAGGCATTGCCTGGGATACTTTTACTTTCATTCCCGGATAATATGTTGTTTAACAATACCGACTTATGAGTTTTTATTTTAACTCTTCAATTTATAAATGATAAGAAGCTAAAAGGAAATTGCATGCTGGTCGATTATAACAAATTATTTTTTTTTTTCATAGAAGTTTTGTGTAATTTAATTTATATATTATTCTTATACATGTAAGTTATGAGTAAAATATTTCCACTGTTAGAATGCATTTAAATTTGTAATTTTAAAACGGGTTAAGAGACAAGTCAAATGTAGATATTTTTTTTTTAAATAAGCATATTATTTATTTAAAATTCGTATTTCGATTCACACAAGAATCTTCATCAGGAGAATACAGACAATATTTTTTTTCTTTCTTTTTTTTTAAGCGACATATTGCCACTTAGCTTCTGTTTTTGTCGAAGTCTGGTATGAAATGTCCGTGATGTAAGTGATGTGTTCTCTGGTCGGCACGTGTCAGATATGAGTAAAATATTTCCACTGTTAGAATGCATTTAAATTTGTAATTTTGAAACGTTTTTTATTAAGGTATCTTTTTGTCATTAATTTAACACACCACTCAATAAGCCCTGGGTCTGCCATATAGATGGCGCCACTAATAAAAATACCCATATGATTTTTATAGAGTACGAACCTTCAAATGGCAAATCGGAATATTACTTTACAAATTACAGTTATTTAAGTGGAGCAACTATTGCAAATTTTCAAAACAATGGAAAAACTTGAATTCCGTGTGTTGATAAACATTGCTTTCTGATAGAAAAAACACTGTTCAAGCAAAGCAATGGCTTGATAAGTGGTATTCTGATTCTAGTCCATTGGAAACATTGGTTAAGAGATGGTATGCTAACTTTAAACGTGGTCCTGCAGACAACAATGATGCTGAATGTTCAGGTCGCCTGAATTCGCCAGTTGTCCCGGAAAACATAAAAAGTCCACAAACTCGTTTTGGCTGCTCGTAAATTGAAGTTGCGTGAGATAGCAGAGGAGTTCAACATATCAGAAGGCAGTGTATTTACCATTTTGCATAAACATTTGTCAATGAGAAAGATGTGTTCAAAGTGGGTGTTGCGTTTGCTCACAGTCGATCAAAAACAACCACACATCAACGATTGAGAGTGTTGTTTAACTGTTTCAATGCAACAAAAATGAGTTTTTGTGTCAATATGTGACAACGGATGAAACATGGATTCACCAATTAACTCCGGAATCAAATCAGTAGTCAGCTGAGTGGACAACAGCAGATGAAAGCCGTCTAAAACGATCAAAGATGCAAAAATCAGTAAGCAAAGTTTTGGCCTCCATATTTTGGGATGCACAAAGTATTTAGTTCATCGATTACCTTGAGAAAGGAAGAACTATCAATAGCGAACATTAAAGAAATTACAAAAAAAAACGGCCACAAATGAAGAAAAAGTGCTCTTTCACCAAGACAATGCACCATATCACAAGTTGATCATAACGATGGCAAAACTACAGGAATTGCATTTTGAATTGCTTCCGCAGCCATCTATTCTCCAGATCTGACCACCAGCGACTACTGGCTGGCTGCAGACCTCGAAAAAATGCTTCAGGGAAAGAGATTTGTCTACAATGACGAAGTGACATTGGAAACAGGCATATTTTGAGGCCAAAGACAACTCATTCTACACAAAAGGCATCGAATTGTTAGAAAATCGTTAGAATCAATGTATCACCCTAGAATGATACTATGTTGATGAATAAAGTTGAATTGGGTCTAAAAGTTGTTGAGTGAAATGTTAATTACGTTTACTCGTAAAATCACAGACACACAATATTTTGTCTTATTATATAGATTCTCATATTTCTATTTCTAGCCAAAATGAGAAGAAATTGTAAATTTATATAACTTCTTATAAAGGAACCAAAAATGCTTATACGAAGTAAATTTATAAGTAAATTCTTTTTTTAATTAAAGTTCTATTTTCTTTTTCAGAATGGAGCCCAAAAACCTCTTCCGATTATGCTTTGTGCCAATAAGACCGATCTTAGAGCAGAAATGGAGGCCTCAGGTCGTCGTGTTGTTAAATTTGAAGATGGCTTAAGACTATCTAGAGTAAGTACTATATATATATATATATATATATATATATATATATATATATATATATATATATATATAAGTTATAACATTTTTTATTCATACAAACCTAATATGGCTACACATTTAAATACATGTTTCAGTTACAGCTATAAAAAGCTAGACATCTTCAAGCCAAGAATGTCATTTCTTTAAGCTTTTCATTTTGTGGAATGTGGAAAATGTAATCTTTAAAGGTCACGTGACTAATTCTAAATACTTTAGAATCACACTAACTGATTTCGAGACATTTACATTTCCATTCCAAACGCCTTTAAATCGAGATTAAACAAGAGCGTATAGCATCATTTCTGTTTGGGTCACTAGATTTAAATTGTGGCAATCTTCAACAAATAAAATGAAACATCAATGCAGGTAAACAGAAGTGTAAGGAAGCACACATATCACTGTCTGCTGACATGATTGAAGTTTCCTCATCTGTAACCATATTATGTTTTCATAAATAAAACTTTATTACCAGTAAATAGTTCTATTTCTTATGGTACACAATTATATGAACTAGGTATGGGAAAAATAAACAAAATTTGACCCCTTTCTCCACTTACAAATTCACTAAAATTTGCCATTTGAAATGAAATTTTCAGTACTTATTAATTAACGATAGCAGAATATAATAATAATTATTTTATTAGGAATCTTAGTGAAAATGTATTATTTTATGTATGCATAAAAAACACCCTTAATAAAGTTATTAAAAAAAAGTAATTAAAAATTTTTTTTTATATGAAAATAACTTTATATGAAAATGAAGCACAGTAGAAGTTAACAATAAAAACTCTTTTTAAATATAGTGATTATATATTACGAAAAAAGCTCCTAAATTCTGTGTTAATAAAATAACTAATAACTTGAAGAAAAAGCATTTCTCAAATTAACGATATTATCAATCATTGTTTATATAATATTTTCACAAGAAAAATAAAACGATCTCAAAAATATTATTATAATATTTTTACAATAACATTCTACTTGAAATTTTACGATGCAATTTAATAATAGTTCCTTATCATATAATATGAAAGTGTAAAACATTTTTTTAAATTTTGAAAACCAAACAAATTGAGACAATGGGCCATTCCAAAAAAAAACCAAAAACCCTTGAATATTGTGCTAAATTTTGCAAACAATTTCCTTAAAATTTTACGGAAGGAAATTGCTATACTAAACAGACGGAGTTTGCACCACCACCCGACGTCATCTTTTTCATACTTAGAATGCGCTTTTAGTTTTAATTAAAAAGAATTAATTTAAATTATTGTTACGACACGTTTAAAAATAATTCCAGTAATGTAATTGCTAAAGTTTTTAATCATCATGAAAAAAAAGAAGAAATTGATCAAATATCATTTTTGTTTAATAAATCTTGATTAGAATCATATAGAGAAATAAAATCTCATTCAGCTCAATGAAATATTAAATGGCATTAATAGGTAGAACAATTGAAACTGTAGAAATACCTTCATAATAAAATATATTAACTGTTTATAGTTAGTCTAGTGAAACTATAAATAAATCAAGGGAAATTATTACAAAACCATCTGTTCTATATAAGGTCAAAAATAATAAAATGTGAAATTGTGGTTTGGGTCTTCCATACTTATCAGTGTAATGTGAACATTTTGTTTAATCTTCAAAAATAAAGAAATTAAGGCATAATAATTTTTCAATTTCTATGAATTATTACAAACACCATATTTTTTATATGAAATTGAAAATAATAAAATGAAATATTATTGTGATTATTGTCTTCCATACTTTACTAAATGTTTTTTAATGTGAAAATAAATTTTAAAATGAAAACTTTTCTCACGGCGGCTAAACTTTTGAAAGATAAATATCAGTTTTCTGGAACTATTTCAAAGATAATTAGTAAATTAAAGTCTTAAGATACTGAATTTAAAAAAATGTACTTTTTACTAAAACTGTCATAAATATTTTTAAAAAGTCAGAGTTAAGTCATAATTCCCGCTCCAGTCCAGATAAACAAGATGGTCCAACCAGATCAATGTGAATATGGCTGAACCGAGCGTCTGGAGTGCTGAATGTTCCAAGTGGTGCACAGATATGCTTGTGCACCTTTGACTTTTGGCAGGATACGCAGGAACATGTCCAGGCAGTGATGTCACGCCTCATATTCGGCCAGAAAAATCTAGCCGAAATCAGCTTCACTGTGGCTTTGAGTTCGGGGTGTGCCAAGTTGCAAAGGGTATCAAAGACAACCCTACAATGAGTCAATGAAACGAAAGGGCGAGGTGATCTGTTGAGGTGTCACAAATGATCTGCATGTCTGAAGTGGGCACGGGCAGGTATGTGAATTTGCAAGTTGCAAACTCAGGTGACGACAGATCTAGAGTGTCCAGATGTGGCTGGTCTAAGGCCATCTGTTGTATTTCGATATCCGAAGGTGAAGACAGAGAATTTATAGGGAGGTGGGACAAGGCGTCTGCCGCAGCATTCTATTCACCAGAGATATGTCGGATATCGTTAGTAAATTGTGAAACAAAATCCAAGTGACGAGTTTCGCGAGGAGATTATTTGTCTGATTACCAGGAGTAACGTTTTTTCTGCCGGCTTCAGTTGTCTCGAAAAGTATTCGAGAGGTTTCAGTTGGCCTTGATGCTGCTGTTGCAACACTGCACCTACAGCTGTGCCAGATGCATCAACGACCAGTGAAAACTGGGCATTGGACACAGGATGTGTAAGCAAGGATGTCGTCGCTAGTTTTTCCTTCACTTCATTGAAAGTTTTCAGCTGAATATCATTCAGTGAAATCTGCTCATTTTTCTTCTTCCTGTTACGAGGAGACAAGAGATCCACACAGTGTGGGATAAAGTGTCTGTAGTGTAGTGATATGTGTAGTGATACAGCACTGAAAACACATTTACCAGGGTTAATCCTCACCTGGTATTGCTGAAACTGTTCGAAGAGTAGATGGAGATGAGTGACATGTTCCTCAGGTAAAGCACTTACCACAAGAATGTCGTCTATGTAGTTATAGACGAAGTCAAGATCTCGCACTACTTCGTCCATGAAGCGTTGGAAGGTACTAGCCGCGTTTTGCAAACTGAAAGGCATAGCCAGGAATTCAAACGCTCCAAATGGAGTTGTTACCGCCGTAAGTACTCTTAACCTACGTCCACCGAAACCAACTAGTTGGCGAGTAGCTTGGGTGGCCTTATCGGTCCAAATCATAACTGTCTCATATCCAGCATCCCAACCTAAAGGGAAAATGACATTCTTCCCGATGAAGCCAGACACAGTGGTGCTGATTCCACAATATTGGTGTTCGTTTATCAAAAACAACAACTCTTCCACCACATCTATTTCATGCATTGGTTGCCACCTCGAGACACTGCGACAATCGAGTGTCAGATTCTAGACTACTTGACACCGTCCTCTGCTGTTACCGGCTTCTCGTTCAATGAAGACATCTGTCTTTCTCTATTAATTCACACTAGCGCGATACTCTGATCGTCGACCTTCGTAGGCCCACTTCTAATTCATACTAGTGTGTATTTTGGCTTCATCTTCCATAGGTCCGCTCAACATTGTCACATCCGTCTCTTTTATCTTTTGTCACTTACTTGTAATTGACAACTTTTTTTAAGCCCGTCGTCCAAAAACTTAGAAAGAGAAAAATAGACGATATAATAAAAAACAAAACAAAAATAACTAAGAAAAAACAAAAATTAAGCGCTTCTACCCCTATGCTATCATGCGATACTGGCTGAATGTAAATGGAATCTCAATGTAAACATTGTCAAATTGGTTTTACCCAATGAGCTATGCTTTTTCAGCTAGTCACAAATGGCGATAATCTCACAATAAATTCTACCCGAGAAAGGATGCTTAAATAGTCATCCACATACAGACTGGTTCGCTCTTCAGTGAGGCTAGACCAGCTATTGCCTCAACCCGAGATCGAAACTCAACCATTCAGCTGACAGTCAGCACTTCTAACTGTACACTATCATGCGACACTGGCTGAATTATATATATATATATATATATATATATATATATATATATATATATATATATAATAATGGTAATAATCCAGGTAAAAAAATATCCACAGGGTGGTAATCCAGAGAATTTTAACCGGATTTATAAAAAGTGCTCAATATCAAAATAGAGCTTTATATATGATAATTTTTATTTACACAGACATTTACAAAATCTGCGACACTAGCATGTCGATGTTATCGATCAACAGTTAATATAAACTAAGATCTCATCAGGCAGAGTTAGAATCCCATCTCAACCTCAGATCATATTTGGGGAGAATGAAATGAAGAGGAAAAAAAGAAAGAGAAGAAGAAAAGAAATTTAACATTTCAAAAATTGGGGGTTCACGTGGTTCACGGCCGTTAAAAATCAAATATTTTTGATTTTTAACGGCCGTGAACCACGTGACCCCCCCCCAATTTTTGAAATGTTAAATTTCTTTTCTTCTTCTTCTATTTCTTTTTTTCTCTCCATTTCATTATAAAGTATAAAATTATAAACAATAAAATTATAAAGTTATAAACCATAAAATTATAAACCATAAAATTATAAACCATAAAATTATAAGCCATAAAATTATAAAATGATAAACCATAAAATTATAAAATTATAAAATGATAAACCATAAAATTATAAAATTATAAAATTATAAAATGATAAACCATAAAATTATAAACCATAAAATTATAAACCGTCACAAACTCTCTGTTTATGAGTTCAAATTACATCATTCTTCAAATGGTGTACACAACCAAATCATTTTAATTTCTAAACTAGTTACTGTATTATCTTTTTTTAAGCCAGACAAAGCATTTGTTGACCTTTGTATTCTCTGCTGTTGAGTCAAAACGATAGAGCTTCAAGAGGTCACCGACCCCTTGAGTCACAGATAAGCTTTAAAACTTCAATAATTCAAACAAAACATTTCTTTGACCAAATCTAATCACATGCCCACCATTAACATCTATTATATAAAGAGCAGTTGTCTGTGTGTATGTGTATGAGTATTTTTGTATGTCTGCAAAAGTCTTTCGACACACGCGTCAAGTTGATATTTTTTGAAACACCGTCAACTCAGAAAACAAAATTTATTCCAACAGGGTCAACTGGGCTGACTCATTCTTTCGAGTCGTTCTTAAAATTCAACCAGAAATAACATCAGAGGGAACATGCCGGGGGCGGGGGGTTCAAAATAATAAAGACGCTAATATTTCCTTCGTTTTGGGGGGGGGGGGATTCAAAATTAATCGAATAAAAGTCAAAACATTATATACGACATGCGTTCGCTATTTGAGAACGTATTTTAATTTGAGAAAAAATGCAAGTCATACCTTACAATTCAACCGGAAATGACATCAGAGGGATGGGGGGCAAAAACATTATATACAACATACGTAGGCTATTTGAGGCCATATTTTAATTTGAGAAACAATGCAAGTCATTCCTTACAATTCAACCGGAAATGATATCAGAGGGAGGGGGGGGGGGCAAAACATTATATACGACATGCGTACGCTATTTGAGGACACATTTTACGTTAAGAAAAATGCAAGTCATTTCTTACAATTCAACCGGAAATGAGGAGCGCCTTAATATGAAATCTTTTTTTAATGAAAATGACGCTACATGAATGAACATGATTTTTGTTCTTTGATACGACATGGCCGCCTTAATATGAGTTATTTTTTATGATAGTGACACAACATAAATGAACATGATTTTGGTTCTTTGATACGACAGGGGGCATAAATATGAGTTATTTTTTATGATAGTGACGCTACACACATGAACTTGATTTTTTGTCTTTGACACGACAGGGACGCATTAATATGAGTTCTTAAGTATGCCCACCAGGGTTGACATACGTACGTATATAGTATGCGCATTGGGGTGGGATAGGTACGTATATAGTTTGCGCACTGAAGAGGACATAATTACGTATAAAGCATGCGCACCGGGGTAAGATACGTAGTATATCGTATGCGCACCGGGGCGGGGATAGGTACATATATAGTATGCGCACCAGGGCGGAGATGCATACGTATATAGAAAGCACAGACAGAGGTGGTACTTTTAATAGAAATATGTCATACTTTTACCCCAGGCAACGGAAAAGGAAGGTTGGGGAAGAGACAGCTTTTGCCAAAGGCAACAGGGAGCAGGTGGCAACGGGGAGAGGTAGCGGTGAAGTGTGGAAACCAGGGAAGAGAGAGGCCTGGGCAACGCCGTATATCCCTGTTAGTCTCTCTATAAAACGAAGTTCTTAGTTAATTTTTTCACATTTGTTTACGAATACCTATCGTTTTTCGTATCCATTCACTCAGTCAATTTTTGACTTTCTTCTTTTCTTTATGCCTGAGAAATATATATCACGAGTTTGTATGAAATAACGTTATTACTGTTCTTTTTCTTCCTTCTTTCCTTTCTCTGTCTTTTCTTTGCCATTTCTTTTCAACCTGTAATTTGCATGCATATTTTACAATTTTTTCAGTGGATTATATTTTTCGTGGCCATTTCCTTTTGTCCTTACTTGCTGTTTTTCATTTTTTCTTTCTCTTTTTTTACCAATTTTCCACGTAATGCATTTGACAACGCAGTTCTTGTATGATCAACGAAAACCATATCGTGATATATTGTATAGCAAGTCTAATTTCGGTACTTGTTCAGATTAGGACCCGAGCTAATTTTGACCCCAACCCTTACCCTAACCTTAACCCTAACCCTAACCCTAACCCTGACCATGACCCTGACCCTAACGACGGGGTCAAAGTTAGCTTGGGTCCTTATCCGGAGAAGCACCATAATTTCTTCTGGGATGATGTGCAGACCTGAAGACTTTTCTGTTTCTTCTGTTTCTGCTGGTAGGGACATTGTCAGCAGCAGATTCCTGTCTCCATGACCGGATTATCACAATTGCCAATGATTAAAATATCAGACATTTGTACTCAAAATGTATGTAGTCTTTCTTACATTTTAGGATACATTTTTCAGGCAGAGAGAGAGAGAGAGAGAGAGAGAGAGAAAGAGAGAGAGAGAGAGATGCTCACTTACTGAAAGTCTTTTCTCATCGTTAATACTTATTGCATCTACTGTTGTCCACTTCCTAACGATTCTGTCTCTTAAATAAATAATTAAAAACTCAGCATGCTAATGCGATCATGTGTTTTTTTCTGCTTTTCTCACGTATTACCATGCATCTCACTTTTGGTCTGCGATCTCCATGACAGCCACCTTCCTGTCTCACTGCCACCAGATATGTGGTGCTTCTAACTCATGGACTTGCCTTTATAATGCAATGTTTTATCTTTTTCTTATCCAATAACTTTTACTATAATCATGAGAAAATGTATCCAAAACGAAAATACCAGATTTTTACAGAAAGAAAAACTACAGAATAAAATTGATGAAAAGCAAACTTGAATTGATATTATCAATTTCCATAATTTAAAACATGATGCATTTTTTGTTCTTTTCTTAGTCTTTTGAGGGATTGTTCATTGAAACAAGCGCCAAGGATGGAAGTCATATTAATGAAGCTGTTTTGGAATTAACAAGGTAATTCGAGTAGAATCTTTGACCGTTTTCATCTGCCTCTTTCTCATTTCAGCTTGATTAAATCTATTCATTCGACTGTACTTACTTTGCGGCCACTTATTATTTACAGTGAAATGACTTTCGGTGTTAGGGTTTCATTTATCGCAAACAACTTAGTTTTACTTAAATCCATGTTTTAGTAAATAAAAATAACATTAAACAATAAAACTAGTAAGTTACAGCAAATTTAATCGTGCAACGAAACACGAAAAAAACAAAAACAAGTTAACCAGGGGGAAAAGATGGCCAAAATGAAAAAATAATAAATGAAGATAAATTCAAGTTTTACAATGTAAATTTAATTTTTGTTTTGGGAAATAAAACATCTTTTTTATTTTTTATTTATCTGTTAATTTCATGAATGTATTTGATAATATTTACATTTTTTATGATCAGAAGATAAAGCAAGCATTTTAGTATGAATGAAATAAAACATAAGTTTCACCCGTGCACTATCCACAAAACACTCAATGCTGACACATTGAGCACAATCACGGCCGTCGTAATAACCAGTCCAGTGCACTGGAAAATGACGTCATGCTCTAAAGTAGCAAACGAGATCTATTGAACAGTCAAACTTCACTTAAAAATTCATCAAAATTCAAGAAACCAACCAATTTTAATAGAGTTTTTAGTATTTATTAATTAACGATCACGGAATATAATTAACTCATTACTTTATTAGAAATCTTAGTGCAAATGTATTATTTTGTGTAATATGCGTAGGTTAGACAGCAAACATTAAATTAAAATGGTGTTGTCATAAATTTTGGAATTTTTAAAACAAAACTTTTCTGTGAAAAATAATTTGTCTTAAAATAAGTTCATTCTTTTCGGATTATTTTTAATGTTTGAGTTTATTGTTATGACAACCTGGAATACATCGAATGAAAAGACTATCAGTTACACTGCATGGAAATATCTCTTGGTTTATAAACACAAGAAGACAAATCCCTTTTTTAAAGCAGTTTTATTCTTTATATGAACATTTCATTATCATAAGTTTTAGCTGAATAATTTGATAAGAGTTGCTCTCATTTCCGAAAAGAATAAATGATGTTTCTTGACTCTCCTATTTATTCAGAATTTCAATTTCTAGCAATTAAACTACTTTTGTATTTCTATTCTGCTAAACCCGAAATTCTCTAGAGACATGATAGGTAATTGTACACAGAAAAAAGAATGAAAAATTTTCTAAAAATTTCCAAAAAAATCCTCTAGCAACATGATAGGTAATTGTACACAGAAAAAAGAATGAAAAATTTTCTAAAAATTTCCAAAAAAATCCTCTAGCAACATGATAGGTAATTGTACACAGAAAAAAGAATGAAAAATTTTCTAAAAATTTCCAAAAAAATTATCTAGCGACATTTGGTCAGTAAAAAAGTTGAGAAAAACGGTTAGTAGAGTATTACAAATAAGCGTCTACGGAAAACAATCCTAGATTTTTTTTAACTTAAAAGTAAATTAAACATGAAAAATAAATCAAACATGAAATATTACGAATTAAGTAAAGTAACACAAAATCAATAATTCAAAATAATTAATTAATAGAACATTTATTGAAATAAATTAAAATGTGTGTGTGTGTTTTTTTGCAAAACGAACAGTTTATTTACAATATAGTAAAAATTTGTAATAAATTAAAACAGTCATGTTTTTTGGGGGGTGGGGGTGAACTTTTTCTTCTAAACGTACATTTTTTAAAGAAATTAAAATTTATGAAAACAAACAGTTTCTTTGAATAAGTGATTGTTTTTTCAAAACGAACAGTTTATTTACAATATATTATTATTTGAATATCTCGCTTATTTCGTTTGATTTTCGCACACATTTTGGATGAAATTTATCAATTAGTTTTAAATTGTATTTTTTATCCCGAAATAAAATTCTAATTTATTTTTTAAAGACTTGAAAATCGAACTTTAATGCAATGCCTTAATCCTTGGCGGCCATGTTGTAATTTCCTATTTTCTTTTGCGCTTGACATCTATAAAAAGGAAATACGTTTGAAAAAAGGAACAAGTAAACAATGATTTCTAAGTGAATGAATTATCCTTAGGGGGCAGTCTGATGACTTGCAGAAAAAGATGGATTCTCACGCATGCACCTCAGCATCTACGGCACTTCCGGTCGTCATTGATAGTGGTTCTTACGTCACCAAAAAACATGACTCAGTGAACTGGCCTGGGTTATTACGACGGCCATGGCACAACTCCATAGTTTTCAAAGATTGAAAAATGTCTATCGGTCTATTGTGTAAGTAAAAAACCCAATTAATATTGATCTGATTTGAAAGCAAATTCACACTCTTTTACTCACACCTTGAAACCGGTCCATTTGGCATAATGGTTAGTGTGGTCACTACTGAGCCGGGACACTAAAAAAATGCTACTTGCTGCCAATATTATTAAGTGGGAATCAAGGGTAAGTGAAGTAAACCTGAGAATAGAGTGGTGCCCTCCCCTATATCGTGGTGTAGTAGCCAATGAAAAAGGAGCCTTCGAGTCGCCCTCGACTACAGTCGGCCACTTTACATCTTTTTTACTCACATCTCTTTTTACATTTGATTTTTAAAATTTATTCATTCATGTTTTTATATATAGATGTTTTTTAATATCAAACTTAAAGCAAGCATTTAAATAAAAGCATTGTAATTTTTATTTTATGTAACACTTATTTTAATGATTAATTTTAATGATTAAATAATATAAGATTTAAGAAAAAACATGTTTTTAACATATATTTTAGAAAGCTGTTTAGCTCAGTTTAAATCAAATCAGGGTTGAATGGCCATCATGGAAATATCTCCAACTAGCCTGTAAACCAGTGTAAACAAGATAGAGCTATTTACTTAATTTTTCATTTATAATAACTGTTATTTGATAATTTACAATAACTGTTATTTGATAATTTACAATAACTGTTATTTGATAATTTACAATAAGTATTATTTGATAATTTACTATAGCTATTATTTGATAATTTACGTGAAGTATTATTTGATAATTTACAATAAGTATTATTGGTAATTTACAAAAATATAATTTAATAATTTATGAAAAGTACAATTTTTATAATTTACAATAAGTATGATTTGATAATTAACAATAACTATTATTTGATAACTTACAATAAGTATTATGTTATAATTTTAAATTAGTATAATTTGATAATTTACAAATAGTATAATTTGATAATTTACAATCACTGTTATTTGATAGTTTAAAATGTATATTATTTGATAATTTATAATAACTATTATTTTATAATTTACAATATCTTTTATTTGATAATTTACAATGTCTATTATTTTATAATTTACAATCACTTTTATTAGATAATATACAATAACTGTTGTTTGATAATTTACAATAGCTGTTATTTCGTAATTTACAATGACTTTTATAACTATGTTTTTATTATTTACAAAAACTATTTTTGATATTTTACAATAAGTATTATTGGATCATTTACAATAAGTATTAATTTATAATTTACAATAAGTGTAATTTAAAAATTTACAATTAGTGTAATTTTATAATTTATAATAAGTATAATCTGATTATTTACAAGAGCTATTCTTTCATAAATTACTATGAATATCGTTTTATAATTTACAATAACTATTATTTGATAATGTTCAATAACTGTTTATTGATAATTTACAATTACTTTTATTTGATAATTTACAATATCTGTTATTTGATAATTTAGAATAACTGTCATTTTATATTTTATAATAACTGTTTGTTAATAATTTACAATAACTATTATTTGATAAGCCAAGAAAAACTACCTAACCAAGATAAAAGTAACTTAATGTAAACAAATAATTCGATTTCTCATAAAAGAATTGTTGATAATTTTTATCCAAGATTTAGTTATTGTTTAATTTATTTTTGTTCTATTGAAAGAAAGTGACTGAATAAACGAAATTTTGTTGTGTCTTAAGAGTCTTGCATAAAATGTTAATTTACAGCAAAATTAAAAGAATCCTTTTACTTTTGTCTAAATTATTTTGTCTTCTTTTAAAGGCTTTTGCGCACAAATGAGGACCTTGAGGTGCGTTCTGTTGGCATGCAACTCTGTGAAATGAGAAACGATCACGCAAAGAAAACTGGCTGCTGCAAAATGTAAAAAAAGCTGACAAAATCCATTTCTTTTTGTAAATCAGTGAACTGTAATAATGGAGGAAAATATTATTTATTGTTAAATATCAGCAAATATAACATTGTTTAATAAATCCATTTTCATTGTATTGAGTAAGCTTGTTGGGAGAATCAGGGTTGTTTATCATTATTTAAAAGTGTATTTCGCTGCCATGTTTAAATATTCCTGCCAAATCGATATTGCATGCTTGCAAATAAGTACTTGTGTGCACATAAAACTTCTTTTTTATTGTTATCAATTTGTGGGATTCAAGGATCGTGAGATTTTATCATAATTTATTTGGGTATAAAATGGTTGATATAAATTGAAAGTTTCTTCTGAATTATTCTAATTGTAGGTATTTGAAACTTAAAAATGTACAGGCATTTCGTTTTATAATTTACAGCTATGCAAAGAGACTTTCTTCAAAGCTATAAGGCAGTTATATTATTATGCTGCTCATAAGATCTTTAGAAAACTCATCATTTACCTGGGCACTTTTGATGGGAACTTTTGGAATAATTATAGAATCATATTTAAACGAATTATTATTACCAGTTTTATACTTAATTTCCATGGATGTAACTTATTATTCAAAAGGGAAATGTAAGAATAAAAATTATTTCAAATAACAATGAAAGTTCAAACTTTTTAATTAAAGAAATTAAATTTCAATTGTCCATAAAACATTTTTTATGATTTGATTTTGTTCAAATGTTTGGATTTGTGAATGTATGTTAATTTATGTATTTGTTCTCAGTATGACTTTGCTAATCCGAATAAATCATTTGTCGAAAGATAATCATATCCAGGATCATCATGTATCAGATGTCTTATATAATCAGGGAGAGTCGATTTGTGAGTCCAGGTTATTGAGTTCACAGTCAGTTGTGCATTTGTAAATATCAATGCGTTAAGGTAGAGATTATTTTACAAACAATAAATAAAGAATACAAGGCAATAAATGAATTGAAGCAACAACAAATGGATTGAAAAGTTTCACACACTTACAACAATATGAGAGCACCTGAATGCACCAGCAATTGTATTGCCAACACATGGATGTGTAAGATTATCACTTAATGAACCAATTCCATTTATAGAAATGGCATCATAAATGTAGTGGGGCCTGATATGAGAAAAACATTCAAATGTTCCTAATTTCTGTGAGACAACTTTGAATATAAATACTCCAATTGGACTATGGTTCTGTTCAGTCTTCCAAGCATTAACTTCTCCTTTGGGAAGGAAGATTGGTTTATTGGCAGGCAATATCTTAGGCAGCCCTACAGAGAAATACCGACGGTCTGATCCAGGCTATTTCTATAACCATCTAAAAGGCAACCTTGTGAAATACATCTCCCCCATCATAAAATATCTAACATCCCTGTAGTAAGCAGCAGGTGCATAAACTCATGTAGAAACCAACGTTATATATTTGTAATCATATTGAGGCTAACTTTGGATATAAGTAGTCATATTGAGGCTAACTTTGGATATAAGTAATCATATTGAGGCTAACTTTGGATATAAGTAATCATATTGAGGCTAACTTTGGATATAAGTAATCATATTGAGGCTAACTTTGGATATAAGTAGTCATATTGAGGCTAACTTTGGATATAAGTAATCATATTGAGGCTAACTTTGGATATAAGTAGTCGTATTGAGGCTAACTTTGGATATAAGTAGTCGTATTGAGGCTAACTTTGGATATAAGTAGTGATATTGAGGCTAACTTTGGATATAAGTAGTCGTATTGAGGCTAACTTTGGATATAAGTAGTCTTATTGGGGCTAACTATATATATCGGTAATCATGTTGCAGGCAAATTAAATTTTGGCAGACAAAGTGAGGCCAACTTTGTATATAAGTAATTATGCTAGACCGACTTTGTATGTGAGTAGTCATGTTGCTCATCTGGCCCGACTGCTTGTATGAGTTTGTTCTTTGCTTCCTCATTTGTAACGTGATCCTTGTATGAGATGTTGAGGATTTTTCAGAATCATCTCATCTGTGACCTGTATCCTTCTCTCTAAGTTTGCAATTAAGGGTCCACAACTCACACACATACAGAAATGTGGAGACGACCAGAGAGCACATCAGTCTGGCTTTCGAGCTGAGTGTGATGTTTCTGTCATTCCATATGGACCGTAGTTTTGTTTTTGTCAGCACAATTCTTGCAAGGAATTCAGACTTGGATCCATCATCCATCACAACCGTCCTAAGGTACTTAAAGCTGTTGACGGCTTCCAGTTTCTCGCCTCTGAACTTGAGTTGAGTCATATGAGGATCTACTAACAAAGAGGAAAAATGAAATGGTACGGCCATGTCACACAATCATCAGCTCTCGCAAAGACAATCCTGAAAGGAACTGTACAGGAAGGAAGGGGGAGGGGGGGAGACAAATAAAGAGGTGGGAGGACAAAATCCAAGAATGGACAGGGATGGCGTTGAGTAACATGCTTAGGAAGGCAGAAAATAGGGAAGGCTTGAGAAAGCTGGTTGCCAGGTCATCTTTGGTGCCCCAACGGTCATCCAGACCAAGGGGCAAATGATAATGATGATGATGATGAGTCATGTTGAAGCCAATTTTATATATAAGTAGTCAGGTTGAGGGCAACTTTGTATAAAAGTAACTTTAGATATAAGTTATCATGTTTAGGGCAACTTTGCCTATAAGCAATCACGTTATGGTCAACTTTATATTTCACTAGCTGTCCCCACCAGGCATTGCAGTCTTTTAATTTCGTTTTTGTTACACTTTTTGTAATGTTGCTTGGGCTTTTTTTTTAGAAAATTATTAATTTTCTTTTTAATAGGATTATTTATTTTTTAAAAAGGATTTTGTAGAGTAGAACGGACCACTGATAAGGCGGGACAAGGTGAAAGTCATCCTGATTCAGAGTGGTCAATCCAGTCTTGTATGTGTTCTGACAGGCGGAGGTAATGGCCCCCTTCTGAGAATTGTTATGTACAAAGGACTGGAAATTTTACTGGGATGCAACACTAACCTAATATGTCCAATCATGACTAATTTAATTCAAATAATATCCTGTTTATTTATAGATTATCTTATCAGTGTTCAGTATGATTCAACACTTAACAAGCTTTTTGAAGAGTCAAACTGAAACATTATAAAGAAAATTGAGAAAAAGGTCAAAACATTTGACATGTCTTTCAACGGATTTTAGTAAAACTGGTATCGGTTATTTCCTGTTTCATAAGCATAAGTTAGTCCGAACTGTGGGGAGAATCAATGGAAAATAATCCTAGCTGGGTTCTGATTTACGACAGACACAGAGTCCTACTCTTCCCCTTTAGAAGGAGAACCCTTGGCTCTTCTGTATCAGTTGGAGGTCTATAGGATATTCATATTAGAATGGCCAGACCTACTGGCCACAGTAGATGACCAATTACTGGTGAAAATATTTTCAAACAAAGTCCTAAAGAACAAAAATCCCTGTCACTGATGTACAGGTTTCTCTTTTGAGGAATCTAAACGCTGCACACGATTGTACCTCTAGATATGCAGCATCACTAAAACATATTAGGACAACAACAACCGATGACAAGCAAACATATTGATGATGCCAAGTAGCTGCATAAGGACATTACTGACAGCGATAACCTGGGACAGGATGCTGCCTGCCGCAGCCGGTGATGAAGAATGTGACACAATAGTGGTATACATTGACAATGGATTACCTAAATCGCCGCACAAACTAGCACCGAAAATTCGACAATTCTGGCCGATAGAAGAGCAAGTGTTTTAGCTGCAAGGTGTACTCATAAAGGAGAGCAAAATACTTATATCAAGACAAGCCCTCCGCACGCAAAGATGTCAACAAAATGAGGGCGAAGCACGAAAATGGCTGTTTTGTCTTGACATCCGACAGACAACCCTTGATGCCATCACCAAACCCACAATTTCCATTTCAAATGACCTACATAGGAAGGCTTGGTCCTTACTCAGATTAGGACCCAAGCTAACCCTAACTCTAACCCTAACTGATGCCAAATCGATTTTAGCTTGGGTCCTAATCTGGAAGGGTCATATAGTGTATGCAGACCGGTACACCGACTGGGTTGAAGAGTGTTGCTATGCAAGGTCTTACAAGATTGATTTTGCACGTACAGTGCACCAGAGGAGATATCCTTGGATGGAGGACCAATATTTGACTCTAAGGAATACAATTCATTCCTGGGAATAACAAAATGCATATCATCATCACATTATCCTCAAAGTAATGGTCGAGCAGAACTGGTTGTAAAAACAGTCAAACGAACATTTATGGATTGCACTGATGGATATGGTCACCACGATCGTGAGGCATAGGGTAAACTCATCTACACATTACTGCCCTCACGCTCTAATTTGCGGCTTTCCTTCATATAATTGATGAGGTAATAAAACATATATAAATCAACATTATTTATTCTTTAGAATAAATACTAAGGTGTATGTGATCGTAATGATGGATGTAAGAAAGGAGTAAGAGTGGGGTCACCATTTACAATGCTAATCACCTTATTTTGCTGTGACGGAAAATTATTTGAATTAACACATTTAATTTATTGTAAATGGATTGATGATAAATTGTTCGTTTTGTTCCAACGTGTGTGTGCATGTTTACGTTTATATTAACTCTGATATGTAGTAGTTGTAGTAGTAGGAGTAATAGTTGTTAGTTTTATATCTGTTGTTGTTTTTGTTTTCTGGACATTCGTCATTCTGGAGTGTAACAACGTATGTACGTGTGTCTGTGTGTGTCTGTGTGTGTCTGTGTGTGTCTGCCTGCCTGAACTGCGTTATTGTTTCTATGATTTAGACTTTATATGCGAATCAAACGGCTCACAGAGAATTCCAGATCAGTTCGTCCAATCACACAGGAACTCTTTTCACTTTTTTAAGAAATTGCGATTAAACACCTTTTGCAAAAACAATGTTTTAATGATTTTTTTGCAGCGCCTTGATCGTGCGAGCGTTGTAGCCAACATATACTTTTTTAGGTTTTTTGATGGAGAGGTTATGTGGTTGATTGGTTAGGAAAAAAGTCAGGATGAAAAACGTGACTTGGTAGAGTTAGTTATATCTGGCCGTATCTGAGTAAAATAGAACATTGAACAAGAAAAGGGGTCACCATCTTCCATAAATTAGACCACAAATAAGAACACAATGAGAATTGCTGGCTTTTGTTGATAAACGAATGCCGTATCCTGAAGATCCATTCTCGTCGGCCACTCGTAGTGAAATGGCAAGCACATGATAATATCCTATCAAGAGACGATCAAAACGGGAAATGATCTTGAATCGTAATTTTAGTGCCAAAGTACGTTTACGCGTATTAATCTTTATTCTGAGCAGATATATCATAATACCCACACAGTTAACAGTCTAGGCTCGAGTGCACGTGCACTAAGCCAAACCAGAACTCAATCTAGTGCATGAAACTATGCATACATTTAAACAAAATAGGTCCCTCATGTTACTGCTACATCATCTATGCTTAGGCTTTTAGCCGATAAAAACAAGAGAAACTTTATTGGTGGTAGCAGCACATGAGAATACATTTGAATTAACATGAAAATTGCAACAATAGAGCAAATGACTGTTCAGTTTGCTAAAAAATTTCTTTGTTATGTTGTCGTGTGCAAAATGTTCTTTTGCTGAAAGAGAAATATCGTTTTTATACTTAAAAAAGAAAACAGTGTTTTGCTGAAAAACGTCTTTTCAATAAAAACTGGAAAATTTTCTTTTGTCTATACAAAAATGTTCATCTGCTGAAAAGAGAAAAATAGTTATTTAAAAAAAAAAAGGAAATTTTGTTTTTTTTATAAAGGGGCTACTGAGAAAAAGGGTAGAAGTCAACCTAAATTGGGAGCTCCGCAGCGAGTTTTAAATTTCTGCATGTCAGTACCGTCAGGAAAACAGGGAGGAGGGAGGGAGTTTCAGAATCCAGCAGCACGAGGAAAGAAGCTTTTGTAGTAGAAAGCTCTTCGGCATCTGGGGACCTCCACAGTGAATGGATGGGATTTGGCAGATTGTCGGGTTGGTCTAGTGAATTTACGTTGTGGGGACGCCAGAGCAGCAAGTTCATCAGAGCACAATCCATTGAAGTACTTACACAATGCATTGAAGTACTTACACAATGCATTGAAGTACGAGGAAGCAACATTGCAGCGATGGGACAATATGGACTACTTGAACTCTTCTACTCACCATAAATACTGGAAGCACCTGCTTCTCAGTGTTTGGCTCACACCAGCCCGTGCAGTCTTTCAGTAACGTAAGGTGCTGAGAGGCGACGGATTGGTCAATACCAGTTGAGGATTCATTCTCGACAATCAGTCTGGCACGAACTGGACCATTTTGGTGGCTTTTCATCTGTCAAGCTGAGGTATAGGTCCTAGGTAGTCCTAAGAGGTCCACCCTCCCAAGCCTCGCCTCCCCTCTTTAGAGTCGAGTAAGTTTATTTCTTACTGCTGACCGGGGAATGCTGACAAGGCTTCCAAGGCAATTTTTGATAGACCAGAGTGCTCCTCCTTCAAGGGCGCTGGCTTGACTCCACCCACCTTTCGGCCTTGTGCCACATATTCTTGCGGTGGGAAGGAATTAAATACCTGGGCTCACACCAGCCCATCGGACTTTTCTGTAACGTCAGTTGCTGAGAAACGGCAGACTGGTCATTAGCAATCGAAGATTCGTTTTCAACAATCAGTCCGGCAGGAACTGGGTCATTTAGGTGGCGTTTTATGTGCTGGGCTGAAGTATTAGTCCTGGGTAATTCTAGGAGGTCTACCCTCATAGGCTTTACATCCGATCTTTTGGGTGGAGTAAGTTTATTGCTTACTGCCTGAGGTGCCCGACCGGGGGAATGACGGCGAGGCTGCCCAGGCAATTTTTGATAGGTGACCGTGCTCCTTCCTAAGGGGCGCTTGATTGACTTTCTCTTACCTTCCGGCCTTGTGCCACATATTCCTGCGGTGGTAAGGAATTAAATCCCTGGCCTCACACCACCTCGTGTGGTCTTTCTGTAACGTCAGTTGCTGAGAGACGGCGGACTTGTAATTACCAGTCGAGGATTCGTTCTCGATAATCAGTCCAGCAGGAACCGTGCCATTTAGAAGGCTTTTTATCTGTTGGGCTTAGGTATTTGTCCTGGGTAGTCCTAAAACGTCCTCACTCCCAGGCCTAGCTTATCCTCTTTGGGATGGAGTAAGTTTATTGCTTACTGCCTGAGGCGCCTTGACAGGTGAATGCCGAGTGGGCCAGCGCCCCTAAAGAATAAGCACTCTGGCCTTTAAAATGCCAGAGTGCTTATTCCTTAGTTGCGCTGGCTTGACTTTTCCTTACTTTCCGGCTTTGTGCTACATATTCCTGCAGTGGGAAGGAATTAAATACCTGGGCTCACACCAGCCCATGCGGTCTTTTTGTAACGTCAGTTACTTAGAGACGGTGGACTGGTCAATACCAGTTGAGGATTCATTCTAGACAATCAGTCTTGCAGGAACTGGGCTATTTCAGTGGCGTTTTATCTGTCGTGCTGAGCTGGGCTATTTCAGTGGCGTTTTATCTGTCGTGCTGAGCTGGGCTATTTCAGTGGCGTTTTATCTGTCGTGCTGAGCTGGGCTATTTCAGTGGCGTTTTATCTGTCGTGCTGAGCTGGGCTATTTCAGTGGCGTTTTATCTGTCGTGCTGAGCTGGGCTATTTCAGTGGCGTTTTATCTGTCGTGCTGAGCTGGGCTATTTCAGTGGCGTTTTATCTGTCGTACTGAGCTGGGCTATTTCAGTGGCGTTTTATCTGTCGTGCTGAGCTGGGCTATTTCAGTGGCGTTTTATCTGTCGTGCTGAGCTGGGCTATTTCAGTGGCGTTTTATCTGTCGTGCTGAGCTGGGCTATTTCAGTGGCGTTTTATCTGTCGTGCTGAGCTGGGCTATTTCAGTGGCGTTTTATCTGTCGTGCTGAGCTGGGCTATTTCAGTGGCGTTTTATCTGTCGTACTGAGCTGGGCTATTTCAGTGGCGTTTTATCTGTCGTGCTGAGCTGGGCTATTTCAGTGGCGTTTTATCTGTCGTGCTGAGCTGGGCTATTTCAGTGGCGTTTTATCTGTCGTGCTGAGCTGGGCTATTTCAGTGGCGTTTTATCTGTCGTGCTGAGCTATAAGTCCTGGGTAGTCTTAGGAGGTCCACCCTTCTAGTCCTTGCCTCACCTCTTTAGGGTGGAGTAAGTTTATTGCTTACTGCCTGAGGCGCCCTGACCGGAGAATGCCGACTAGGCTTCTCAGGCAATTTTTTATAGGCCAGAGTGCTCCTTTTTAAAGGACTCTCTATACTTTTTGGCCTTGTTCCACATATTCCTGCGGTGGTAAAGAATTAAATACCTGGGCTCACACGTGCCCATGCGGTCTTTCTGTGACGTCAGTTATGAGAGATTTTAGACTGATCAATACCAGTTGAAGATTCATTATCGACAATCAGTCCGGCAGGAACTGGGCTATTAGTTCTGGGTAGTTCTAGGAGATCTATCCTCCCAGGTCTGGCCTACCCTCTTTGAGATGATGTAAGTTTATTGCTTACTGCCTGAGGCACCTCGACCAGGGAACACCAACAGGACTGCCCAGGCAATTTTTTATAGGCGAGAGTGCTCCTTCTTTAGGGGCGTTGACTTGACTCTCACACCTTCCGACCTTGTGCCACATCTTCCTGCGGTGGGAATAAAGTAAATACCTGGAACCACACCAGTCTTTACTGGCAATCAAGACTGACGTACAACCACTCTGGTTCTATGTTGTATTATACCTTTTAAAAAAATATACTTGTTTTCTCTAAACTCCGAGTTCGTGATTTCCTACCGGCCCTTTTTACAGGCCCACAACAACTGGCGACGAGGTACAATAAGGATTTTTCTTGATAATCTTATAAAAGAACCCTACAACAACTGGCGACGAGGTACAGCAAGGGATTCTGGACTGGCGACGAAATATATTAAGTTTTTTTTAAGAACCTGAAAAAAGGACACACGCAGAGAAATCGACGGCAAATTCACCCGACAACGTACTAGTTCTAAAATCTGGCTTTAACGGCGGACCAAAAAGAAAATAAACACGTAAAAGACCAGCTCATTTTCTCTTGAAGGTTTTTTATTACTATTCTAATGAAACGAAATACATTATATGTTCTTTTCTCTCCAAAAGTCCTGCCGCCGAAAGGGGGAAAAAATTAAAACCTTTTTTTTTCTGTTGACTAAAATGCTGGCCGTAAATTCTACGGTTATGTAAAAAGCGTACCATAAAAAGTGATTTTTTGGAGTTGAAGAAAAAAGTTTTTATACTCTTTCTCTTGTTACAACTAAAATTACGTTTAGCAGCGTAATATAAAAGAAAGAACATCTAAAAGCCGTATTCTATAAATACCATTTTAAACATGGAAGATTTTAAAACAACTATAACATAACTCGTAAAATTCCAAATGCAGCATCAACAGATAGCCGAAGAAAGACATCAAAGGCAGTCTACTAGAACAAAAAAAGAAGCCGACGAGAGGCTACAAAAACAGAAGAAAGATTTCTGGACCAAAAAAAATAAACCGCCAAAAAACTACTGGAACAAAATAAAAAAGTACTGGAACAAAAAAAAAAGCTGGAAAAAAACTTCTGGAACAAAATAAAAAAATCGAAGGATTACTCCAAACAATGTCGAACAGGGGTCAAAGTAACGAAAACGATAATACCTTTGCATAGCATGCCGTTTGGAGTGCAATTGAAAATTTCACTTATTACGCAGACGAGGATAACACTTTTGTAACATATTTCAGAAGGTATGAAGATCTATACAAAATAGATGGTGAAAATTGGGCAGACTTTAAAAAAGTTCGCCTACTGCTCCGAAAATTAGGGACTACGGAACATACTAAATTCGTGGACTTTATTTTACCCCGAAAAACGAGCGACTCGACTTTTTCTGAACCTGTTAATCTTCTAGCATAATTATTTAGCCCTAAGACTTATCTGTTCCACAAACGGTGGAAGTGTTTGCATTTAGTCAATGGTTAATAAACACTGTCGATTTCAAATTAGCGAACTTAGCGCGGATAACTTTAAAGCCTCGGTCATACGAGGCGACTTTGTTCGCCGCTACTGCAGTAGTGATTTCATGATCACGTGACCTGGTATCGCGAGATTTTATGATCACGTGACCTGGTATCGCGCGATTTTATGATTTTTGAAGAGCTAATAGCGGCTGCTACGAATCAATATTCGCTTCATATAACATCACAGTCATGCAGTTTGTTGCCATCACAGAAAAATAAAGTTTGAAGTGGTCAGCTAATGAAATCAGTAGATTTCTGGATATTTACAGAAACTACGAAGGGTTGTGGGATACAAACAATATACAGTATATGAAGAAAATGCGAGGGAGTTCAATTTTAAATATTTAATGAATGAACTAATTGAGGCTGGTTTTGAGATTCCTAGCGAAGATAATTTGTAAAAAGAAAATAAAGAACTTGAAGGATGCATATATGAATTAAATTAATAAAGTGAAAAAATCTATGAAAAGTAGAGCAGTAACCGACGATGTTTATAAATCAGAGCTTGTTTAGTTTGAAAAAAAAATATGGCGCCTGACCTGCGACATGTCTGCGCTGTAAACAAAGGCACGGAACTGCTAGACAGGTAGTCGTCTCGTGTGACCAGCTCAGTCGTTGCGACGGGTACTCGCTGCTACAAGTAGCGACGAGCGAAATCGCGTCGTGTGACTGAGTCTTAAATGTTTAATTTTCGTGCAAGAACTTGTATCAGGAAAATACGCAGAAATCGGACGTAGAGTTCTAAACAAGTTAGAAAGTGAACCCAATTTAACGTTACAGAAAATATCTGAAGACTGCCAGAGATTTGTAAGTGTTAAACAATATTCGAAAAATATGGAAGAGTCAGGCATTACGCATATAAGAAAGGTACGTCAGAAAACACATTTCAACTCACTCTCAAAAACAATTCAAAAGAAAAGAGGGATTAATGTCATCATAATAAAAAAGGTCAATAAAGGCAGGTTAAATTACCGCCTAGCCTCTGTTTCCGTTGAGGATACCTTCATTGGGTAACTGATTGCACATACCGTTTTAAAACATGTCTAACATGTAATAAAGTCGGACACATGAGTTCACATTTCAGGACGAATAGAGGAAATAAAACTCGGGTTAAATCCACAAAAACGTACGAATAGGACGGCAGAATTATGAGAAAATATGTACAATAAGTAAAAATCACGAATAAAATGTAAAATTACAATTGGATTCTGGTTCAGATATGTCGATTATCAACATGCATACATAGAGAAGTTTGGATAAACCGATAATGCTAAGAAGCAACAAAATCGCTAGAGCGGTGACTGGTGAAAAAATTAAATTCGAAGTTGAAATTATTACCGACATTACTTTAAATAGAACAACCAAAAAAGTAAAAATGTTCGTATTAAAAAATACCAACAATTTATTTAGTACAGACTTGATACAGCGGTTCAAACCTATGGGGATTACCAACCAACATATTTGGCCAGAAAATAAAAATCTGACGACCGATCTAGGAAAACGAAAGAAGGAATTTGTTTCAACCATTAAAAATCGTATGAAATGAACTCAAAATAAATTGTCTGTAGAAATTAAAGCACAAAAAGGACATAAAATAAACACTGAACTTTTTGGGATAACCAGTTGAAGGTTACAGAGAATGAACTCATGGTTATAGAGCTGGAATCGCTAGAGTTGCAACTCAAAGATGTCTTAGAAGAGCCAAAGAGCTAAATACTATGAAAGATAAGGTGACTTGTCTTGAAGATGAATATCGAAGTAAAGAACACATTTTTTCCTAGGTAAAATATGTGCTCTAAAATCAAAAGTCTAGAATAAAAAACTGGAGGATATCAGGGCTTATGTTGATAGAAGCATAAGTTCTCTCATAAATCAAATTAGGGAACGACTATTGGAAGACACCGAGTGCACTCACGGGGAAGAAGTTTATGGTCACCGGATACGACTATTTTGGCAAACGGATACTCCAAGTAGCCTCAGAACAGCGTCAAACTAAAAAGGAAATTATACTGTGACTCCTGATGAGGTAAGCAACTGTTTCTCAGTGTTGGAACTCAACCAGCCCGACAGGAACTGGGCAACTTCGGTGGCCTTTTATCTGTCGGGCTAAGATATTAGTCTTAGGAGGGCCAGCCTTCCAGACCTTCTTCCCTACTTGGGGGTGGAGTAAGTTTATTGCTTACTGCCTAAGGCACCTTGACAGGAGAATGCTGACGGGGCTGCCCAATCAATTTTTAGAGGCCAGAGTGCTCCTTCTTTAGGGGCGTTGACTCTCCCCATTCCGGCACTGTGTTACATCTTCCTGCGGTGGGAATAAAGTAAATACCTGCAACCACACCAGTCTTTACTGGCAGTCAAAACTGACGTACAGCCACTCTTGTTCTCTGTTGTATTATACTTTTTTTCAATATACTTGTTTACTCTAAACTCCGAGTTCGTGATTTCCTTTCGTCCCCATTACAGGCCCACAGCAATTCGCGACGAGGTACTGTTAATAAACTGTGCCAGAAAAATAAAAGAATAAAAAAGTTTTGACTGTAATTCAACTTCCAACCGATTTTCGTGCAACCCACTTTCTCTCTGTCTTTCTCTCTGCAATCCAAATCGCTTCTTCCTGCTTCCCAGCTGCCCTCTTCATTTATATCAGCTGATCTCTACATATGCAAATCAGACACCACCATAAAAACCTGCACTTATGAAGAGAAGTCCTTCTTTACCCTGCAGACACGACATGCGAAGCACCTCATTCTTTTTCCTGCCGGTGAGTGTTCCTCTTTATTGTGACAATAAAGAGGAACACTCTTCTCTTCTACTTTGGCGTCAGTGAAATAGATTGGGGTTTAATTAGTTGCAATATTAAAATTGCATTTTATACTAGCTGATTCGTATTCAAGAAGATTAACTCAAGAATTTCCATGCCCAACCTGTAACGATCCAGCACGAACACAAACCCCACAATGTTAAAAGAACTTCTCTATGTATGTACCAAAAATAAAAGTCATTCTTACCTGTATAATCGTTTCGTAGTTTCTATTTTCTTGTGCCCTCCTCTATTTGTAGGGTGTGTGGGGCATTATGGGTCAGTGGAACAAAGACCTTTTTTTATTTTTCTCCCAACTCCAAGTTCTTCCGATGTTCTCTTTTCTTGGTTTACCAGCTTCGGAAATTGCTACTGGTTGACTGGTGGATAATAAAGTTGTCTCATCTACTTCTGAAGAAAAGAACATATCAACAAAAATTGAGATTGAGACATTACTGACAGTCATAAAAAATCACTTACTTTTCAAGATGGGGCATAATTGGTCACCTCAGATTTTTATTGAAGGGGACACTGCTTCGGCTCCCTGTTGGCAAGAATACTCAGTAATTTGAATAGATTTGTACTAATGAGCTTGTATCTATGACATTTCTGTACTATATTCAGAGGATATGGAATGATAGGAAAGATTATCTAGGTGAAAATACATGTTGCTTATGAGAGCTTGTGTTTATGACATTTGTGTGCTATTCTATATTTCGCCTAGATATTATTTTATGGAGATGTTCTGTATTTTTCTTGTTAAAGAATTGCTATAGTAGTGGTAGCTGTAAATAAAAAGCTCTCCAAGATTATTGGTATGTTGGAACTGCTTATCACCTTTTGTTTTGACAAAATGTTTTTTTTATTGAAAAATGGTGACTCATTATGCCCAACCAACTAAAGACTTTTACCAATTTTCATACTGTTTGTTAGAACACATTACATTTGTGCACAATGTGATAATATTTTAGAAAACAACCTCAAAATGGATTCATTATATATGCGCTTCACGTTTACTCCAAAGAAAAATACTTGCTTTTCATAAGTATAAATATAAAATTGTCCTTTTTCCTTCAAAATCCTCAAAGATCGACCCATTATGCCCCACCCCATTCTAATACTCTGTTAGATACGTTCTGAGAGTCGTAATATAAAAAGTATATTATCAAAATTAACATGAAAAAAATGTATTAATCAATAATATAACCACCATGTTCATTAATTACACGCTCACAATGACGTAATCATTTTTCTACTTGCTCATGATATTCATCTTCTGGAATGTATCTTAGAACTTGCAGCGCTTCAATCTTCACCTCCTCGGAATTATAAAATGTAGTTTTCCGTAGTTCTGTCTTCAGTTTATGGAACAACCAGCGGTCGCATATGTTAGGATCAGGTGAATAGGGGTTCTGCTTCAATGTAACAATTCCTCGACTTTCGAAAAATGAACTGGTCTCACGTGAAACATGACAGCGTGCATTGTCATGTTGCCATGCAACAGCACGGAGATTAATTGGATTTTCCCTCAAATTTCGCCACTTCCTACCACAATCACGTACAAACTCTATGTAACCAGCACTATTGAGATAAGTTGTACATGTGTGCAAATTTTCATAAGCAACCAATAAACAGAAAAAAGTTATTAATACACTCTCATTACTTACCTAATGTGGGGAACGTCCTCGTGTGTGTCGGTCCTGTGCGCTGCGGATGAAGGAAAAGCATTCAACATGGCGTCCGTGAACCTTTATTACGTACAGTTCACGCGGAGTCTCGTGAAGTCACATTGCACGCATGCAAATTAGGTGTGCCTCAGCCTAATAAAAGCGGGTCTCTTACCGTCTTCAACGAAACGGTGCGAAGTAAGTGCACGTGAGTGTCTCGAAAACTTGTCTTTGTTTCTTCAAGAGCGTTTGTATTTTTTCGTTACCTTGTTATTTATTGTTGCCAGATTGGACTTGTTACCTGTTATTTTTTACCGTTATTGCTGTTGTTGTTATTGGAATTTTTTCGTGGGGTCGCATTATTATTATTTTTTTTTTCACCCCGTTTTTTATATTTTTTATTTTTTTTATTGTTTTATTTTTTTCCCCTGTTATCAGTTTGTTAATGATTATGGCGACGGCTACTTGTAGCCCGAAGCCTGCCGACAAGGATTTTACCGAGGAGTGGAAGGGGCCAGCTGAGGGTACCCCTGAAAGTTCAAACTGGAGTAAGCCTCCGAAAATTGTTATTAATGTTGCAGAATTTGTGAAAAACGCAAAAAAGTGCCTACATTTGGTTACGGAATCTGGATTATTGATTGATATTCCCAAATTAGAGGAAATCAGGAAAAAAGCATGGTCATGTTTGTTGTAGACAGAAAGTCTAAAAAAGTTATAAGAGCGACACCGGAATTAATTTGTAAACTTCTGGCAACTGCAAGCTACCGACCTCAACGAATCATCCGTTGTAAGGGGTACAACACCTGGAATACCCTCTTCCCGAATGAGGAAACTTGCATTCATCTTGCACAGAAAGAAATAATCACCCAAGAATTCATTCTCAGGATGGAATACATGGGGAAAAGACGCACAGCCATATCGATATTCAACATACCTTTTCACGTGGACGGTGAGCACTTAGGTGCATTCCTGCTAAAATACGGCGACATAAAAGCAGTAACCTGGGATGAGCACTCAGGTGTATGGAATTTCGAGATTCTATTAGACAAGGCAGCATTTGACAGCATACCGTATTATATTAAAATAGGTGAGGAAAAGCTTCCTATAATTGTGGCAGGAAGAACACCCGTTTGTTGGGCATGCGAAGAGATTGGTCCCCTCACGATTGAATGCCCCCAAAGAAGACCAACAGTAATCAAAACCAGAGTGGGCCAACATTTAGGGGTTCCTCTGACCCAAAGAGTGGGGATGCCGTTAAAATCCCACTCCCCTCCCCCACCGGAGTCAACAACAGAAGACAACCCTGTATTCCCAGATCTCACTAAAATCGACGAAAGAGAGAAAAACGAATGGGTATTGGTCCATGGGAAAAAACGCCCAGTCGGCAAACCCTGGACCAGATGAGGGAAGAAAAGAGGCTCGCAAAGGATCCATGAAAGGATAAATATATCGAAGTTCGAGACTTGAAAAAGAAATTAGATATGGAAAGAACAGTAAAACCGAAACAATGCCAAAACCCACAGTCACCCGCCAAATCCCCCTCCCTAATTGTAAGCCCTCAAACCTCCC
This sequence comes from Sepiola atlantica, assembly GCA_963556195.1. NCBI lineage: Eukaryota > Metazoa > Mollusca > Cephalopoda > Sepiida > Sepiolidae > Sepiola > Sepiola atlantica. Next base: position 53,835,649 of record OY744541.1, read on the forward strand.
CTAAAGCAAAAACAACAGCTACACTGTCTAAGCCTCGTTCACCCCCAAAACCAATGCCCCCACCGATTACTGCTCCATTGAAAGAGAGTACAAACTGATCCCCTTAAGCCCCATTAAGAAAAGTCATTCAGCCCCCTCTCCTAAACCTTCACCTTTAGTCTCCCCCAAACCACCCCCAAATGTACTCCCCCTGCATCCCCTGTAAAACATCTCCCTCCTGCCTCACCCTTTCTACAACACCGCAACACTACTCCTTCTCACTCCCCAATGAAAGAAGATATGCCACCTCCACCTCCCCGCCATCTCAAAGCTAAAAAAGGCAAAGAAGCCCGTCTTTAGAAAAAGAAAGGAAGAGAAAAACAGCATTTCTGCCCGGAAAAAACGTGTGTGTGATAAGTGCGGTGCAAGAAGACAGCTAAACACCACAAGATGTGCGATTTAAAAGTGCTACTTACTTTTAAAAAAGTGAACAATAATTCTGTAGAAGATCCCCTCAGCTTCCCCGAGGCTAAAAGAATTCTTACTGTGATAAGGAAACGAGGGGAAGCGAAGGGTCTATGACAAATGTTATGGAGGCAAACGAAAGTTTCGAAATATCGCCGCCTATGGCTATCTTAAAAGATAGCGAGCTGAAAATTTTAAGCAGAGATTGTGTTGGGAGGCTCCCTGTTCGTTAGCACCCATCCCTTTACAGAATAGCTAAATTAACATATCCCGGGGATGTGGGCAGCATCTCCCAGGACGGGCAACTCTCTTCTCAGATGGCTAAACAGTCTTTTGGGAGAGCCGTCGGCATCCAAACCCCATCGATGTTCGTTTCTGAAACTCAACCCTAAGATACTCTCACTGGCTCTCTTTCTAGCTAGTGTAAATGTCCGTGGGCTGAGGGCTGACTCTCGTAAATTTCGAGTTGCTACAGACCTTCAGCATCTTGGAGTGAATATAGTTGTATACAGGAAACCAATTTAATTCCAGGTGACCATTTGGGTGCGCTGGCTAGGAGTTTTCACGTCTATTCAGCGTACTTTGATTCTCACTCAAGGGGTGTTTCTTGACTAGTAAATAAGTCTTTAGATGTGTCGCGTGACCCTTGTTTCATGGATCCGGAAGGAAGGCTGTGCGTTTTGGATATTACCATAAAAAATAAGGCATTTCGACTCATTAGGGTTTATGCGCCCAATAACCATACTGAGCGTCGCTCTTTCTTTCTACGGATCGAGCAGTTCATGACTACAAATCGGGCGGTCATCTTAGCAGGAGACTGGAACGCGGTCCTGGATCCTGAGATAGATCGTAATCGGACTAGAGCAACTAACCAAGAGCGGGATGCTGTGGCATTTCGGGACTTTCTCGATAAGTTTGATCTTATCGATAAATTCCGGAATGAAAAGCCCCGTGCTAGAGTATGGACTTGGACATCTAGTCGCGGCTCCGGTTCAGTACAACTTTCGAGTTATATTGACCGGTTCATAATTAGGAGATTCGACGTAGAATTATTAGAATGTCCAAGTTTTCATTATATAGTTTACTCGGATAATAGACTTGTTCGGGTTCGTGTAAACTTAGATGGCTACTGGAAGCTTAACACTTCGTTGTTCGATGTGAAGGACTACCAGGAACAGCCATTACTAACCCTTCAGCGGGAACTGACGGGGGCTGTAATTGGGAATAGGAAGTGGGTTCACTTTAAGAAGGTAATTAGGTCCTTTACTGCTGATTTTAGCCGACGACTCAATCTAACTACTAGAGCAGCTAAAGTGGCACTAGAATCTAGATTAGATCGGGCGGTGGGGGTGGGCGATAGTGCTAAAATTATTATAGTTAAGGCGAAGCTGGCCTCCTTGGCTACCCAAGAACACCAAGCATTAGTAATTAAGGCTAGGTTAAAGAGAATGGCTAAGGAAGCATCAAACGTTGCCGCTGAATTGTGCGCAGAGGAACGTCGACAAGCGGCTGATCGACATATCGCACGTGTCTCATTGCCGGATGGACGTCTTGTGACCACAAACGAAGGTATTCTGGAGGCGTTTCGTTCTCATTTTCAGGATCTTTTTACCAGGGAACCCGGTTTCTCTTTAGCACAATTTGACCCCTATTTGGCTGATATTTCTCGTCTTGAGGCGACCGAAGCGGCTAGGTGCGAAAGTTGCATAGCAGAGGAAGAAGTTCAGGTAGCCTTAAAGCGGGTTGGCCTTAACAAGTCTCCTGGGATTGATGGTTTGCCCTACGAGGTGTATTTGAGGATGTCGCACATTTTTGTTCCCTGGCTGACAGTTTTATTTAATTCGTGGTTTAGGAACGGGACTATTCCACAGTACTTGACCATGGGTATAGTGAAATTGTTACGCAAAAGCAAAAATGGTGGGAATGGGTTAGATAATTTTCGGCCCTTAACGATGCTAAATGCTGAGTTAAAGATTTTGGCCAAGATCTTAGCCAATCGACTGCAGTTAGTTTTGGCTCGTTTAATTAGCCCTGAACAGACTTGTGCTGTAAAGGGTCGGACTATTCAGGACAATCTGCACTCGATACGCTCGATCATAGATAAAGTCGACACAGAAGCCGCGCTGATCAATTTAGATCAGTCCAAAGCATTGGATAGGGTGGACCATCGTTACTTGGAGGCTGTTTTGTCTGCGGCCGGATTTGGCCCGCAATTTCGCTCCTGGATTCGCCTCTTGTATGCGAACCCCGGTGTACGGGTAGAAGTGAATGGTTTGAGGTCTGAGCCCTTCAGTTTATCCAGATCTCTTCGTCAGGGATGTCCTCTTTCGCCGATGCTCTATGTGCTTGTGTTGGAGCCCTTCCTTCATAGGCTAAGGGTGAACCCGGTCCTTAATGGGATTACTTTGGCAGGTGCTTGCACCACGCTAAAGTACTCCGCCTTTGCCGATGACTTGACTGTGCTTGTAACGAGCAGTGTCGAGATTAGTGTCGTCGACAGAGAAATCAGAATGTATGAAACGATAACAGGGGCCAAAATTAACTGCGACAAGTCTGTTGGTTTGCGCATTGGTGCCTGGAGGGGTGTACCCCTGCAGGAACCCTTTAGCTGGACTGACGGGCCTTGCAAGCTACTCGGCGTCTGGTTCGGTCCCGATCTTCAGCTGGAGAAAAATTGGTCGGAAGTATTGAAAGCGATCCGGGCCACAGCTGGTCTGTGGATCCGTAGACAACTTTCATTAAAGGGGAGAGCGGATGTGTGTCGCTCACACATTTATCCGATCATCCTATATCGTCTATCAGTACTTCCACTCCCGTCGGATACACTGCTTGAGATGCAGCGGGCTCATTTAAAGTTCTTGTGGCGCGTAAAGCTCCTATGGTCCTTCGCGAGATTTGTTATCTCCATCCTTCTGAGGGCGGTCTGGGTATGCCTAACGTCAAGATTCGACGTCATACACTTCGGCTATTTTATCTAGATCGAATGAGTTCACAAACTGAGGGAAACGGTGGCTTCTGGAAGGAAGACACTAAGAAAGCCTTTCCGGCTTTAAAAAGTGTGCACTTGGATGAGGGGGAGGCACACAGGTTGCTTCGAGACGAGTGCTCCTTTTATCGCGAATGTAGACACGCTGTGAAGTTTTTCTTAAGGGTTAAAGAAAGCCTCTCTGACACCCTGCTGTTGTCCCGAAAGGCATTATATCGGGTTATGGCGAGGGGGACACTTCGAGATGACAGGATTGAGGGGCTCGCTTTGGCGAGGGGGGAGCTGCGCTCAATCTGGCCTTGGGCGCCTGAGTCGAGATGCTTCGATAACGACGAGGCATCGTTGACTTGGCCGATGATAAGAAATGCACTCTGGGTCAGGAAAATGCTTCATTCAGCTGGCTTGGCGGATTTGCCGACTTGCGTTAGATGCGATGACGAGCACGAGACCTTGAGTCACGCCTTCTTTTATTGCAGAATAGCTGTGCCGCTGATTAGGCGTGTTTCGGGTTTCATGGTTCGCATCCTTAATGTACCGTCTTTTGAACTGGAACCTATCAATGTATGTAGCAACTGGGCTCCGACAACAGATAGGCAGAAACGTTTTCTGTTCTTAAGCATACTAGCTGTTATGAGAGACGCGATATGGAAAACTCGCATGAAGGCAGTCTACGGAGCTGAGACCTATACCACTCTCGACCTTATTACGATTTTCAAATATTACCTGAAAGCTCGCATTAAGGCCGAGAGAGTGACACTCTCTTCGGCAGATTTTGGTGAAAGGTGGGTGACAGGTGCACGACTGTGTAGAGTGACTGGAGCTAGAATAGAGTGGTATTTAGACGTGCCTTAGGCAAAGGATATTGAGTAACAGAAACGAACATTGATTTTGTTTAAATAAGTTAAGGATAAGGCATTTTTCAGTTATTTTAAGGTTAATAACTTAGCTAGTGCGTGAATGATTTCATTATGGCCTCTTTATTTATTTATTTATTTCATTTTATTTATTTTATTTTTTTCAGCTCGTCCCCAATTAGGTAACAGAGCGCTAGATTTGTCAGGATGCAGGTCACCCTTCGAAAATTTCGAAGGTGGTGTTTAGAATAAAGCGTTGGGGCCTGCATCAAACCTTTTTTTCGAGTTTCGATTTCGACTGGCAAATCAGCGTATCTGCCACAGTTTAGTAATTGGGGGTCTTCTACTAATTTTTTTTTTCATTGTATATATTTTCATTTATTGTTTTGTACATAGTGTGTTATCATTCCCTCCCCCGTTTCATATTTGTAAATATGGGTTTTAACTAGGTTATTCATGGAGTGATTTCTTTTGGTGATTGAGAAGGATGTACAGTATAAATGTGGTATTTTGGTGATTGATGGTCCTAAATGAAACTAGCTAGGTTAGAAAGTTATGAAGTTAGAATTGGGCCGAACCTTCCCCTTCCCCTTTTCGGCATTGTGCCACATTTTGTAAATGGTTCTCATTTATAAATAAATATTAAGTAAGTTCAAGTGAGTGTATCGAAAAGTTGTCTTTGTGCTGAATTTCTTCAAGATCGTTTGTATTTTTTCGTTACCTAGTTATTTCTTGTTGCCAGATTGGACTTGTTACCTGTTATTTTTTACCATTATTGCTGTTGTTGTTATTGGAACTTTTTCGTGGGGTTGCATTATTTTTTTCCCCCCGTTTAAAAAAAAATGTTCCTGTTATCAGTTTGTTAATGATTATGGCGACGGCTACTTGTAGCCCGAAACCTGCCGACAAGGATTTTACCGAGGAGCGGAAGGGGCCAGCTGAGGCTACTCCTGAAAGTTCAAACTGGAGTAAGCCTCCGAAAATTGTTATTAATGTTTCAGAATTTGTGGAAAACGCAAAAAAGTGCCTACATTTGGTTACGGAATCTGGATTATTGATTGATATTCCCAAATTAGAGGAAATCAGGAAAAAAAAAGCATTGTCATGTTTGTTGTGGACAGAAAGTCTAAAAAAGTTATAAGAGCGACACCGGAATTAATTTGCAAACTTCTGGCAACTGCAGGCTACCGACCTCAACGAATCATCCGTTGTAAGGGGCACAACACTTGGAATATCCTCTTCCCAAATGAGGAAACTTGCATTCAACTTGCACAGAAAGAAATAATCGCCCAAGAATTCATTCTCAGGATGGAATACATGGGGAAAAGACGCACAGCCATATCGATATTCAACGTCCCGTTTCACGTGGACGGTGAGCACTTAGGTTCATTCCTGCTTAAATACGGCGAAATAAAAGCAGTAACCTGGGATGAGCACTCAGGTGTATGGAATTTCGAGATTCTGTTAGACAAGGCAGCATTTGGCACCGTACCGTATTACATAAGAATAGGTGAGGAAAAGCTTCCTATAATTGTGGCAGGAAGAAAGCATGTTTGTTGGGCATGTGAAGAGATTGGTCATCTCACAATCGAATGCCCCCACAGAAGACCAACAGTAATAAAAACCAGAGTGGGCAAACATTTAGGGGTTCCTCTCACCCAAAGAGTGGGGATGCCGTTAAATCCCCTCCCCCACCGAAGTCAACAATAGAAGACTACCCTGTATTGCCGGATCTTTCTAAACTTGACGAAAGAGAGAAAAACGAATGGGTATTGGTCTAGGGGGAAAAACGCCCGGTCGGCGAACCCTGGACCAGATGAGAGAAGACGAGATGCTCGCAAAGGATCCATGAAAGGATAAATATATCGAAGTTCGAGACTTGAAAAAGAAATTAGATATGGAAAGAACAGTAAAACCGAAACAATGCCAAAACCCACAGTCACCCGCCAAATCCCCCTCCCTAAATGTAAAAACAACAGCTACACTGTCTAAGCCTCGTTCACCCCCAAAACCAATGCCCCCACCGATTACTGCTCTATTGAAAGAAAGAGAGTACAAACTGATCCCCTTAAGCCCCATTAAGAAAAGTCATTCAGCCCCCTCTCCTAAACCTTCCCCTTTCGTCTCCCCCCAAACCACCCCCAAATGTACTCCCCCTGCATCCCCTGTAAAACAGCTCCCTCCTGCCTCACCCTTTCTACAACACCGCAACACTACTCCTTCTCACACCCATTGAAAGAAGATAATCCACCTCCACCTCACCCGTCATCTCAAAGCCAAAAAAGGCAAAGAAGCCCGTCTTTAGAAAAAGAAAGGAAGAGAAAAACAGCATTTCTGCCCGGAAAAGACGTGTGTGTGATAAGTACGGTGCAAGAAGACACAGCTTAACACCACAAGATGTGCGATTTAAAAGTGCTACTTGCTTTTAAAAAAGTGAACAATAATTCTGTAGAAGATCCCCTCAGCTTCCCCGAGTCTAAAAGAATTCTTACTGTGATAAGGAAACGAGGGAAGCGAAGGGTCTATGGCAAATGTTATGGAGGCAAACGACATGACTACAAATCGGACGGTCATCTTAGCAGGAGACTGGAACGCGGTCCTGGATCCTGAGATAGATCGTAATCGAACTAGGGCCACTAACCAAAAACGGGATGCTGTGGCATTTCGGGACTTTCTCGATAAGTTTGATCTTATCGATAAATTCCGGAATGAGAAGCCCCGTGCTAGAGTATGGACTTGGACATATAGTCGCGGCTCCGGTTCAGTACAACTTTCGAGTCATATTGACCGGTTCATAATTAGGAGAGTCGACGTAGAATTATTAGGATGGTCAAGTTTTCATAATATAGTTTACTCGGATCATAGACTTGTTTGGGTTCGTGTAAACTTAGATAGACCTAGGCCGAGATTAGCTGGGTACTGAAAGCTTAACACTTCGTTGTTCGATGTGAAGGGCTACCAGGAACAGCTATTTCTAACTCTACAGCGGGAACTGACGGGGGCTGTAATTGGGAATAGGAAGTGGGTTCACTTTAAGAAGGTAATTAGGTCCTTTACTGCTGATTTTAGCCGACGACTCAATCTAACTACTAGAGCAGCTAAAGTGGCACTAGAATCAAGATTAGATCGGGCGGTGGAGGCGGGGGATAGTGCTAAAATTATTATAGTTAAGGCGAAGCTGGCCTGCTTGGCTACCCAAGAGCACCAAGCTTTAGTAATTAAGGCTAGGTTAAAGAGAATGGCTAAGGAAGCATCACACGTTGCCGCTGAATTGCGCGCAGAGGAACGTCGACAAGCGTCTGATCGACATATCGCACGTGTCTCATTGCCGGATAGGCGTCTTGTGACCACAAACGAAGGTATTCTGGAGGCGTTTCGTTCTCATTTTCAGGATCTTTTTACCAGGGAACCCGGTTTGTCTTTAGCACAATTTGACCCTATTTAGCTGACTTTTCTCGTCTTGAGGCGACCGAAGCGGCTAGGTGCGAAAGTTGCATAGCAGAGGAAGAAGTTCAGGTAGCCTTAAAGCGGGTAGGCCTTAACAAGTCTCCTGGGATTGATGGTTTGCCCTACGAGGTGTATTTGAGGATGTCGCACATTTTTGTTCCCTGGCTGACAGTTTTATTTAACTCGTGGTTTAGGAACGGGACTATTCCGCAGTACTTGACCATGGGTATAGTGACATTGTTACGCAAAAGCAAAAATGGTGGGAATAGGTTAGATAATTTTCGGCCCTTAACGATGCTAAATGCTGAGTTAAAGATTTTGGCCAAGATCTTAGCCAATCGACTGCAGTTAGTTTTGGCTCGTCTAATTAGCCCTGAACAGACTTGTGCTGTAAAGGGTCGGACTATTCAGGACAATCTGCACTCGATACGCTCGATCATAGATAAAGTCGACACAGAAGCCGCGCTGATCAATTTAGATCAGTCCAAAGCATTGGATAGGGTGGACCATCGTTACTTGGAGGCTGTTTTGTCTGCGGCCGAATTTGGCCCGCAATTTCGCTCCTGGATTCGCCTCTTGTATGCGAACCCCGGTGTACGGGTAGAAGTGAATGGTTTGAGGTCTGAGCCCTTCAGTTTATCCAGATCTCTTCGTCAGGGATGTCCTCTTTCACCGATGCTCTATGTGCTTGTGTTGGAGCCCTTTCCTTCATAGGCTAAAAGTTAATCCAGTCCTTAATGGGATTACTTTGGCAGGTGCTTGCACCACGCTAAAGTACTCCGCCTTTGCCGATGACTTGACTGTGCTTGTAACGAGCAGTGCCGAGATTAGTGTCGTCGACAGAGAAATCAGAATGTATGAAACGATAACAGGGGCCAAAATTAACTGCGACAAGTCTGTTGGTTTGCGTATTGGTGCCTGGAGGGGTGTACCCCTGCAGGGACCCTTTAGCTGGACTGACGGGCCTTGCAAGCTACTCGGCGTCTGGTTCGGTCCCGATCTTCAGCTGGAGAAAAATTGGTCGGAAGTATTGAAAGCGATCCGGGCCACAGCTGGTCTGTGGATCCGTAGACAACTTTCATTAAAGGGGAGAGCGGATGTGTGTTGCTCACACATATATCCGATCATCCTATATCGTCTATCAGTACTTCCACTCCCGTCGGATACACTGCTTGCGATGTAGCTGGCTCTTTTCAAGTTCTTGTGGCTTGGTAAGGCCCCTATGGTCCGTCGCGAGATTTGTTATCTCCATCCTTCTGAGGGCGGTCTGGGTATGCCTAGCGTCAAGATTCGACGTCATACACTTCGGCTATTTTATCTAGATCGAATGAGTACACAAACTGAGGGAAACGGTGGCTTCTGGAAGGAAGACACTAAGAAAGCCTTCCCGGCTTTAAAAAGTGTGCACTTGGATGAGGGGGAGGCACACAGGTTGCCCCGAGACGAGTGCTCCTGTTATCGCGAATGTAGACATGCTGTGAAGTTTTTCTTAAGGGTTAAATAAAGCCTCTCTGACACCCTGTTGTTGTCCCGAAAGGCATTATATCGGGTTATGGTGAGGGGGGCCGTTCGAGATGACAGGATTGAGGGCTCGCTTTGGCGAGGGGGGAGCTGCACTCAATCTGGCCTTGGGCGCCTGAGTCGAGATGCTTCGATAACGACGAGGCATCGTTGACTTGGCTGATGATAAGAAATGCACTCTGGGTCCGGAAAATGCTTCATTCAGCTGGCTTGGCGGATTCGCCGACTTGCGTTAGATGCGATGACGAGCACGAGACCTTGAGCCACGCCTTCTTTTATTGCAGAATAGTTGTGCCGCTGATTAGGCTTGTTTCGGGTTTCATGGTTCGCATACTTAATGTACCGTCTTTTGAACTGGAACCTATCAATGTATTTAGCAACTGGGCTCTGACAACAGATAGGCAGAAACGTTTTCTGTTCTTAAGCATACTAGCTGTTATGAGAGACGCGATATGGAAAACTCGCATGAAGGCAGTCTACGGAGCTGAGACCTATACCACTCTCGACCTTATTACGATTTTCAAATATTACCTGAAAGCTCGCATTAAGGCCGAGAGAGTGACACTCTCTTCGGCAGATTTTGGTGAAAGGTGGGTGACAGGTGCACGACTGTGTAGAGTGACTGGAGCTAGAATAGAGTGGTATTTAGACGTGCCTTAGGCAAAGGATATTGAGTAACAGAAACGAACATTGATTTTGTTTAAATAAGTTAAGGATAAGGCATGTTTCAGTTATTTTAAGTTTAATAACTTAGCTAGTGCGTGAATGATTTCATTATTGCATCTTTATTTATTTATTTATTTATTTATTTCATTTTATTTATTTTATTTTTATTTTCTTATTTATTTTATTTTTTTTCAGCCCGTCCCCAATTAGGTGACAGAGCGCTAGATTTGTCAGGATGCAGGTCACCCTTCGAAATTTTCGAAGGTGGTGTTTAGAATAAAGCGTTGGGGCCTACATCAAACCTTTTTTTCGAGTTTCGATTTCGACTGGCAAATCAGCGTATCTGCTACAGTTTAGTAATGGGGGGTCTTTTACTAATTTTTTTTTCTATTGTATATATTTTCATTTATTGTTTTGTACATAGTGTGTTATCATTCCCTCCCCCGTTGCATATTTGTAAATATGGGTTTTAACTAGGTTATTCATGAAGTGATTTCTTTTGGTGATTGAGAAGGATGTACAGTATAAATGTGGTATTTTGGTGATTGATGGTCCTAAATGAAACTAGCTAGGTTAGAAAGTTATGAAGTTAGAATTGGGCCGAACCTTCCCCTTCCCCTTTTCGGCATTGTGCCACATTTTGTAAATGGTTCTCATTTATAAATAAATATTAAGTTATGGAATTCACCTTTCAACAGCAGTCGACAGGCGTTTTTCAACACCTCGCAGAAAACGCCAAAATAGGGATCATATGTTTCCGGTCACTGCCCCTGCTGATTAGGACATATATAAACGTCGTTTGCGACGGATCCGGTCTCTTTGCTCCAGAATTTCTTCAGACACAACAGGGAGAATTGTTTCGCTCCATCGGCCACTCGCAAGAGATGCGACGACTACCTGTCGCGTCAAATCATTCCTTCTCCCCTTTTCTGACTGCTGGACACTCATAGTAAGCTTGGCATTTTCTTTCTCTCTTTTCAATTACACACGTACACACGCACACACGCACACACACACACACGTGCGTTTTTCTCCATACAAAACTTATTTAAAGAGACATTGCTTTAAATAACAAAAAGACACTTATTTCTTTCAAGCCGTCAAAGAGACATTTATCCAAAAGACGCTAAAAGACTTTCGTCAAATATACAACAAATAACTTTCACTAAATGCAAAATAAAGACGCTTGTCAATTTCGAACTGTCATTAAAAATTCCCACAATTTGGTGACCCCAAATGTAGCGGTACCAAAGCCAAACGGGGAGATAAGAATATGTGCCGACCTACGCGTAGCGAATAAAGCAGTAAAACGCCCTCGCTATCAAATACCAACAGTTGAACAACTATTGAGTGAAATTGGCAACGCAAACACTTTCTCGAAAATCGACCTAAACTCCTATTATCACCAAATAGAACTAGATCCAGAGTCAAGGGACATCACCACTTTCTCTTGCAAGTCTGGGATCTACAGATACAAAGTACTAGTGATGGGAATTACATCTGCAGCCGAGGAAGGGCAGCGATTACTACAACAAATCCTCCAGAAAATCCCAAACTGCTGCAACGGGGCTGACGACATTCTAATCTGGGGAAAGGACACAAAAGAACACAACAAGACCCTAGATGCGGTATTGCGGACGTTGAGAGGAAACAACCTCACAATCGCACAGAAAAAGAGCATATTCCACAGTGAAGAACTCGAGTTCCATGGGTTTATTGTGTCCAACACAGGGATCAGACCCACCGACTCCAAAATAAAAGCAATAAAAGAATTCAAAAACCCCGAAAATATCCAGGACGTACGTAGTTTCTTGGGGCTGATAAATTACCTCGGGAAATTTATCCCTCGTCTGGCAACACTCAGTGAGCCCTTAAAAAGGTTGACTCGTGCAAACACGGAATGGCGATGGACCAAGGAAGAGGAATCTTGCTTCCTTAAACTGAAAAATATGATAATTCAAAGCAAGCCGCTTATGCACTTCGATCCAAAGCTGGAGACATCAGTCTTGGTAGACGCCAGTCCCGTGGGACTGGGAGCAATACTGTGCCAGAACAAACTAGGAGTACTTACCCCCATCAGCTATGCATCGAGAACTCTGACCGACGGTGAACGTCGCTACTGTCAACTGGAAAAAGAAGCCCTAGCTATTGTGTGGGCTTGCGAAAAATTCCATTTTTATCTGTATGGAAAAAATTTCCTGCTAATGACTGATCATCAAGCCTTGACAACTATTTTTAATCCCAAAGGCAACCCCTCCGCACGAATATTGCGCTGGATCCTACGCTTACAACAATATGACTATACTATCAAACATATCAACGGTAGGAATAATCCAGCAGACATACTCTCTCGACAACCGATGAAATATCAAAAAACAGTATCACCAGAAGAAGAGATTGCCGAAGGGTTTATCAACGCCATCGTAGCAAACAGCACGCCTAAATCAATCACGTTATCAGAGATAATGGAAGAATCTCAACGGGACTTAACTCTCAAAGCAGTGGAAAAGGCGATACAACAAGGCGACTGGAGTAAAGAGTCAACCCAACCCTACAAACATGTGAAGAATGAGCTGACAGCCAAACGGGGTATAATTACGCGAGGATCCAGAATCATTATACCAAAAAACTTGCAGAAGCGAATCCTGAAGTTGGCACATGACACACACTTGGGTATAGTGAAAACAAAAGCGCTGCTTAGGACTAAGGTATGGTGGCCTAATATAGACAAGGACATAGAGACCACTATAAGCCGATGTATCCCGTGTACGACCCAAGACCCGAAGAGTAACCATCGTCCAGTACATATGGCCGAGATGAAAGGTCCATGGGAAGTCCTCCACGTCGACATATGTGGACCTTTCCCTAGCGGGGATTATGTTATTGGGATGGTTGATGCAGGCTCAAGATGGCCGGAAGCATTCATTACGAAAACCACGAGAGCCAGTACAGTTGTATCAACGATCCAAAACTGCTTTTATACACACGGCATCCCCACCATCATTGTTTCAGATAACGGACCCCAATTCATATCATCCGATTTTAAGCAATTCTGTGAACAATGGGGTATCCAACATCGGAAGATAACACCTTATCATCCCCAAACTAATGGGGAAATTGAGCGGTTCTTTGGAACTATGTTGAAAGCGATTAGAGCAATGAACACTGAAGGAAAGGACTGGAGGAAACATCTAGGAGAATTCCTGATGTATTATCGAAACAGCCCCCATGCCATGACGGGGGAAACACCTGCCTCTCTTCTCTTGGGTCGGGAGGTGAACATCAACCTGCCAGGACTACAAAAAAGACGTGAAAGCCAGGCCTGGAGAGCAGCTCGGCAAAAAGACAAGAAAGAGAAATACAAATTAAAGGATCGCACAGATCAGAAAAATAAAGCCAAACCATCTTACATAGAAACAGGAGAAAGTGTACTCCTAAAACAAAGTAGATATAATAAGCTAACCCCAGCTTATCATCCAACACCATGGACAGTAGGAGAGCGCAAGGGGGAATCCGCGATTATAAGGCAAGGAGATAAACGGGTGCTAAGACACACGTCACAACTAAAAAGAATCCCCCAAAACACGACCCGTCAACAAGGGGAGGATGATGAGTTCCCTTTCAGTGATGAGTTAAGGAAACTGGAAGAAGAGGAACAGACCCAAAGAAGCGACGAAGAAATGGACCTCCCTATCGCACTCAGACGAGCAAGACGACACATAAGAAAACCCCGGAGATATGCAAGCAGCAGTTCAGGGGACGAGGGAAGCGATCCGAATACAGAGGAGGAGGTAGATGTGACGCCGGATGTGACGTCACGGGCGGGACTACAAATAGACCCGAGGAATTAGGTTCGGGGACTCATTTCGTAGACAGTAAACCGTTGAACATTTATTTAATAAGATTCCAGTATTCAAACAGCAATGGCTTTTAGCGACCCTACAGAATGTACACTGACTGTGAATTTGCCAACATACAACCCTACAAACGTACAAACGTGGTTTTCTCAGCTGGATGCAATTTTTACGGCGAAAAAGATTACTTCGCAAAATTCAAAATACGTGTACGTGGTAGAAAAACTACCAGCAGACGTAGCTACAGAAGTTGTAGACCTTTTAGACCACATGCCGCTGGAAAAACCATACGACATTTTGAAGGAAGCCATAATAAGACGAACAGGCAAATCGAACGAAAGGCGACTCCATGACCTTTTCAACAACCTGAATTTAGGAGACATGAAACCATCTCAACTTAAAAAAAAAATGCGCACATTGTTGGGATCAAATACAATGTCCGACACGGTTCTAAAAAAGTTATGGACAGACAAGCTCCAGGCCCACACTACACAAATTTTGGCATCACTACCGGACGACTTGAATTTGGAGAAACTTGCAGAAGTAGCTGACAAAATACACGAAAGTAACAACCCAGAAAAGAACGTGTATGCGTCTTCAGTGCCGACACTAAAAACAGACACACTTGACATTGTAGCCAGGCTTGAAAAAAACATGTCAGAATTAACACTCAAGGTCCAGAGTCTCCTTAACAACCAAGAACAATTTTACCGACCTCGGAGACGTTTCAGAGACAATTCCTATTCTCCACATAGGAATCGCCGGAGCCGGTCAAATTCCTCCTCCAGATGGGGACAAACGCACGATACCTGCTGGTATCATCTCAATTTTGGAAAAAAGGCGAGGAAATGCATAAAACCATGCAATTTCAATGTTGACCAGACTCAGGCGGGAAACGGACGCTCCAGCAGCGATTAAAGACGACATTAACTGCTGGAATCAAACAAATTAGTCGTCTATTTTACATCCGGGATAGAAATACCGGATATCATTTTTTAGTCGACACAGGTGCACAAATAAGTGTAATACCACCAGAACCCAACAGCAAGTCTACACCATCAGAATACACGTTGCAAGCAGCAAACGGATCAAAAATCCAAACCTTCGGTGAGACATCACTAACATTAAATTTGGGACTGCGACGACCTTTTTCATGGATTTTTACACGAGCCCAAGTAAAAACACCCATTCTCGGGGCAGACTTTTTATCTCATTTTCTTCTATCGGTAAACATGTATACACACTGTCTCATCGACAATGAAACACAGTTGTCGATGAAAGGAATAACATCAGTGTACAAATCGACAGGAATCAGCTGTACTTTACCAACTAACAGTGATTTACAGGAACTGTTTAAAAAATTTCCATCCATAATGACTCCTTTGAAGCACACGGATGAAATTCGCCATTCTGCTAAACACCACATTAAGACTACCGGACCACCAACTCATGCATCTCCACGCAGACTACGCCCGGATAAGTGCAAAATAGCAAAATACGAATTTCAACACATGCTAAAGTTAGGAATCATCCGCCCATCAAGTAGCCCATACTCTTCGCCACTACACATGGTACCAAAACCAGATTCAGGGGCTTGGCGGCCTTGTGGAGATTTTCGACACCTCAATGCTAAAACAGTTCCTGACAGATATCCTATTCCACACATCCACGATTTTGCCATAGGTCTGCAAGGAACTAAACTTTTTACCAAACTTGATTTGGTCAAAGCATACTATCAGATTCCAGTGGCGGAAGATGACATAGAAAAAACAGCAATCACTACTCCTTTCGGCCTATACGAATTCACAAGAATGCCTTTTGGATTACGTAACGCAGCTCAAAGTTTCCAGAGACTAATAGACGAAGTTTTGAGAGGATTACCATTTGCCTTTGCATACATCGATGATGTTCTCATCGGTAGTCGAAGTATGCAGAAACATCATGAACACCTGGAACAGGTTTTTGAGAGACTGGCACATTTTGGTTTAAAAATCAACGTGAACAAATGTGTTTTTACAGTTCCTCAACTGACATTCTTGGGTCATGTAGTCGATGAGCAAGGTATTGCGCCCATACCAGAAAAAGTGGGAGCGATACAGCAGTTTCCACAACCAACAACATTACGACAACTGAGAAGATACCTCGGTCTTATCAATTATTACCGCAGATTTATTCCAGGTTGCGCAAAGATATTAACCCCACTCACAAATTTACTGCGCAAACAAAAAAAGAAAAATGCAACAATTGCAGTAGAAGGGGAAGCATTGATCGCATTTAAAAACTCGAAGAAAGCACTAGCAGATTTCACAAAGCTTTCCTACATCCGTGATGAGGATAATTCACTACTCACACTGACTACGGACGCTTCTTCAGATTCGATTGGATCAGTTCTACACCAGTTTCAAAACGGTACAGAAAGACCAATTTCTTTCTTTTCTGTGAAATTGAATAACGCACAGCAAAAATACAGCGCTTTCTCCAGGGAATTACTTGCGATCTATTTCTCGATCAAACATTTTCGGCATCTTCTCGAGGGTCGAGACTTTACAGTTTTCACAGATCACAAACCCCTCACATACGCCTTACACACAAGCATGGAAAGATATACACCACGAGATACCCGACAACTGGACTATATAGCCCAATTTACATCGGATATCCAATACATCAAGGGTACAGATAACATTGTAGCAGATACTTTGTCACGTTCCACTATTCATGCCATAAATTCGGAAACACTCAACTTCGATCTAATCGCAGTAGAACAGCGAAATAATGTGACATTAGACGAAGTAAAAAAGAACACTTCCTTAAAATTAAAGGCACAACCAGTCCCTTTCGGATCAGAAACATTTCTATGCGACACGAGCACAGGCTATTCCAGACCATACATACCACCTTCACTAAGACAAAAAGTTTTCCAACATTTTCACAACTTGTCACACCCAGGCAGACGAGCTACAAAAAAATTAATTAGTGATCGTTTTGTATGGCCTAAAATGCATAGAGACATAACTGACTGGACTAAAGTATGTTTAAAATGCCAAACTAGCAAGGTAGGCAGACATACAAAATCTCCTCCTGGACAATTTATTCACCCAGATGGTAGATTCACCAACTTACACATCGACATAGTTGGACCACTACCAGAAGCAAAGGGCCACCAATATCTACTGACAATAATCGACAGATTTACCAGATGGCCTGTCGTAACTCCTTTGTGTGATACATCCGCACATTCCGTCGCGAAAGCAATATTGCAGGATTGGATAGCTAATTTTGGTTGTCCATCCGTAATAACAACAGATCGCGGCGCACAATTTCAATCAACACTTTTCGAAGAGTTCACAAAACTTTTGGGAGTGAAACACATAACCCCTACGGCTTATCATCCTTGTGCGAACGGAATGGTCGAGCGTTTCCATAGACAACTGAAAGCAGCTCTGACAGCAAATAACGATTCCGGAACATGGTTAGAAAACATCCCTTTGGTTTTGTTGTCCATCAGAAATGTGTTGAAACAAGATTTAGGGTGCACATCATCCGAAATGGTTTTTGGGACCATACTGACATTGCCTGGCCAATTTTGTGAGAAAACAAATCATTTTCAACCAACTACAAACTTTGTTCAAAATTTTAAGCAAAGGATGAATGATTTGGTTTTTACACCTACAAGGACCCAGACAAAAGAAATTTACATCCCAAAAGACCTCAACAACTGCGAATATGTTTTTGTACGCATAGATGCAGTAAAAAAACCTCTTTGTGCTACATATTCAGGACCTTTCAAAGTAGTCGAGAGGAAATCAAAGTATTTCACTATTATGAAAAATGGAAAACAAGATACGGTTGCCATAGACAGGTTAAAACCGGCATATTTGGATCTATCGAAGAATAGCATGTCGGAACACCTCACACCTTCACAAGACACTGACGTGTGCGAACAAGATACTACAATAAGCAGCACACCACCTACACCGAAGCTAAGGACAAAATCCGGCAAGAGAGTAAATTGGCCTGCCAACTTGAAACAATATGTTACATATTGAAAATATTTTTTTTTCTTTCAATATTTTTCAATCTGAGGGGGGTTTTATGGAATTCACCTTTCAACAGCAGTCGACAGGCGTTTTTCAACACCCCGCAGAAAACGCCAAAATAGGGATCATATGTTTCCGGTCACTGCCCCTGCTGATTAGGACATATATAAACGTCGTTTGCGACGGATCCGGTCTCTTTGCTCCAGAATTTCTTCAGACACAACAGGGAGAATTGTTTCGCTCCATCGGCCACTCGCAAGAGATGCGACGACTACCTGTCGCGTCAAATCATTCCTTCTCCCCTTTTCTGACTGCTGGGCACTCATAGTAAGCTTGGCATTTTCTTTCTCTCTTTTCAATTACACACGTACACACGCACACACGCACACACACACACACGTGCGTTTTTCTCCATACAAAACTTATTTAAAGATACATTGCTTTAAATAACAAAAAGACACTTATTTCTTTCAAGCCGTCAAAGAGACATTTATCCAAAAGACGTTTTAGCGTCAAATATGGAACATAATTTTTATGTGTAAAAATGCAAAATAAATTGTTGTTGTTCTTATAAATGTTTGAATATTGGATATTTTATTTGCCTTTCATTTGTGTTGAATGTTGACGTTTTCTTGCTCGTTTTTCTTCAATATTTAAGAGGAATAGAGTGCGTTAGCATCCCCCACAAAGTAAGTGCACGTGTGACGCACGTAGAGATCTGCTTTGGAAGCTGACAGAGGACTTTGTAATCTACGAACAGAGTGATGTGCGTTTCTTTGGACCTTCGGTTTTTATTCCAGAGTGATTTACGTTTTGTTGGACCTTCGTTATTACTTCACCTAACAGAGTATTATTTATCTCTATGTTTTATCTGATACAAAAGGATAATAAACAACGTTTAAAATGTAATTTAGACGGTTCGAAACCGATCGAAATGATTGCACACTACAAAGTATTACAATTTAAACACGAATTATATTTTTATTAGCAGTATTTGATGGACGTTTACACTTAATAATGGATCTTTTGTTTTGTTTTGATGGCGCTCTTGTAGAGAAAGACGCAGATACAAGGGAGATAACCATCGTTGACTAAGATATCCATAATTTGTTTCCGTACTCAAGAGAATGCGCCTAATTTCCGTGACTGCTCAGCCGCAGCGATCGGGCAGGTCGCGGAAGCGTCCGAGAGCTGCCGAGTCGAAAACGAGGCTGTCGAGACGAAAACGAGGCTATATAAACAAAACCGAAAATCGTGAAAATGGAAGGTTGGCAGACGACAATATAAGACGATGAATACGGAAAGAAAAAATGCATATATTTGTATAAAAAATTAAAGAAATGAACAAACCATAGCTGAAGAACTTTAAATAAACTTTTTAATTTTTTATTTTTGAACCATTTTTTAGTTTTTTTGGACAATTAGGCAAGTTTTTTGTTATATATATTTTTTTTTTGGGGGGGGGGGATTATGTACCTTTTCCCGTAGAGGTTCAGGGTTTACTGCTACTGTTGCTGGCGCTTCGTCCCGCATTCCTTTTTGTTTCTCTGTTTCGCTTCCTTCCACATCCTCTCGACGTGGTTGGTGCAGGCAACCGTTGTCGGGTCCACGAAGTTCTCGCTGTGGTTCACCGTAAGGTGCCGATAGCCCTCCTCTCCTAACCTGTTATAGGCCC
This sequence comes from Sepiola atlantica, assembly GCA_963556195.1. NCBI lineage: Eukaryota > Metazoa > Mollusca > Cephalopoda > Sepiida > Sepiolidae > Sepiola > Sepiola atlantica. The sequence goes on from OY744541.1 coordinate 53,855,136, forward strand.
TCCAGCAATCGGATACTACCGTGGTCCCAGGTACGACGTACTGCTTGATTATTAGAAAGAGGGTTACGGCATTCCTGTTAGGCACTGTCACCAGGAAACCCTAACCCTTCTCTGCGGGGTCGTATCCCCCGAAGACCCAGAGCGGCTGGAGAACACGCCCAACGTTGTGTTTACGGCGGTTGAATAGAGACTCGTCTATTTCCACCGTATGCCCTGGGCGTCCGAGTCGCCGAGGGTTGCGCGACAGATGCTCCGTGCAGACCTCCCGCAGAAAATTCTTCCAGTCCACTTGTGTGGTTGGAGACAGTACGCCGTATTCCTTGCGTAGATTCTTCCCTGTCGCCATATCCTGGGACCACAGGTAGATCAGTTTCAGTATGGTTGATATTGGTCAGGTTTTTTTTCCAGTTTTGTTTATAGCCTCGTGTTCGACTCGGCAGCCTCGTTTCAGTCACGGAAATTAGGCGCATTCTCTGGAGTAGTACCCCGAAGAGAATTTGGGACGCAGAAACCAACGTAACTAATCGGAATTGTACTTTTTATTTAAAAAAAAAAATGTTGAAAATCCGACGATAGTAGTAGAGGAATTTCAATTTTTATTAAAGAAAACTGCGACTTTTTAAAATGTAATGTTTACAACATATTAAAAAAATATTCAGGTCTTTAACATTTAAAAACAAAATGAAAAGAAAGCTACGACGAACGCATTTTCCATAAAAACAGCCGTCGCAGCTTTCTTTTGTTTTTTAATGTTAAAGACGTTAACATTTTCTAATTAATATGTTATAAACTTTGTTACATTAAAAAAAGACGTCGAAGTTTTTTTTAATAAAAATTTCAATTCCTCTTCAACTATCGTATTGTTAGTTTTAATCAATTAATGCCGGTTACTAAAAGAAAGAAAAACAATTTTTATAACTTTTTTGAAGCGAAGAAAGCAAATGAAAGTAACTTACGATAATCCTAGACGCCAGGCGAAGACAACATAGTGATTACTATGGTGTGAGTTGTTCGTTTCTATTATTCCGTAACGCTGGAAAATGATTAACTGTAATCTGGATAGTCAGGCGGAAATACTTAAATAAAATCAATCTGATATTCCGTCATCCCTCGAATACTGTAAGAAAACTAGGTAGAATGTAATTGAATTTGAAGAAGCGATTGTTATTTTTTATACAGAATTGAGTGCAGTATGTAGGCAATACTAAGAGTTTAAAAAAGTAAATAATAACGGTGCCTAAATAGTATGTAGCCTTTAAAAAAAAAACTCGGTGTCTTTGAGTTACGGGGGAGGAGATAAATAGGAGTGAGTAAGAAAGTTTACTACCTTATTTTTGGGAGATGTATTAGTTAGAGTCAGAGTTTCCGGATAAAATGTAACAATAATTAGAATGATGTAACATTAATGGATAATTTCTAGAAACACTCATGACGACGTAGGCTAATTGCTTAGTGGAACAGTTTATCATAGGAATTACTTGGTTATTCTTCTATTAAGACTGAATTTACAGAGGAAAGATCGGGATTACTTCATATATATATATATATATATATATATATATATATATATATATATATATAGAGAGAGAGAGAGAGAGAGAGAGAGAGAGAGAGAGAGAGTTTTTATTTCCTTGGTTATTCTTCTATTGAGACTGAATTTACAGAGGAAAGATCGGGATTACTTTATATATATAGAGAGATATAGTTTTTATTTCCTTAACAAAACTGATGTAAATTGACCCTTTCTCTTTCGATCAGGTTTCAGAGTATTATTTATAGCTTTTTTGGTTGCGTGTGTTGTTCCGTAGATTAGAATTACAAACCACGTGAACAAATTGTTAACATTCGTAGATTTTCGTTCTTAAAAATTCAAATTGTTTCTCGTCGGACTTGTGGCATTACCTCATTTTCTCAACGCAATTATAGACTCTCCACCAGAAAGCGTCAGACCCGAGTTATTTGTCATTTGGGAATGCCAGATGTTTATGTATCAGTGATTATAAAAAAGCGCTTCTCGGCAAAATTCACTCTCTGTCTTCCACCCGGCCTGACCGCGACAGAACACACCACAGACTTTCGCACTCTTTTAGATCCAGAACCGGCCGCAAACAACATCAGTCAGGCCGTCTCTGTCTTCATCTGTGTGGCTGCTTTGATGAACATCTCGACACACCATGTGCGTTCCACAAAAAACACACACAATTTGGTAAGTAAGATTTCTTCTCTCAACACACACATCATTCTACTCAGATTTGTTGAACACATTCGCATGGACACAACTTCATAGCGAACCCAGTCGTGTTCACGAACAATAAATGTATTTTTTGTATACATCTTTGTTTTCATTAGAATGCTTATGCATTATGAACACATAAATATATACGTAGTAGCGGCGCTGCCGAAGCGTCGCCTTCAAATATCCTCAGACTATAGTATTCAATTTTAAGATTAACATGAGCAAAGAATAGATGAAAGTTTCACGTGTCTAGCTTCAAAGAAGAAAGTTTTTCTGGAGGTTGGATATAAAGTTCAACACGGTCCGAAACATTTCATCTACTAAAGTATCTATTCCCCATGAAATGACAGACATATCTTTTTATCAAACAAATTAAGCGATAATTTTCAATCGCAATACAATTAATTTACACTCAAGAAATCAACTGTTTGCATCATCGATTTCTATTCGAATATTGTTTAGTGAAATTAATGCTTGAAAAAAAACGTATTTCCCTGTACAGGAATTGAAACCCCAATCTTCAGATTACGAGACTTTTGTGCTTAATATTCCCTTTATTCCACCACTTTTTGTTTCATTATACAGCAGATATTTCTCTTTCCCAATGACTATGATGATCCAAGGATTTTCTCGAAAGCCCAATTGCTTCATCTTTTTGATAAACCAGTATATATATAGGGTGTCTCAAAAAAATGTACTCACTCTTAGAATGACGAGAAAACCTTTATTTACCTTGGTGCGCGTTATCAGCTTTGTTTGAACAATAATGGTCATCAGTTTGAACATTTGCGAACAGCATTCTTCAATTACATCTGTCTCATGTATTCGATGCTATTTCATTTCACTCTATGTTCATAAATAAAAGTTTTCTCGTCATTCTACGAGTGAGTACATTTTTTTGAGACACCCTGTATTTATTCGAAATGCACGAAGACGTTTGTGTGACAATATTAAGCGGATGCGACAATATTAAGCGGCCCTGCGAAGGGCAGGTCCTAGAATACAGCGCTAGTGTGAATTAGCCACGAGCTTATTCAAAGTCAAGCATCATCTTAGGTTTCTAGTATAAAGAAAGTGAGAACAATGTAGGAAAACATAGTCCGAACGCTCCAGTAAATGCACTCCCCATCTCAATTTCAATCGATTCGAAATCGTATTTTGTTTTTTGTTTTCGTGTTAACCTTTCTGCCCTCGAGTGTCAATTGCAATCTAGGTCATATCGTTTTTTCGGTCAGAGTGAAATATACACTTCTTTTAAAAAATTATTATCATTCTTCGCTTATGGCACGTTGCTCCCTCATTGTTGTTCTCGTGGCATGATCTTATTAGATGCTGACAAGAATTCGTAGAGGTCGGAGTATTCTCAATAAACGAGTCGAGAGAGTCGAGATAAGCGGTCAGTAGAGGGAATCACAGAAGTGAGCAGTCCGTCAGTGAAAAAGTTGGGCGAGGATTGGCCAGTCGTCACATGTCTGTCCTCGCCCAACTTAGGACAGCATTTCGCTGTCGGAGGAATAAATAGCCCCGAATTACCAAGTCCGTCGATCCAACCCAAACCAAGCACAGTCTAACCAACCTGCCTTGGAACCCAACAAGTGTAATTTCTTCTCTTTGTTTCTTTTTTCTTGTTAATAATTATTCTTCCAAGAAAACCAGTAAACCAATTCGTTGCGGCTTATCATTCCTTTCTTCAACTGTTTATGTGAAATGACCCTCTCTTCACAGCGAGACAAGGTTGCTAGCCCACCCCAGTTGATTGCTCACTGATCTAAACAAACACAACGTGGGAGTTTGCAGTCACTGGACCGGGCGTTTCAACATCGGCAACCATTCATCAGAACGGCAACTTTTCCCGAACAGTGCCGGGTGACCAACCGAATCCGGAACAGCCGAACTGATGACGTCACGGCTGGAGGAGTGGTCCACATGTTCATATTTGTGATTATCTTGTTTTTGTGAAAGGTTCATTCTGGTTGATCGTCAGAAACTTTTAAATTACGAATTTAAATAGAATTAAATGCTAAATTGAAAATGTTTATTGATATTTTGAAAAACGTCCAAAACATCTGCGTGTCTCTATTTGCTATAATTGTGAAATAACTTGTGCAACAAAGACAAAATAATTCGACGTATTTTGTCAAACAGAGGATATCAGAATTATTGAACAATAAAACAATTAGATATTTGTTGTCAAACATAGGATATGTAAGATTTTTAATGCAGGGTTACTAAAAATAAATGCAGCTCATAATCGTTAAGAAGTTTTGAGCAGCTTTTGGAAGACGATGATTATTCTGACGATTTATGAACTGAAGACGGCAATCACAGTCAAAATCCGAGCAGGGCCAAGAGTTATTAACAATTTAGCACATCGTATCCAGGTGTGCATATTTGGAGCAGAGCCTTGGACGGTGATAAAATAAAGACTGTGGGACATTTATGCCTAAAACTCGGTGGACAAATCAGGCATCGCCTGAAGGTTATATGTACAAAAAATAGTTAGATTGCAGAAAGAATTGTGAATTTTATAGACGATTCCATGGGTGGCATTTCTTTGGGTCATCCTATATATTCAAATAAAATTTGAGATTTGTAACCGTAAGAAACATATTCATTTTCTGCTCTCTGTCCAATAACTTTGCATGCCATTTCATATATATATATATATATATATATATATATATATATATATATATATATATATATATATATATATATATATATATATATTGTTACAAATAAATGATAGTTTAATCGACATTAACAGAGAAATAAAATGTATTTCATGAATATTAAATCAAGATGAGCCAAATCTATCCTATCCTGTGTCTTTTATATTTGTCTTTTGAACCCAACCATCCCCTATCCTTGCACTCACGAGAAGCGGACCGTGTGTCCAAATAGCGACACTCGCCCTGTCCCGAACATAACCGAGAGGAAATCAGACGATTCAGATGGTCGGCTGTCATCTCTTAAAACGTTTATGAACGTATTGACCCCACATCAAAGTTCAAAGTATCGTCGCCTTTTAACTCTTATTTCCGGTTAGCAACACCCTCTATCCCATCCTAGACCCTTAGACAAAGAAAGGTCAAACGTAGGCCAATCATCTGATGTCATCTCTGAACGTTCACGAATGCCAAATCAGCGCAAATGTACTGTCGCCTGATAACTCAGAGAAACCTTTCCCCACCCACGTATATCGACAGAGAAGATATTTTAAAAAACCGCCACTACTACACCGATGAGGGTAAAAGAGCCCGAAACGACGTCGTCTGTGGGTGAAAAACACTTTAATATTAAAACAAAAAACTATTTATAGTATATATATATATATATATATATATATACATATATATATATATATATATATATATATGCATGTGTCCCTCAAGAAAGGGCGGCACACAGTGTAAAAGAAATAATTCTCCTTCTCGCATTTAGATTAATGCGTCACCGTAAGATAGCAGATCAGTTGTCATTATCGCCAAAAAAACAATAACAAAAGCAACGATATATATATATATATATATATATATATATATATATATATATATATATATATATATATATATATATATATATAGAATACCAAGAAGCACGAACAGTAGTAATGCCATCCAGCCGACAAAACCCAGGCCATGTCAGATTGAGGATGAGGACTTCCGAGCCCATTTTGATGGTGATAAGTGGACAGTAGAGTGGTAATGGGCCGGGGGACTGCATGTGCTGACAAATCGGGTTAGCTGCTACGAAAGCATGCTAAGAGGGGAGATAAGACCGCAGTTTAAAAAAGAAGTTGAGAGGTGGATTGACGAAGGAATTTTAATACCATGGTCAGGGAAGGTTGAAGGAATTCTGCCATTCATGGCAGTGGTTCAGCCTACCAAGAAGAAAGTCAGGCCAGTATTGGACTTCCGAGAGTTGAACAAGCACGTGGCCTGCCAGACTAAAGATAGAATCGACGTATGTGAAGAAGTCATGAGGGAGTGGAGGAAAAGATAGCGAGCAACCAAAATCGTGGACTTAAAATTGGCCTACCTTCAAATCTATGTGGACAAGAAGCTATGGCGGTATCAATTGGTCGAATATAAAGTTCAGATTTATTGCTTGACCAGGCTAGGATTTGGACTGAATTCTGCACAGAAAATTATGATGGCAATGCTTAAGACCGTGTTGTCCAAAGACAATGCAGTGAAAAGAGCCAGCTGTTCTTATATCACGCTTGAATGATATTTACTGGTTGACAAGACAGAGGTGATTGTGGAAACATATGTCAAAACATATGAACTGACAGCTAAGCCATCGGAGTCGTTAGAAAATGGAATGGCTCTTGGATTGAAATTACAGCGGATTAGGCAGGAAGGTTTGTTTGGAAGAGGGAACGAAATCCCTGAAGTCACGGACGGCCTACGCAAACAAGAACTTTTCTCGGTGTGTGGGAAGTTGGTTGGTCTTTATCCTATAGTCGGATGGCTGCGGACTGCATGCAACTTTATTAAAAGACAGACCGATACGGACCGATGGGAGGATGAAATTGACCCAGAGGTGTTGCACGTGATAAAGGAAGAGATTGCGGAAGTAAAAAAAGGTGGATCCTGTAAAGGGAGAATAGCACGTAAAAAGGCTCCTGGAAGGGGTGATATGGAGCGATGCTAACAGCCTGGCATTAGGAGTATTGTTGGAAATAGACGGTGTAACTGTTGAAGATGCTGCCTGGCTACGAAAGAAGAATGATAGCGTCCACGTCAATGTTTCGGAGCTCAAAGCCACAATGAAGGGCATCAACCTGGCTTTGAAATGGGGGCTACAAGCAGTGGACATTAGAACGGACTCGGCAACAGTAGATTCGTAGATTAAATCACAAGTGTCGGGAGATAAACGGATTAGGACCAAAGGAGCAGCTGAGATGCTTATCAAGCATTGACTCGGGGCACTTGGAGACTTGATCAGAGCATTTGAACTGAAAGTAACCGTCACATTGGTTCCATCACAGAAAAACAAGGCAGACGTGCTGACCAGAGTGAAGAAGGCTTGGTTACGAGAGAAGAAAGATGTGGCTCCGGTGTGCTGTATAGTAGATGAAATGAAGCACTTGCATAATATGCATCATTTTGGTAAGGAAAGGACGTTATATCTGGCAAGAAAAGTGATCCAAACATTGTAATGGAAGATGTTCAGGATGTAGTTAAACACTGTAGGGAGTGTCAGTCCATTGACCCTGCGCCATCCAGGCATGAAAAAGGAGAGCTGCATGTAACAGACAATTGGAGGCGACTGGCCATTGATATCACGCATTACAGCCATGAACTGTATTTAACTATGATTGACTGTGGACCTGGGAGAGTAGTAATATGGCGAAAAATTAGAACAGAAACAGCAGAAGAGATAAAGAGAGTTGTTGAGGAGATGTTTATGGAGAGGGGCCAGTAGAAGAGGTCCTAATGGACAACGGGATGTCCTTCTGTTCGGAAGTCTTTAGAGAGCTATGTGAGAAGTGGGATGTTAGGCAAAAGTTTAGACCAGCGTATCGCCCAAGCGGCAATGGAATCATAGAGAGACACCATCGAACTATAAAAACTGTGGCAGCGAGAAGCCAACTTTCGCCTCAAGAAGCAGTGTTTTTGTATAACATGGCACCGAAGGCTGACCAAGATGAAACGTCAGTGCCACATCGATCTGTCTTTACGTATGAATGGCGGCATCCATTGGCAATGACGGGGAGAGTGGAACAGGGGCAAACGAAAATCACGGTGGTGAGGAGGTGTGGGTGAAACTGTCCAACGTCAGATGTACAACCCGCTGAGGAAGAGGAACAGTAACTGATGTTCTATCTGAAAACAACGTGTCAGTTAAAGGAGTGCCTCGCTACATATTAGATATAGAGGTTGCTGAAGTGGATGGCGGATTATGAAACCAATTATTGATCTTGAAGATCAAGGGGGCGTGTGGTTTAGTCGCCAATTGAGTTACCCCTCCTTTTGCAAATTCGCTGTTTGGAGTCTCTAACCGCTAGATGGCTCTGGTTGGTAGTCAATTTGCATAGGGGTGAATTGATCAGTATAAAAACTGTACTTTTTGGATTGAAGAGTGTTGTTGCTCAGTAAGCAGAGTGAAGTGCAGAGAGAAAAGGTGAAGTTGGCAGTTGGTGGAGCATAACCCTTTCATTTTTTCAAAAAGCTTTCTTTTACGGATACATCAGATCTGATATATTTGTGCCTATATTATGCATCCTAAAACTCTTTAAAATACTCCAAAGAAACTGGAATTTAGGGGATATATATTAATTGATATCTAGTACCTATTGTTTAAATTTCACAAAAATCGGAGGTATTTGAATTGTAACAAAAGACTTCTACCCCCTATTTCTAATTTGCATAAAACTAAATTAAACTAAATATCACTCACATTTGGACCTATTATACATAGCAACTATGTTCTAAAATTTATAATGATCGGTTAATTAGGTTAAAAGTGAATCCTATGCGTACATATACATAAACATATAGACACTCCTAAACTAATTAACCGATCATTATGAACTTCGGAACACAGTTGCTAAACGTAAAGGGTCGTAATGTAGGCTATATTTAGTTTGATTTAATTCATGCAAATAGGGTAAAAAGGGAGGAAACCCTTCATGAAAATTCAGATACCTCCGACGTTTGTGAAATTTTAACAAAAAGTATTAAATATCAGTTAATAAATATTCCCCAAATTTCAGTTTCCTGTGAGTAAATGATAATGTTAATAATATTCAGCCAGAACATTCGAATGGAATTCTGAATGGAAAAGTGTGCACTACTAGAGATGAAAAGGGGAAAAACTCGAAAAAGCAGACGGTGTGGATCTAACTAATCATGAGGAGTTGAGGGCGAACATAATGCAAACAAATATCCGAGAGTTCTGAAAGCAAACACAATCTAATGAAGAGAAATGAAATATAAATATTTAGAAGAACAAGAAAATTCTTAGAAACAAAGTTATTTATTAGAAACCTGATGAAAGGCAGTATCTCTAGTCAGGTTTTTTTTTGATCAATCATAGGCTGAACAAAACAAGAACTCAGACACATGGATCTGAGGATTACGAAACTAATGAGCATACACATTGCACTAAATCCAAAGGATGATATCGACCGACTCTACGCAAAGAGGAGAGAAGGGGGGATAGGACTGGTAAGTATAGAAGACTGTGCGGATGATACACAAAAAAACTGGAAAAGTACACAACCCAGGACACAGAAAAGCTGATCATTGCAGCAAGAGACACCAGAAAAATGAACACTGCAGGGAGCATTGAAACTGAAAACAAAAAAGACGAGAAAAGAAAAATGTGAAGAAGAGCATTTACATGGAAGATTCCAAAGACTAAGCAAAAAAGAGACACATGAAACCGAAATGGCTACGAAAATGTCCACAGAACAGAGAAATGGAATCGCTACAGATCAACGCTATCAGAATTAACTATATCAAAGCTAAGATTTACAAAACCCAAGAAAACAGTAAATGTAGACTCTGTGGACAACGAGACGAAACGGTAAATCAAATAATAAGTGAATGCAGCAAACTAGCCCAAAATGAATACCAAAACATATACGATTACATGGCAAAGGCAGTCCACTGGGAACTATACAAACGTCTGCAATTTGAACATGCAGACAAATAGTACAGACACAAACCGGAGGCAGTATTGGAAAATAAAAATACCCAAATCCTCGGAGACATGGAGGTAGAAACAGGCAAACTCAGCCAACCAAGGAGACCGGACGAAATAATAGTCAACAAAAAGGAAAAAAAACTGCAAAATTGTAGATATCACAGGGTGAAGATCAATGGGGCAGAAAAACGATGCAAATACATGGAACTTGTCAGAGAATTGTAAAGGAATAAGGAATATGAAGGAAATAATTATAATACTAATAATTGTAGAAGCACTGTATTGTTGGAATTTATTTAAGCCCCCTCCCCTCTCACGGATTGGCTTTCAGGCATTGCAACCCCTATTCCCTTAGGTGTCACTTGAGCCAGCCCTTAAAAACCCTTGCACACGGCTTCCCGCTCTCTTTTTTGACGACTCCGCTCAAGTCAGCAACACATCGGCTGGTATTCTCAGTGACAACAGCCCACGACGGCAGCCACAGAGAATGACCTCCCGCAGTTACCCGAACATATACAGATAAGTTCTCACGAATCACGTTTTCACAAACCCCTTCTCAAATTCACTATGCCTAACTGAACTTTGAAAACTCTGTTTGTAAATATTCTATGACTGCATCTTTCTCTTTTTTAGTAAAATTGCTGTGAAATTACATTCTGGTGTTTGTGTTCCTTCTCTCAGGCTTTCGTCCTATATCTCTCTTTTGATGATTTATCTGCACATTGTTACCCCATTCTAACGTGCGAGAATTGAACTTTATTTACAGGAATATTTTAATCCCAACAGTATAGCTGAGAGTGATCTGGTCTTGATGCTATGTTCTAGCTTTGAAGTTGGTGTCTATACCCTGTGCTGATGGAGAGACTTGATATGAATAAAAATACATATCGTCTCAGAAACGATCGTACACGAAACTGTTGTTTATATTGAATTCTTGGAATGTTGTAAATGAATATGTCGTAGACTTGTTTACCTAAGATCTATATATATATATATATATATATATATATATATATATATATATATATATATATATATATATATATATATATATATATATATATAATGCTTGAGATGTTAACAATAGACTATGTGTGTGTGTGTACACATACTGATATAATACATACATAGATAAATAGAAAGATAGATCTTTAGAACCGGTTTGCACTTGCACTTCTCTTCTTGCTGCATATTCTATATTTGACGGCAGCAATTAGGCGAGAATAAAATATGGAAAACAAACAAAAACACATTGTTATTCATAGATGACTTTGGATCGGCATTACGTAGAGAATTTCTTGAAAAATGTTCCCTTCAATTGTACCGTTAGCATTTGGGCAGCAAGTGAAAGTAGAAAAATAGATCTTCCCAAATCTTCACTGAAATGTTTTGTCATTTTACACTAGAAATAAAAGCGATTTTATTTGACCGACTTTATTTGTCAGATCTTTTTAATTATTTCAATAGAAAATGAACGCAAAATGAAATATAACTTGCGAATGAGTACAAAGCTGTGTGAAAAGAAGTAAATATAAGAATCCGTTCTTCTGACTTTTGAAATATATAATTAATGTTTTGGTTTTATTTACTAACTCTTGTGTCGATCAGGGTTAATGATATAAGCATGTAATATAAGAAAGATAAATACATACTTAGGATCAATTTTAATTCCCACTTTTCCTGCTGTTTCTATTAACGTCAGTCGGTGGTTCCACACGAGGGAACGTTACGACATCGGGCCAGTTTAATGTGGGGAAAATTCCAGCACACAAAGAGAGCACTCATGGTAAATAGTAAGATACTCTTGTGGTCCCTTCGACATTCCCTCACAAGTGAGAGCGTCCCGTGCGTTAGCCAACATACAGGAGGTTACGAGAGAGAATCGCCAGTTGGAACAACATATGTGAGAAATGAATATAACAAGATCACCGGAATCACGTACAGGAAGTCACAAGAGAATCGTAAGCGCTTCATGCGCAGAAGATAACACGAGTGAAAAAGCATATTTCGATCGCTTATATTATACTTAATTACGGGAATGCCGTCAGCGCTTGGGTGGCGAAGATGCTCATCTACATAGCCGACGACACGACTCATCTTAATAGCCGGTGACACAGATTAATCGACTGCGCCGACTAATTGTTTACATCCAAGCATTCGCGGGTTCGTGCCGACTTCACTTAGTTTGGGAAAGCCACCGCTGACACAACACACAAGGTGGCGTTTCGTTGGATAAAGATGACCCCCCCCCCAAAAAAAAACGAATTTTTCTCTCTTTTTTATCAGTCCTGTTCATAGACGATCGAATCGTTCCGGGCTGCTATTAACACAATGTCGTGGATATCCAAGACAGTTTTCCTTCGTGCTTTGTACCCCCCCCCCTCATTTAGTATTTTGTGACCATACATATTTAACATGTATCGGGACTTTAATATGATATCTCTCTTGTACTAACATTCTTTATAGTTTCTATATAAAATGTTAGTATTGTTCCCGAGTGTTTCCTCTTTATTCTCTCAACCATACATGCAGTGTTAGTTTTTTACAAATACACTAATGCTAATACCATAGTCGGTGTGGACGTCTCACTGTATACTTCACATACCTTTCTGTCGTTCATCTATATTTTGTTACCGTTAAAAATGACAGTGCCATTCCTTCCGCTTGAAGCGATTGGGGTGGAGATTGGTTGCACCGGCTCTGGATCTAGTGAGGGTCGAATCTGCTCGTTATGATAAACTAGTTAAGATTTCTATCACTGGCATTGTGCCAGGTGGCCTTGTTTGAAAATACTGCGCATTTGAAAATACTGCGCTTTCTCTGTAATAATTAACCCTAGCTTTTCTTCCTTTTCCCGTCATTCATAGCTTCTTTTTTCGTCTCTTACCGTCACCAATTCGGTCTACCCTTTCTCTCTGTCTCAGCAGTACAATTATCTGCAGCTCCAAGATGGAAGCATCGATTTTTATGTCAACGCCAGAAATTCTACAGCATTCAAAAGAGCGGACATAAAACTAAACAAATAAGAAGAGATGAACAAAAAGTTTTTGTTGTTGTAGAAAAACCAGCGACGGGACAGATGAGACAAACAATGAATGATTGCTGTGACAGGCAACCGCATCACTTCACGGCCAATACGCCGATAAACTCGGTAAATCCGCATTAGTAATTAAGTTCCGAACACTCGAGTTATGTACGGACAATATGCGGGCTTTGAGTGGCCGTTTCGGTCGATCTTTGAGATTTGCGCAATTCAAAGAACGACGTTTCAAGTACTTCTATCTAAAAAAAAAGAAGAGCAACACAAAACAACTAAAAAAACAAACAAATATTGAATTGCATTTCTCATTTCCAACTTCTGCTGATGTGTTGGTTAGAACGATTTGGAGAAGTTAGGACGAAGACATTTAAAAAAAAAAATAATATATGCGAATAAAATTACTTTTCTGCAGTTGAATGGTATGGTTTGGACTGGCAACACATTTAATAGGATCTTTTTTCCCCGAAACACAATAACTAACAACTAATGATTTATTGTATACAATTAGTTAAACACATTTCATTCATGAATGATATTGTACTAGACCCCCCCCCCCTCATCTTCTATTAATAAGTCTACTTCTAGTTCTGTCCTTATTTATTTATTTTTACTATCGGAGTCACCACTTATCAATGCCAAGAAACACTCGAGGATAAAGGTTAATGAGACGGGGGATGATTTCCAGCCTAAAGATAAAGAACACTATGGGAGTACTAACATTGATCAATGATATAAACTGCGTTTGATTAATTTGGGAGTGGCTGTTGTAATCAGCAGGGAATCAGTCCCGCGACAATGTGTTTCACAGGTGGGAAGCCCTTGTAAAAAAGCCTTGTCCATGTATATTCCGCCGGTCAATAGGATAATTTTTTTCGTTTTTGGTAAAAATACAGGTTCTTACACGAACTGAAAATCAGTCAATCAAATTCCGTAGAAAAAAACGATAGAGTAGAGAGAGACTAGCAAAATCTCTTCTGTGAGAAAGTTGTTGTAGGGAAGAGAAGAGATTACGTTTCAGATATACCGATTGTAAAGTTTAAAATGTTTCAGCCATTTTGTGAATATTTTGTGGATATTTTGTGAATAATTGTTTCTTGAATACGGATGATGATGATATATTCTTTGTTTCATTGGTCAAATGAAATGTCAACTAATTCGAGATGAAGGAACATTTTAGAAAAATGTCAAGTTCTTTCGCAGACAAGAAAATTCAGAGTGTTAGATTATAGGATGTCCTATGTTGAAAACGTGTACTTCAGTACAAATTGAGACTGCCATCGAAATTAAAAATGGCATGTCGGGCTGACACAGACTTTGGGGAAACAAATCTGTTTTCCCACGAGTGAATAACAGATAGGTGAACAAAGGGAACAAAACATTGGGGTCAATAAAGCTCAGAGACAGCGAGAGATCGGCCAGGGACGCGATGACGTAACTCGTTGTTGCCGCGCACAAAGAAACGAGAGTTTTGACAGAGTCTACCCATGGAACCGAGCGACGGTTGACGTAGAAAAAATATGCTCTGAAACTTTAGCCTGAGTTTGAGACGGAAGACGAATCCTCCCTGTCTGCTCAGCCTCGTAATTGTTCTCTAATAACTAAAAAGTCAAGAAGTAACTAAAAGATAAGATAGACTCTAGTTAAGATATAACGAACCTCTCTCCTCTACGTGACTGTTTTATTCAGAGAAAATGAAACCCTTAACCTCTCGAAAAATCTGTCTTCAGACTCTCTTTTGTCGATTTAATAATTTGTTCACTAGACACACTGATGAGACGCGGCCACAACGATGAGACACACGCGACAATGTGGCGACATGAAGAAAAAGACGAATCACGACAGCGGTGAAAGAAATGAAGGAAAATAAAAGATAAATTTCGCTTTAAATTGAATAAACATTTTGTAAAATAGAAAAGAGAAAGAAAGAAAGAGACAAAGAAACACGCCCACCCATGTTAAAAGTAAGAGATACGTAAAATATTTCATGGGAGCGCTTGTATAACCATGTGCTTGTTAAAAGATACGCTAAAAGTACTGTGTACACACGTATAATTCACACACACGCACACACTGATACATGTTAAAAGGAACTAGCGATTATACGCCCACACCCAAACCTGCATGCATGAACTAAAATAAACGAAAGACGTATAAGTTATATGAAGAACATATAAAACAGTTTCAAGACATTTTAGTAACGTTTCAGTTTTTCGACATTTTTTCGGAAACGTTACAGGTGTGATTTAGTAACGAGATTCTAAAGGACCATGCAACAAGAGGACCGGTGTTTATTTCTGATTTCCGTTTATTTATTTTGTGAAGCTAATAAATATATTATATTTGAGCTTTTACGTTTTTAGCGGCGCACGTGTTCGGGTACATCTTCCCGGTACACGATGCTGCCATTTTGTGTGTTGTCTTATTGTGGATAACACACACGACGATCGGAAGAAAAAGGAAAGGAAAATAGTGAAGACATTGCTGGATTTACATACATAAACAGTTTGCCGAAGATTTCTTATTAGACTAGGAATGTCTTTTTCTTCGGAATGTTTTATACATGCGATTTCATTAAAGAAGACTTTGCCTTGCTTAACCTTAAATAAATACAACTTTGCTCGCAGTGAAAACAATCTCTGTTGTCTATGAATTTGTCTATGAATTTAAAGACGAAAGCTGTTGCTGTAATTAACTTTGCTAAATTTGAAAATCTTTGGAAGGATATTAGACTTTACAGTAATGAGTAGATATGGGGCAGGGGATAAATCACTCTTGGAGAATGAGAAAGTATGTTTTATTTTTTATTTACTTTTCGTAAGACGTCTTTATTGGATACTAGTAGGATCCGTGGACAAGCGTTGCCCAGGAATATAGACGAACCTAAGGAATTTACGCTCCTACCTTTGAGCTCAATATGAATATTTTTACTCGATTTTGTTGCCCAGTTACCCGTTCATCTGTTGGTAAAAACATCATTATCATCTTTAATCAAATTGTTACTATCAAGATGATAGTTTATTTTCGAGTACTTTAAGTGCTACATGATAATTAAAAATGACTGGTCTGCTCTCAACTTTTCAAACCAGACATCCAAACGTTACAAATCTAATTTTCAATATACAGGGAAATTTATTTGAGAGGACTCTTGAGGGTAAGTTTTGGCGATAAGTTCCACAGTTTTCATGTTTGAATATTGTTTGAAAAAGAAGACAGAAACGACACCAATTTATATAAAAATACATTTTATATAAAAAAGAAGAAAATAAGAAAAAACGAGGTCATTGGATTTACATATTGTTGATTCTTACATAAGCATTTTGTTGAAGAAAAACATAAAAAGGGTATACGAAAATGGCATGGTGATAATTAACATAACAAACGAAGTCATAATTACCGAAAGAATACATTAATTTCCCAATATAATCAATAAAAACATGTGTTTCCGGAGTCGGATAAAGAGATGCGTGAAAAATGCATAAAGAGATGTGACTTTTTGTTAGTTGTATGTCTTGAGAGCTCCGACGGCTGGGAACAGAAGAAGTTCCAGGGTTTGTGACAGCCATGATAAAACGCAGCCGATCCAAGCAAATCCGATGGCCAGAAAAGAGGATAATATCCCGTTCTTAATTCCACGTGGGTTGAATTAGATTTTTTACTTCTGGGCAGGAGAGTTCATTCTCTTCGTTGATCAGTATAATTCAAGGGAGGTAACTTGGGTATAATCCAAGGAAGATCATTCTGATTATTTTGGAGCCAACAGCGGCAAGAAGTAGTGAGTCAGCATACAAGCCAATACGTGTGAGCTTGCCAAAATCTGTGAAAGTCCCCCACCCCTACTGTTCCCGAAAGGAGTAGTGCAAGATCTCGGAGTGGGGACGCTCATTTTTTAACAAAGCGTGAGTTTTGTTCAAGTAAGATTGTCTTAAGTGATGAGTCATCACTAAGTATAACCGTTATCAATTTTGATTGATTTATTTATTTGGTCTCTTCGCGGCCTCGATATATATTTTTCTTTTAATTAAAAATTTTCAGTGTGTGAGTGTGTGTGTTTGTGTAATACATTTTCATGGAAATATCTCTTAAAAGGGCATTTATTGTTGATTTGAAATACATATGGTTGACTGACAGGAAAGTAGGGCTCAGTCTAAAAAAAAACAACAACTGATTCAGTCGTTACTGCTTGTTGACTTTTACTTTGAAGTAAGACTTATGTGATTGAGTCGATCAAAATTGTTCCCAAAGTTCCAACCACACAGCCAACGAAAAGCACGTTATGATTCTCAGTCACCACGCGCATCGTTCAGTATTCATGAGACCCTCGCCACAACAAGCGATGGCAATTAAACGATGCAAATGAGACACGCTGCAATTTGGATTGAGATAACAGCGTAACATCGTCCCGGACCGCCGGATCTTATTTCTTACTTAAATGAGATGCAAATCTCCACTATTACCCCCCCCCCGTCCGATTCGATCGTGTCTGTCTGGCTATAAGAACGGTAAACAAAGTGCAATTAGATAATAATCTATCTTGAGCATAACGTCTAAGTTCGGCTCTGATTACGTATTCATTGCGAAAATAAGCTGTGATGGCTTTTTTTCTTTATCTATTTTCTTATATTTTCCATCGTTTTCTTGATCACCCTTTTCTTTCTTTCTTCTTTGCTTTCACACACTTTTTTCTTTCTTTCTCTCTTCTTTCATTTGACTCACTTTCTTCCTTTCGTCTTTCTTTTTTATTTATTTTTTTTTCATTTTTCTCCCACCCAGAGCGTCCATTCGGAGAGCCGAATACTTCTTACATTAAACCGTCGTTGTGTACATCTATTAAATTTTTTGTCACTAAGTCTCACATGACTAGTTTGGGCCGTTCTTGTTCCGACAGGGTGAGGGTACAGGTTAGACAGCTTATCTGACTGCTGTTTCCGACTGGTAGTGTAGGAGCCCTAAATCTTAGGTAGCGCTTACACCGGCTGCTCCATCAACAGTTGTATAATATCGTGGCCTCTAGTTATCTCCGATGTGCTTTCCCGAGGCCACAACCCCCATAGATCAAGTCTTGACTAATGGTCTGGTTGCGTGAATTATTGGCATCAAACAATCACCCACTTTTTCCTACCCTATCTAAAACCAAAATGACAATACAAAGAAAAAGAAACAAACTTAAACCAGACACCCACCAAAAACATCTTCGCCTCCGCCCTGTAGAATCAACATCAATGATGTAGAAACCTTTCCCCTAGTAAACTCCTCGGATATCCTAGCACCAAGTGAAACAAACTTACAATCCTCAATCTCCTGACACCATTTTGACATGACTGAATACCTCTCACTCTACCGTAAAGACTCTGATAAACATATGCACGGAGTTTATGTTTGGGATATCCTCCCGTTAACTAGAGAACATAGGCTAGAATCAGATGATCAAGCCTACATGCGTTTTAGATTAACTTTACGTCAGATACCCATATTTCTTATACTGTTTTTCCTTCGACCCAGGACTGTACTTTGTTTAACTTTGTCTCTGAAAGCATAGATACAGCACTCTCACTTGACTCGAGTGCCCAAATACATGTATTTGGGGATTTTAATGTACATCACCGTGACTGGCTTGGATTCTTCAGCTATACAGACGCAGCTGGTAACTCTATGTATAGTTCTTCCATAGTGCACCCCCTCTGACAGACTGTCACTATCCCGACCCGCCTCCCTGATCGTGTAGATCAGCAAGCCTCACTTCTCGACATGTTCTTTACCCCAATGTCAGAGGCTTGTGTGACGAATGCTCATAGACCGCTCGGGAATGTTGATCAACTTGTGGTAAATATTGATATTACCCTAAAATCTCGTCCAAAAGCTGACGAGCCGTTACTCAAAACGACGAGATACTACAAGCGATCAAATCAAAGACACCCCATGGAGTGAAACGTTTTCTCGCCCTACTGATCAGTGCGCAAATGAGGTAATCGAATGGGTCACATGTCTTCATGCGAAAATTCTACAGCAAGCCCCAATCTCCACAATGGTTCACCTCGAACGAGCAGCTGCTATTGCCCAGAAACAGCAAGCATTCCGACAATTCAACCGCCACAAGTCAACTACAAATAGACAGAAACTTATAGCATCAATAAATTATTTTAAGACTGTGATAGATAAAGCAAAGAGAAGGTATAGAGAGATGATTGGAAAACACATTCAGTCACAAAAACTAGGTACTCGTGATTTCTGGAAAATCTTCAGTAGTGTGGTGAACAATGGGCAATCAACAATTCCTCTACTATCCAACCATGATGATGTCGTTTGCACGGCAACTGATAAGGATGAACTACTTGTCCAGCGTTTCACCTTAAACTCCACTTTGGAATCCGCAAACTACTCCTTCCCAAATTTCCCATTGTGGACTGAAGTCACATTTGATGACCTGGCCATCACCCCATTTCATGTCCGGGACATCATAAAAAACCTTGACACCTCTACAGAATGTGGGCATGATCTTATACCAGTAATAGTAATAAAGAAATGCTCTGCTGAACTGTCCTCTGTCCTCTTCAGACTCCAACGACTTTGACTAGGTCTGACATAAAGGTCTTCTCATAAAACTTAATTCATATGGTATTACTGGACGAATATTTAATATAATTAGATCCTTCCTATCCAAAAGACATATTCACGTTGTCCTCAATGGCTGTTCATCCAAACAACATGACATAAATACAGGTGTACCACAGGGATCGATCCTTGGACCTTTATTGTTCCTGATTTTGATAAACGACCTCCTTGATGACATTGTGTCTGAGATGGGTATATTTGCTGACGACACCACGCACTACTCTCGTCATGTGGGTAAAACGGACACGTACATATCCGAGGCAATGGCTGAATCCTTAGAAAGTGACCTCCAGTCTGTAGTTGAATGGGGTCATAAATGGATGGTAACATTTAATGCTGCTAAAGCAAAGCTCATTTCCTTCAACAACTATGAGAAACCTCTTTACCCACCGATTGCCATGGCAAATAACACCCTACCTGAGAGTCCAACGTTCAAACTCATCGGCCTAACATTCACAAGTAACATGAATTGGAACAAATACATAGAAGACATTGCCAAGGCTGCTGCAAAGAATTATGAACAGTAATGGTTTGCTCTCTCTCTTTCTCTCTGTCTCTCTCTCTTTCTTTTTCTCTCTCTCTTTCTCTTTTTTTTTCTCTCTCTCTCTCTCTGTCTCTCTCTCTTTCTCTCTCTCTTTCTCTCTTTCCTGCAAAGAAGGTGGGCTCCCTCTACCGTGCCAGTAAACTTCTCACACCTGACAGTATCCTATATCTCTACAAAGCCACCATCCACCCATGCATGGAGTATTGTTGTCACATCTGGGCTGGTGCACCATCCAACAGTCTCTCCTCTTAGACAAGGTCCAAAAAGAGTATCTAATCTAATAGGTCCACCAAGCTCCAGCCCCTGTCCCATTCCCGCAATGTGCTTATTTTACAAGTACTTCAATGGAATGTGCTCCGATGAACTTGCGGCTCTAGTGCCCTCCTCGACACTAATACACTCAACTAACCCGACAATCAGCTAAATCCCACACATTCACTGTGATGGTCCCCAGATTCTGGAGAGCCTTCTACTCCAATAGCTTCTTTCCTCAATCTGCCGGCCTTTGGAATTCCCTCCCTGCTCCCTATTTCCCCAACTGTACCGACATGCAAAAATTTAAAACTAATGTAAACAAGCATCTTGCTGCACAGCTCCCAATTTAGGATGCCCAACTAAACTCTCACTCTAATTCTCAGTAGCTCCTTACGTCTAGTGGCAACCTGCCTTGTTTGAGGTGAACTAAGCTATGAAAAAAATAAGACGGTGAAATACGGGATATAAGTTTACAGACAAAAAAGAGAAAATAAACTCGGAGTGTCACTGGAGCACCATGGAGCTGGGATAGAAGATGCGAGTGTGTTATGCACGGCAAAGGATGCGCAGCACATAAATCTGGCAGAGCTCGATGCTCTACTAAAATGTCTTAATATAGCACTGATGTGGAAGCATCCATACTGCATCTTTTCACAGACTCTGCTTGCGTGTACAAATTGATAACTGATACCCTTACGGGAAAGTCCACGGTGCATGCCAAAGCACCAAGCGTAATGCTGATAAGACGACGACTCGGTGCGCTTTCAAGCTTGATAGAAGAGTATGGGTTGTCAATGGACATTACCTTGGTAAAGTCAGAACACAACCGAACGGATAACCTGACGCGCGTACCACAGCGATAGCTTGATTTAATTAGAAAGGCAGCTGAACCCCAGAGCCATGCCACAGGCAGGCCAGAATTCGACCAAATAAGGTCCATCCATCGTCAAAGTGGTCACACTGGCATAAAAAGGACGTGGTACTTTGTCAGGCGGGTCGACCCCACGATTTCTAAGGCAGCCGTGAAGACAGTAGTTAGAGAGTGCAAAGAGTGTCAGTCGATTGATCCGCCGTCCACGTGCTGACCGAATGGCAACTTAGACGTCGGTGACACTTGGTATCAAGTGGGGATAGACATAACTCACTACCAGGGAAGGCACTATCTGTCGCTTATTGACTGTGGGCCCACGCGGTTTTCTGTTTGGCATCGTCTAAGACAGCAAGACGCAGCAAGCATCGTCGACCAATTGGAAGTTATATTTTACGAGCGCAGACCACCAACTGAGATGATCGCTGACAATGACCCAGCATTTTGCGGTAAGACTTTCAGAGACTTTGTAAATGAGTGGGAAGTTCGACTGCGATTTCGCTGTGCACACATACTACCAGGTAATGGTATCACGGAACGGTGCCATGGAAGTGTGAAGCGGATTGCCGCAAAAAAACTGTGCTCAGTGATGCTGGCAGTTTATTGGTATAATGCCACACAGAAAGACAATGTGTCACCACTGACTGCCCCTGTCAACATGATCCATCGTTACAAGGTCAGACTGAAGGGCATCGATATGGTGTCCCTGATGAGCCCGAACAGCAACACCTGGGTTATGAGGTGGGAGATCGTGTTTAGACAAGAATCCCAAATGGACGGTGTACGTTGAATGCGTTACGGGCGTGATTAGCCCGCAAAATGTCCTAATTGATGGGGTGCCTCGGCATGTAAGGAACCTACGCCCTGTTATAGGCTCAACTATGTCGGAAAGTGGAAGTGACAGCGAACCGTCCACCTGGAGTGCACGAGTGATCACTATGAACGGGGCGAACAGCCCCATGTCTAGTATTGGATTATTCTTCCGCAGGCGACTCATCCGAGTAGGAAGTTGTTGTCGCATCATCGCGGAGAGGTGCGGACAGTCCCAGGTCTGGTACAGATGCATCGAATGCTCCCTTAGCAGACGAGTTATTTGAGGAGGAAGTCACAGCCGTATTACTGCAGAGAAGCACCAGGTAAAAAAGACTTGCACCAGGTTGCCACATTTGTGATCATGAGATCAGAGTGGGGGTAGCGGAGAGACAGAAGGACAGCCGACTTCCGTGAACGAAGACACTTGTCTGCGTCGATCAAAGAGACGACGTTTGATTTGCTGATTGTGCAGAGGAGAGCTGCCGGCGCGAACCCAGAAACGCCCACTTACGAAAAATTTATTTTTTCGAAAGTAAATGGCAGCGGGCGTTGACTTATGTCACACACGGCTCATTGGCATAAGTGAGATTTGTCGATACAAAGAACGGGACAAACTTGATTTTGGCAGATGCGTTAGTCGGAGAAAGTGAACGAAATAGATAGGCAAAGTGCCGCATTATTTTTGGATAGACTTTTTATTGTTCGTAAAAAGCAGAAGTGACGAAAGAATAATTCCGGGTAGAATTATTTTTGGATAGACTTTTTATTGTTCGTAAAAAGCAGAAGTGGCGAAAGAATAATTCCAGGGTAGAATTATTTTTGGGATAGACTTTTTATTGTTCGTAAAAAGCAGAAGTGACGAAAGAATAATTCTAGGGTCGAATTATTTTTGGATAGACTTTTTATTGTTCGTAAAAAGCAGAAGTGACGAAAGAATAATTCCAGGGTCGAATTATTTCTGGATAAACGGTTATTGACTCGTTCACTGTCAGTCAAGGATTTATTTATCTCCTGACCTGTATAAATCACTTCACATGGTGTCCTTAAGCTATTCCCTTAAACAACATTTCAACTGAATCTGTAGCGCGAGCCCTAAGATCGGGTTGGATATCGCATTACGGAGTTTCAATAACTATTACCACCAACCGTGGCGGAAAGTTTGAATCCCACTTCCATGAACTTTCCAAGATTTTAGGGATTAAGCGTATATGTACGACTCACTATCATCCAGCTTTTAACGGGATGATAGAACGCTTCCATCGTCAATTGAATGTCGCGTTGCGAGCTTATCCAAACCAACAATAATGGAGGGAGTACATGCCTATTGTCCTTCTTGGCTGTTGTGAAGCCACCAAAGATGATCTCGAGTATTCTCCAGCCGAACTCGTTTATAAAGTACCTCTATCTTTGCCGGGCTAGATGCTGACCCAGATGGATTTAACAGCAACAGATCCAGCTCTATACATAAAAAGACTGTGAGCCTGTTTTCAATAAGCTCTCACCTATGAACCCTCGGCACCACCGTAAAATCGTCGGTCCTGAAAAACATTTCGTCATGAACTTATATTTTTCTTTGAAAGGACGCTGTGAACCCCCCCTCACTCCACCTTATCCCGATCCTTATCGCGTGCTTTCACAAACTGACAAACTATTCACCTTGGGTATTGGTGTTAAAAAAGAATAATATCTATAGATAGGGTAAAACAAGATTTTTTTTAGTCAGTATAACACAAGAGTCCCATATTCCCCCCTACACACATTGCATCAATCAAGTCTTACACTTGTAAAAGTGCATACATCTCCAAAAGAGACAGATGTCACCACCACACGTAGTGGTCGGCGAGTACATTGGCCACCCAAAACTGTGCAGACTCTATATATAGAATAAGCTTTGCGGCATGCTAATGGAATGCTTGATTGATAATTTAAAGAAAGAAAAGAACATGGCTAACATTTATATTACGATGGAAACGCAAAGAAAAAATCAAAACGAAATTATTAAAGGAAGAGGAAGGCTACAGGTACGCTCGTGCGTGAATACGAAGCAGGCACAACATAGTAGCTTGCTGCCTTCTTTCTATGTGCCTTAATGTGTACATGTGTTCGTATCGCTTTCGTTTCTCTTAATCACTGACCACCTTGAACTGACGGAGGCGAGTGAATGATCTTATAAGGTAAAACAAGGAGAAGAACAAAAAAGAAACTGGACGACTTGAACAGACAGCTTTTTATTTTTTGAGCGCGTTGGTTTGTTTTTCAAGCGAATAATGTTGAATCGATAGGGCGTACACAGTCGGACGGTTAATGTTCGATCGATATGACGGGTAGTATCGAACGGATATGTTGAATTTATTACAGTACACAGTCGAACGGAAAAGGTTGGATTAACAAGATAGACAAAAGGTTAGAGATTTTGCATCGTGGAAAAATGTTATCCGTCTTGGATTTCGGACATTAATATTGAGAGGAGAAAAAAGCAAACGGGTTGATTGTTCAATACGGATTCACAGGGTTTAATATTCGGTGACACAGCGAAGAAAAGATATCGTAAGAAAAGAAAGATTATTTGATGAAGACAACAAGACATTTGAGAGATAAGTGAACGTTATTATTGTTTGGAACTTATTGGCAGGAACATTGTATCACTACTTCGTATTGGATTACTTATTGTTTTTTTTCTGTTTCACTTTTCGTTGCTGCAATAAATGTATCTGTACAAATTCGTGTCGATATATTCTTTCCAATTGTGTTGTTCTCTTGTTAAAAATAGCATTATAGAATTCTGAAAATTCACTTATCGAACCAAAGCTTTCCGGCAAAAATATAAATAATTTGTTGTACGTCCGGACCAGAAGACGAAATAATATTCATCTTGTCCGGGTCGTAACAGCTTTTTGAGTTTTTGTACTCTACTGTACGTGTACATGGAAAGGCAGCAACATTGAACAATTTTTACTTTTACTAAAGAAATACTTTTCACTGAAAAGAAAAATATATTTTCCATAAAATACTTTTCACTGAAACGCAAAAAACATTTTTCCATAAAATACTTTTCATTAAAAAGCAAAATAAAAAATATTTCTATAGAATACTTTTCAATGAAAAGCAAAAAACATGTTTCCATAAAATACTTTTAACTGAAAAGCAAAAAATATTTTTTCATAAAATACTTTTCACTGAAAAGCAAAAGAACATATTCCATGAAATATTTTTCACCGAAAAGCAAAATATATTTCTGCGTTTTAGGAATAAGTATCCATAGATTTGCAGACGTGACGTAGTCGTGACGTAAGCAGTCCCGACTACAAACGAAGAAATCAAATCAAGTTCCGACGTTCCGAATTTTGCCGAAATATAAAAATATAAAAGGCACTTACTTTTTGTAATCCAATTAATATACACCAAACTGTGTTACAAACGTTTGTTTAGCATGTTTTTTTTTCTGTCCGGCAGTTTAATTTGTTCTTTTATTCAAACTGCCAGGTGACGGTTAGTCAGGATTACTTAGGGTTAGTTAAGGTTAGGGTTAGTTAAGGTTAGGGTTAGTTAGGGTTAGGGTTAGAAACAGTACAAATTTAGCCTCTTCTGTGCACTTCAGACTAAAATACGGACATAGCAAAGATAGAAAAAAATTTGCATAACAATTTGCGTATAAAATAAACAAAAAAATGAAACTTTCTGGCAAAAAAGATCACAAAAACAAACGTTTGTAACACAGTTTGCGTTGAAAATGACATTTTAAAGAAAAAGAACGACACAAACTAAATTTCTTTTATCGAAAATGACCAAAATCAACCAAGAATAAACAAAAACATTACAAATAATGAAAGAAACTGTTGATTTTATACACGATAAAAACAACAGTCTCTTTCATTAAATTACGTCTTGGCAACAAAAATTATTAAAAAAACATAATCACTAAAAGTACATTCAGTTCGTTAGGAGAAGGTCGTTAATGTTCACCAGCCTGGGAAGTGTTTGGTGAAACTCGGAATTGATGCCGTAATTACTGACATTTTCTTGGGTACTAAAATATTTTTCCATAAAATACTTTTCACTGACAAGCAAAAACATTTTCTTCATCAAAGAACAAAGAAAAAAAGAAAATCTATGAACTGAATTCACATTTCTTTGGTCTTTTCGTTCTTTCCAACTGCTACATTTACTAAAAAACTATCCTTTTCTCTGTCGGCGTTCCGCTTAAGCAAGAGGTGATGTAGCAGTAAAAAATATACACATTTATTTTCCCTCACGGATAACAACCCTTGTAAAATTAATTAGCTTCAAGGGCGTATTGATTTCAGCCGTCCCTTGTGTTACATAATGGATGGACGTATATGAAGAACGATTACATCAGCTAGTATGGATTTAATATCTAGGTGGACAAGTGCAAGTTACCTTGACACGAAAATCTGAAAAACAAGTCCGCTCTCGGGACAAAAATGTAAACAGGCATTAACTGTGGGTTAGATTCAAATTAGGGACTCAAGGAAAGGTCGGACATAAATGTGTTATAAAAAGCAGTGACGTCATGATTCTGTGTGAAAGAAGTTTTTTAGTCAGTCTGTTTTGGAAGCGGTGACGAGCATGTGCGAATTCAGGATGTAATTTAAAAAAATTGGGAATTTAATTCTTTAAAAAAGTTGATAACGCCACTTGTATGTTCACCCTCCATTCTTCCCTGCAACTAAGTAGTTAAGAAGAACATATTTGATCTCTCTCCAGTTAATGTTAATGTGTGACTTTTATTCATATGACGAGAATTTCTCTCCAAAATAAAGACCGATTTAAACTCTCTCTCGATCTCGCACTTTCCTTTCTGTGCATGAAAAGTTCTTTATTACAGACACAGCTACGATGATGATGATGATGTTGATGATGATGACAGCGAAATGCAGCCCACTAGACGATGATGATTATGATGATGATGATGATGATGATGATGATGATGATGATGATGATGATGATGATGATAACGGCGACGATGGCGGGGACAGCGCCGACGCGTCAATATACAGAAAGCTACGTAAGACTATTGAGAACATTTGAAGTAAGTAACTTTGATTTAGAGAACGTGTTTTAATAAAGCAGCATGTAACGCTTGTAGAACTACTCCAGCCAATCAAAGAGCTTTTCCTGAAAGAAAGAAATACGTCTTCTTTCTCCTGCCTTTGTCCACTGGGCACCCGAGCACCGGCTATCTTTACTTGAAGATAAACTGCTTGAAGACTTTCGGCAACCGAACTTACTCACTGTGTTATTCCTTTCTTCACTCGGACACTGTCCTAACTTTCGTCAACCTACACCCAAAGGTGTAGGTAACATAAATAAATACCTTCCGTTGTTGTTTATAAAAAGGTTTTGTTTTCCTTTCGCTTGAAGTCCGTGTTGTTGCAAAAATATAAAGGTTTGTCTTACTTCTATGCCAAGACAAGCCCTGATGTCTATGGACGACCTGGAACTATTTGCAAAGAACAAAAACGAACTAGAAAATCTAATAAATACAACTATAATCTTCAGTCATGGCATTCGAATGGAATTCGGGATACAAAAAATTGCACTACTGGAGATAAAAAAGGGAAAATCGAGATAGTGATAGAAATGGAACTTTCCAACCGGGAAGAGACAAGGGAACTTGGCAAACATGTTACTTTTAATTTTAGAAGGGAGAAGAGGACTGGTAAGTATAGAAGACTGTGTAGGTGACACAAATAAGAACTAAAAAATACATAATCCAAAATACATAAAGGTTGATCATCACTGGAAGGGGCACCGCCAAAATGAACAATCCAGGACGCAGCGAAACTGGAAACAAAAAGCGAGAAAAGGAAAATGGGGAAAGAAGCAGCTACATGAACGATTTATAAGACTAGCCAGAGAAGAGACGCGCGGAAACAACCGGACATGATTACGAAAATGACACTTGAACAGAGAAACGTAATTGCTACTGACAGCCACACAGAACAACGCGATCAAAACAAGCTATATACAAGTCAAGATAGACAAACCCCAGTAAAAAAAACTGAATGTAAACTTTATGTACAAAGAGAAGAAACAGTAAATCACTTTTATCAGATATTTTGTACACCTTTAGGTATTCAATTATCCATGCTTTGGGGATTGTGTCGTAGACTTTCGAGTTATGACAGGACTATGTTATTTTTTTTTGCTTTTCACTTCGGGATTTTGGTCGATGTATAGCAGGTCATGTGTCCTGCTTGTCTCTTTCTGACATCCTTCCTGTTCATCGGGGAGTAGTCCATGGTGATTAAAGGAGTGGTGGACCTATTCGCTCATTTGTGCTGTTAAACTTTTTCACATAGCAGGTTATATGTCGATAGTTGTTTGGTGTAGTTCCCTCATCGCTGTATTTTTGATTAATGTGATTCTTCTTTTCATCATCCATTCTGGTATCTCCGTTTTGTACATATATCTTCTTAGCTTTTGTGTCAGTAGGATATTTTAAACCAGATATGCATGTATTCCGTTGTGTCCTGTAGCTTTTCTAGTTTACCATTTTTCTTAAGGTCGTCTTGAGTGTTTCTGCATGAATTTCAGTTTCTGTTCTTTCTTCAATTTTCTGAAGGTTTTCTTTCATGTTTTTCAGCTATTCAGCATTTCTGTTATAATCTTGTCGTTTTCCCCATATATTACTCCGGAATTGTCTTGTTTCTGTCGAGTGCGGCTGTTCTGTTTTTATTTTATTAAAAGTTCTATGTTGTTTGTACTGTTCAGATCTGTCTCCATATCTTCCCAGACTTTCTTTCTTTGCTAATATATTTTGTTTTAGTTCTTCCTGCTTCTTGTTTAGTCTCTTTTCTTCTTCATCAACTATATTTTTTTTTCAATCGTTTTCTGTTCTCTTTGGCCTTATTCACTGTTTGAGCTTCTTTTTTTGTAGTTTTCTGGTTTGGGTTTGCAATCTTGCTTCCCATTTATTTTTTCCTGGGGGGGGGGGGCTATTCTTTTGACGAGGTTTTGTTTTTATGTTTAGTCTTGTAATTACTGCATAAAATTCTTCTTCTTCCTCTTCTTCTTCTTCTTCTTCTTCTTCTTCTTCTTCTTCTTCTTCTTCTTCTTATTATTATTATTATTAGTAGTAGTAGTAGTATTTTCCTTATTATTATTATTATTATTATTATTATTATTATTATTATTATTATTATTATTATTATTATTATTTGTACTCACTAGGAGTTCTCACACAGATCATCGTCAGTGATTGCTCACCGACAACAACCAGTGGTATTTCCTGGAGTCTGAGTGACAACAAACCTCCCCAGATTTCTAGTATTCTTCACCTCTTTTCGATAACGATGCGGTATCGTAACAGCCTCTTACCATTGATTTCTCACTGGTAAGGACAATTGGTCTTCTCTGGGATTTGGGTGGCAATAAGCCTCCCCAAGATCCCAGCATTCTCTGCACTTTTCCAGTGGAGGTCTGGTTTGTGCTGTCCCTCCTCGGTCTTCTCATCCTCCTCAACCCTCTACAAATATTTTGTCTGGTGTCAGCCTAGGCCGGCACGATTTAAAAAAACAATTTTTTGATTAATTAAAAAAAAAATTTATTTTCTATTTTTTTATTTTTTTTTAAATATTTAAATTTTTTAATTAAAATTTTTTTAGGGTGGGGTGGGGAGAGAAGGAGGGAAACTTATTGTGTTTCTTGTAATTTCTGTTCCTTGGTTCATTTTTGTGTGGTGATAGCTGAGGCCGGTGTAATTTATTAGGAGGGGGGAGATTATGAAGTGATGTTTCTTGCAGTTTCTGTTCCTTGGTTCATGTTGTGGTATTCTTCGTGTGGTTTTGTTTTCTCTCTGTTGTAAATTCCTTGTGACTGGTTACCCTTTGTAGCTTATGCGGGTTGGTTTCCGCATTCTAGGATTTTCCTTAAGATTGCAGCTGTTTTGATCATTGCCGTCCTTTGTATGGTTTCGATGGTCCCTTTAATTCCAATTTCTCCCAGTCTTTTCTCCAGGTTTTTTGGGATTGTTCCTAGTGCTCTTACGATTATTGGTATTATACTAACTTTCTTCTTGTACCATATTCCTTTCAGTTCTCTGGCTAGTTCTGTGTATTTACTTCGTTTTTCCGTGTCTTTGATCTTCACTCTGTGGACTGCTGGAACGGCGAAGTCTACGATTTTACAAGATTTTTCCTTCTTGTCGATTATAACAACATCAGGTCTCTTTGCTTGTATGAGTTTATTTGTTTGTATATCCATAGCCCAGAGGATTTTGTGTTTTTCGTTTTCCAGTACTGTTTCTGGTTTATGTTTGTACCATTTGTCTGCATATTCGAAATTCAATTGTTTGCACAGTTCCCAGTGTATTACTTTCCCAACACAGTCAATTTAATTCTATTATCGGATTACAAGCTATTTCGGCATGAAGAGGAGACTATGGAGTCTTGAACTTTAAGGTTCAGCAAAGGTGTGATATCGTCTTTTAGTGGAGAAGATGATGTAGTCGGGTGGATGAAAAAGTGAAACTGGTGGCAAAACTACAGAAAGTGGAAGAGCTTGCTAGTTTTATTCCACTTTTTCTGCATGGAGATGTGCTTGCTCTCTACCTTGAGATTAGTAATGAAGACCAATGGGGTGCGGAACTGATAGAGATGAGATTAGTGACAGCGTTCACCAAAGGGCCTTTTGAAGTCTATGAAAAACTGAAACGATTCAGGTGGACTGGAGAATCGGTGGACGTTTACGCCAATACAATCAAAAGATTGGCTGGACTAGCAGGATACCTAGGGAGAGGGCTAAATCATACAGCCAAACTAACATCCGTTACATGATTCCCAGATGACGTATCTGTGACACTGCATAGAAAAGATGGATGTAAGTAAACTAATACCGATTGCATGGCTTTTAGTTAGCAAAAGAAGGCGAGAGACTGGAATGGTGGTGGTGAGTGCACAAAGCACTACATTGAAAAATGAGGTTTAAGAGAATCATTACGCATTCGGCGCTTTAGATGTCGAGGACCGAATTTTATTAAAGATTGCATGGAGCCACCTAGAGCCAGAGTAAAGTGCTATGAGTGTGGAAAATTTAGGCACATTGCGAGATGTTGTTCTCAGGCTCAGGGAAACGAGAAGGTGGGAGCTTCTGCGCCAGTAGCTACCTCGGCAACAGAATCAAGGTGCAGTACGGACCTCTTCCAATGATAGAAGTAGCACTAAATGATACTGTAATGACGGCGCTCGTCGACACTGGGTGCACCACCACTTTACTTAACTCAAAACTTGTGAGTGGGTGTGGTAGGAGTAGCACTGTAAAAGCGGTTGATGGAAGGGACGTAAAGTGTAAGAGATCCTCGCAAGTGGAGATAAAAGTGTGTGGAGTACAAGTTAAGGTGGAATTGATTGTAATAGATCACATATTGACAGGTCGATGTTATAATTGGAATGGATGTAATCAATGAGATGGAAGGTGTGACTATAAACAAAACAGAGGTGAATTTTGGAAACGTATACTGTGTCGTTGCTGCCCATCAGCCGAACATTTGTAAAATCGAAGACAAAGATTTTGAAGCAGATTTTGATGGAAATAAATGGGCAGTTAAATAGAAATGGATGGGAGAGCCTCCAGTGTTGCAGAACCAAGTAAAATATTACAAGAATTCCCTGGAGTGTGAGAAAACCTCAGAGTTTGAGAAGGAGGTGGAAAGATGGATAGCAGACGGTATTCTCTTACCATGGAAGAGTGAATGAAAAGGGGTGTTACCGTTGATGGCAGTGTTCCAGTCCACAAAAGATAAAGTCAGGCCAGTGTTAGACTTTCGGGAATTGAACTGTTTTGAGGCATGGGAACGACATGTGGCAAAGGAACTATGACAGTACAAGCTGGCCTGCTATAAAGGAAGAACCTACTGTTTAACACGGTTAGGATTTGGGCTTAACGTTGCACCAAAGATTATGGCTGCTGTTCTAAAAACTGTGTTAATGAAAGGAAATAAGACAAAAGAGGCCACTGATTCGTACATTGATGACATAATCGTGGATATGACAAAGGTATTGACAGAGGAAGTGGTGGGATATCTTAAGGGATTTGGGATAACAGCAAAGCCGCCAGAATCCTTGGACGACAGAGTTGCTGCATGGCTGCTACTGGTGGGCAGTTCTGTAAAAAGAAGAGAAAATGGAGTAGACTGGGAGGGCAGAGTTGATGGCAAAACTGTCAAAGTAATGCAGGAGATTCTAATTGATGTAGAAAAGGAGAACCCTGTTAGTGGAGCTTGGCACATACCTGAAACAAAAATAGGAGTGGTGTGGTATGATGCAAGAAGCATTTCAACAGACGTGGTTGTGGAGATTGATGGTTTGGTGGCGGAAGATGCAGCATGGCTGAGGAAAAAGCATGATTTCAATCACATTAATGTGGCCAAATTAGATGCTGTGCTGAAAGGCGTCAATTTAGCTATCAAATCGAGATAAGAACTGATTCAGCAATGGTACTAAGTTGGGTGAACTCTACAATGGAAGAGAGCGGAAGAATACGAACCAAGGGTGCTAGAGTAATAATTGTAAAGCGGAGGTTGGGAATACTTGGTGAGTTAATATCCGAATTTAGACTGCGAATAAATGCAGTGTTTGTGCTTTCAAAGAGAAACAAAGCAGATGCACTAACCCAAATAAAGAAACGGTGGTTAGTTGAGAAAGAAGAGGTCCGAGTATGCTGTCTAGGAACTGGAGAACTAGAAGAGTTGCATGGCATGCACCACATGGGAGTGGATAGAACATTATAACACTTATAAAACGGGAGGAAGTTCGATGTCAATCAATCGATTCTGTCCCGAATATACATGATCCTGGTGAAATTGGGACTGCAAACAATTGGACAAGATTAGCTATTGATATAACACACTATCGTGGTGGCGCATATTTGTCAATGATTGACTGTGAACCTGGGAGACTAGCAATATGGAGGGAGTTATATGCGGAGACTGCAGCTGCTGTTACAAAGGAATTGGAGAAGGTGATGCTTGAATGGGGTCCAGTAATGGAGGTGATAATGGACAATGGCACAGTTTTTCGCCCAGAACTTCTCCATACAATGCTAAAAAAATGGAAGATAAGAAGATATTACAGGGCAGCCTACAGGCTCGGGGAAATGGAATAGTGGAGCGACATCATCGGACAGTAAAAGAAATAGTTGAGAGATGAGGGATATCACCTGAAGAGGCCACATTCTGGTACAACATGGCACCCAAGGTAGGACAGAGAGAGGAGACAGTGCCGCATAGATCAATTTATAATTATGAATGGAGGCACCCATCCCCAGAAATCGAAGAGTGAGGGCCAGCCAGAATCCAAATCGGAGAAGAGGTTTGGGTGAAGCCGCCAAATGCACGATGTATAATGCAATGGGAGAGAGGAGTAATTACTGGAGTGCAATCCCCTTACAACTTGAGCATCGACCAGATGCTGCGGTATATTTTAGATGTAAGGTGTGTGGTCCATGTAAACGATGGAGATGTAAGCACCGAACAGGAGGGCAATGCAAAGATCGCGGAGAGAACGCAATGTACCGATTTGGGCACGCGATTATGAGATGCGAAATGATCTGTGATAATTTGCCTTGGTGACAATATCTGTCAATTCAGTTACCTCACCTTTGCAGATTGGCTGTTTGGAGTCTATGAACATAGGTTGTGCTGACTAGTAGTCAATTTGTGACAATAAAGAGAAACACTCACCGGCAGGAAAAAGAATGAGCTGCTTCGCATGTCGTGTCTGCAGTGTAAAGAAGAGCTTCTCTTCATAAGTGCAGGTTTTATAGTGGTGTCTGATTTGCATATGTGGAGATCAGCTGATATGAATGAAGAGGACAGCTGAGAAGCGGCAGAAACGATTTGGATTAGAGAGAGAATAGCAGAGAAAAAGTGGTTGTATTGAAAATCGGTTGGAAGTTGAATTACAGTCAAAAGTTTTATTTTATTGACACAGTTAGGTAACAAGCTATTTTGGCATAAAATGGACACCCGTTTCGACCTACAGATAATCTCTGAGTGTAATAGGACTGGAGCAGTCGTTGAATGCATAGAGAAGGTGGAATTAGTGTGTTATATATCGAGAGTGAAGCGTCTTGAAAATGTCATCCCACTTCGGCTAACTGGGGGAGCATTCGCAGTTTACCAGCAACTAACTGAAGAAGAAAAATCCGATGCAGCACAAATTAAGGGAGCTCTATTCACCGCCTTTACCGATAACAGATTTACAGCATATGAGAAGTTCGAGGCATGTGTATTGTGTCCAGGTGAGACTGTAAACGTGTATTTGGCAGATTTGTGGAAGCTGTCAGTACTATTTGTAGGAATACCAGACAATGTGCTGGTGTGTGTGTTTGTAGAGGGGCTTCCTTACTCTGTGAAAAGGTTGTTGCGGTCCTCCTCCTGGCTGGATTTGGATCTCACGAAACAAGATGCTGCCGACATGTGGTGACACTGGAAGAGATCTTTCAATATCTTTCACAAAGCGGTCAACGATTCGCAACTTATGGACGAGCTGAAACTAAATTTGCTAATAAAATGTGTCTACGGCAATTTTCAAACACATTTAGACGTCAATGATTACGATTCGGCTATGGATGTTCTCGAGGAATGTTTTGTGCAGTCAAAAAATAGCATTTTATGCCGGCATTTATTGGCAAATCGTCGCCAACAGGCCAACGAAAGTGTGGACCAATATTTACAGTCCTTGAAAAAACTCGTTAATGACTGTGATTTCCAGGCCATGACGGCAATACAGGTGAGGGATAAATATATCAGGGATGCATTCATAAATGGGATTTCGTCATCCCATATCAGACAAAGACTCGACCTACACACGGCATACGACCAGGCCCTCACGCTCAGGACAGACCAGAAACAACTAACGTTATACGCACACTCAGACTCTTTGACTGCCTCTATATCCACTGCTAAAACTGAGGAAGCAAAGTTCGGCCAGCCTATGTGCAAAGAGCAGCCCATAGTAGCTGCCCTCTCCGGACAGAAATGTTTCTTCTGCAAAAACCCGAAAACATGACAGAGCGAGATACTCTGCCAAAAATTCAATTTGCAAAAATTGTATGAAGAAAGGGCATTTTGCTCGGGTCTGCAGATCGCCAACAGCGGCTGCTATAAACTACGGTGAATCCTTCTTTTAACTTCTTGGAAAATCTATCTCGTTTGTCCTTATGGGGGAAATCAAAGCTGAACTTTTGAGGATACTCGTCGATACTAGAATCTTCGAAATTTTCATTCATCCTGATAAAGTTATGGAGCTCGGATTGGCAGTCACGCCAAGTTCTGGGAAAATTTTGATAGTTAGCAGTTCTCATTCGTCCTCTACTCTCGGACATTGTGTTGTGTTTCTCAGTCTAAGTGGTAGGGAGTACAGTAATGTCAAACTATCGATTATGGCCACCCTATGCAGGGACATCATTCTCGAGCATAAATTTTTATGTCAACATTCTTCAGTGGACATACCTATTGGCATACCCCTTCCCCAATTACTGTTTGTAGACTGACCACCATTAGAAATGTCCTTTACCGCTCGCTGTTCACGAATTTGACCTAACACTGTCACTCAATAGCAGTTAAATCCAGGAGAATACCCTAGCTGATGCTAAATCTATTTAATCAGAGATATCCAGTATACTAAAGGAAGGTATTATAGAGTCCTCTCAATCCCCGTTGCGAGCCCAAACATGCGTAGTATCTCCTGAACATCACAAGAAGAGACTTACTCCTATAGGATAAACCGATTCACTCTCCTGGATGCTTATCCTCTTCCTCGAATGGAGGACAAGGTAAATGAAATTGCCACTTATCAAGTATTTAGCACTCTTGACCTAACCAGTGCTTATCATCAGGTTGCCATCAAGCCGAAAGAACGAAAATACACAGCCTTCGAAGCTTCTAGATCTCTATCAGTTTCGTCAAATCCCGTTTGAAGTAACCAATGGAGTAGCAAGTTTCCAACGAGTTATCGATGGTATCATCAATCGAGAAGTCACCCTCGAGGAACTTTCACCTACATTGACAACGTTACCGTTTGTGGAGAGAAGCAGGCTATGCATGAAAGGGTTCATGAATACTGTGTAAAGTATGGCCTGATGCCGAACAAAAGCAAGTGTCACTACTCGCTTACTTCTGTAGACTTGCTTGGGTATACGATAGGCTCAACGCATTGTTGGACTTGCCAGTACCTCAAGACCTTCCTTCTCTTCTACGAGTGATGGGGATGTTCTCCCACTATTCCAGCTGGATCTCAAAAATCTCCGAAAACTACACCCCCCCCTCTAACCAAAATTACCAACTTACCCCACACTAAAGAACAAGTAAACGCCTTCAGGTACCTGAAGAAGGAAATTGCAAAATCATCCCTGGTAGTCATAGACTCTTCTTTCTGAGGACGAAATTGATGCTTCGGAACATGCTATCATTGTCTTTCTAACCCAGAACTCTCTGCCCGTATTCTTTTCAAGAACTTTACCTTCTGCCGAAAAAGCACTCCGCAGTTGAGTTTCAATATAATAATAATGTTTTCTTTCTTCCCTTTTGTTTGTTTATTCTGTTGATTTTATTCCTACGTGGTGACTTGCTAATAATCTTATATTTTACATTCTATGCGTAACACAAATAGGTCACAAATTGCTAAGTAAATCCCAATTATAAGCTCTTGATAATATTCCCCATAGAATGATTTGTGACCCGAATAACAATGTTTATCCCAATAAGATAAGAATTATAAACAAATAATTAATCAAGGCCTTTTAATTGTAGACCTCCATACCACGTGGGGATCCAAATAAATATGGCACCCGAGCGTTGGGAAAGACATGCCGCCATAAATGCAGCTCATATCCTTTGTTCGAGCCTCATTTGGCCATAGCTGGTAGTTACTGAGTAATTTTTCAATCTACCAATCGGATGCTATTTGATGGAGTACTTTTAGTGGCCATGCAGGTTGCTTTCAGCCTAAACAGTGAAATCCAGAGGGTCTATCGAACAGGACGTTCTGTTGCTGGTTCTTCCAACTCACCAACTCACAATGGAATCTTAAAGATTGACTATTAACTGTTTTTAATTCCGTTTCAGCACTGCCAAAATATATGGTTTTTCTGTTAACCTTCAATATTGTCGTCTACTTATTTCATCTATGAACCGGATGGACATTCTATCTAATTGTTTCGAAAATGGACTCAGATGGACCGTCGATCACAACCAAACTTTACTTATAATACATATGGATAACCCCTTTTCCCTCAACCTCATCCATTATAAAGGTATTTGCGACTACTAGCTACTTTAGCCGTTTAAATGTTTGTTAGGTGTGAAAGAACAAGGCTTGATGCATTGAAGCTCTTTCATAGAATTTCTTATGATAATAACACCAGTTTGCCGATGATGGTGATCTGTTCAAGATCTGTTCACCAGTTTGCCGATGATGGTGATCTGTTCAAGATCTGTTCACCAGTTTGCCGATGATGGTGATCTGTTCAAGATCTGTTCACCAGTTTGCCGATGATGGTGATCTGTTCAAGATCTGTTCACCAGTTTGCCGATGATGGTGATCTGTTCAAGATCTGTTCATCAGTTTGCCGATGATGGTGATCTGTTCAAGATCTGTTCACCAGTTTGCCGATGATGGTGATCTGTTCAAGATCTGTTCACCAGTTTGCCGATGATGGTGATCTGTTCAAGATCTGTTCACCAGTTTGCCGATGATGGTGATCTGTTCAAGATCTGTTCACCAGTTTTGCCGATGATGGTGATCTGTTCAAGATCTGTTCACCAGTTTGCCGATGATGGTGATCTGTTCAAGATCTGTTCACCAGTTTGCCGATGATGGTGATCTGTTCAAGATCTGTTCACCAGTTTGCCGATGATGGTGATCTGTTCAAGATCTGTTCACCAGTTTTGCCGATGATGGTGATCTGTTCAAGATCTGTTCACCAGTTTTGCCGATGATGGTGATCTGTTCAAGATCTGTTCACCAGTTTGCCGATGATGGTGATCTGTTCAAGATCTGTTCACCAGTTTGCCGATGATGGTGATCTGTTCAAGATCTGTTCACCAGTTTGCCGATGATGGTGATCTGTTCAAGATCTGTTCACCAGTTTTGCCGATGATGGTGATCTGTTCAAGATCTGTTCACCAGTTTTGCCGATGATGGTGATCTGTTCAAGATCTGTTCACCAGTTTTGCCGATGATGGTGATCTGTTCAAGATCTGTTCACCAGTTTGCCGATGATGGTGATCTGTTCAAGATCTGTTCACCAGTTTGCCGATGATGGTGATCTGTTCAAGATCTGTTCACCAGTTTGCCGATGATGGTGATCTGTTCAAGATCTGTTCACCAGTTAGCCGATGATGGTGATCTGTTCAAGATCTGTTCACCAGTTTACCGATGATGGTGATCTGTTCAAGATCTGTTCACCAGTTTGCCGATGATGGTGATCTGTTCAAGATCTGTTCACCAGTTTGCCGATGATGGTGATCTGTTCAAGATCTGTTCACCAGTTTTGCCGATGATGGTGATCTGTTCAAGATCTGTTCACCAGTTTGCCGATGATGGTGATCTGTTCAAGATCTGTTCACCAGTTTTGCCGATGATGGTGATCTGTTCAAGATCTGTTCACCAGTTTGCCGATGATGGTGATCTGTTCAAGATCTGTTCACCAGTTTGCCGATGATGGTGATCTGTTCAAGATCTGTTCACCAGTTTGCCGATGATGGTGATCTGTTCAAGATCTGTTCACCAGTTTGCCGATGATGGTGATCTGTTCAAGATCTGTTCACCAGTTTGCCGATGATGGTGATCTGTTCAAGATCTGTTCACCAGTTTGCCGATGATGGTGATCTGTTCAAGATCTGTTCACCAGTTTGCCGATGATGGTGATCTGTTCAAGATCTGTTCACCAGTTTTGCCGATGATGGTGATCTGTTCAAGATCTGTTCACCAGTTTTGCCGATGATGGTGATCTGTTACAAGATCTGTTCACCAGTTTGCCGATGATGGTGATCTGTTACAAGATCTGTTCACCAGTTTGCCGATGATGGTGATCTGTTCAAGATCTGTTCACCAGTTTTGCCGATGATGGTGATCTGTTCAAGATCTGTTCACCAGTTTTGCCGATGATGGTGATCTGTTCAAGATCTGTTCACCAGTTTTGCCGATGATGGTGATCTGTTCAAGATCTGTTCACCAGTTTGCCGATGATGGTGATCTGTTCAAGATCTGTTCACCAGTTTGCCGATGATGGTGATCTGTTCAAGATCTGTTCACCAGTTTTGCCGATGATGGTGATCTGTTCAAGATCTGTTCACCAGTTTTGCCGATGATGGTGATCTGTTCAAGATCTGTTCACCAGTTTGCCGATGATGGTGATCTGTTCAAGATCTGTTCACCAGTTTGCCGATGATGGTGATCTGTTCAAGATCTGTTCACCAGTTTTGCCGATGATGGTGATCTGTTCAAGATCTGTTCACCAGTTTTGCCGATGATGGTGATCTGTTCAAGATCTGTTCACCAGTTTGCCGATGATGGTGATCTGTTCAAGATCTGTTCACCAGTTTGCCGATGATGGTGATCTGTTCAAGATCTGTTCACCAGTTTGCCGATGATGGTGATCTGTTCAAGATCTGTTCACCAGTTTGCCGATGATGGTGATCTGTTCAAGATCTGTTCACCAGTTTGCCGATGATGGTGATCTGTTCAAGATCTGTTCACCAGTTTGCCGATGATGGTGATCTGTTCAAGATCTGTTCACCAGTTTGCCGATGATGGTGATCTGTTCAAGATCTGTTCACCAGTTTGCCGATGATGGTGATCTGTTCAAGATCTGTTCACCAGTTTGCCGATGATGGTGATCTGTTCAAGATCTGTTCACCAGTTTTGCCGATGATGGTGATCTGTTCAAGATCTGTTCACCAGTTTGCCGATGATGGTGATCTGTTCAAGATCTGTTCACCAGTTTTGCCGATGATGGTGATCTGTTCAAGATCTGTTCACCAGTTTGCCGATGATGGTGATCTGTTCAAGATCTGTTCACCAGTTTGCCGATGATGGTGATCTGTTCAAGATCTGTTCACCAGTTTGCCGATGATGGTGATCTGTTCAAGATCTGTTCACCAGTTTGCCGATGATGGTGATCTGTTCAAGATCTGTTCACCAGTTTGCCGATGATGGTGATCTGTTCAAGATCTGTTCACCAGTTTGCCGATGATGGTGATCTGTTCAAGATCTGTTCACCAGTTTTGCCGATGATGGTGATCTGTTCAAGATCTGTTCACCAGTTTGCCGATGATGGTGATCTGTTCAAGATCTGTTCACCAGTTTTGCCGATGATGGTGATCTGTTCAAGATCTGTTCACCAGTTTTGCCGATGATGGTGATCTGTTCAAGATCTGTTCACCAGTTTGCCGATGATGGTGATCTGTTCAAGATCTGTTCACCAGTTTGCCGATGATGGTGATCTGTTCAAGATCTGTTCACCAGTTTGCCGATGATGGTGATCTGTTCAAGATCTGTTCACCAGTTTGCCGATGATGGTGATCTGTTCAAGATCTGTTCACCAGTTAACCGATGATGGTGATCTGTTCA
The DNA here is from genome assembly GCA_963556195.1 of Sepiola atlantica. Lineage (NCBI taxonomy): Eukaryota > Metazoa > Mollusca > Cephalopoda > Sepiida > Sepiolidae > Sepiola > Sepiola atlantica. The sequence continues at coordinate 53,895,756 of OY744541.1, forward strand.
AGATCTGTTCACCAGTTTTGCCGATGATGGTGATCTGTTCAAGATCTGTTCACCAGTTTGCCGATGATGGTGATCTGTTCAAGATCTGTTCACCAGTTTTGCCGATGATGGTGATCTGTTCAAGATCTGTTCACCAGTTTTGCCGATGATGGTGATCTGTTCAAGATCTGTTCACCAGTTTGCCGATGATGGTGATCTGTTCAAGATCTGTTCACCAGTTTGCCGATGATGGTGATCTGTTCAAGATCTGTTCACCAGTTTTGCCGATGATGGTGATCTGTTCAAGATCTGTTCACCAGTTTTGCCGATGATGGTGATCTGTTCAAGATCTGTTCACCAGTTTGCCGATGATGGTGATCTGTTCAAGATCTGTTCACCAGTTTTGCCGATGATGGTGATCTGTTCAAGATCTGTTCACCAGTTTGCCGATGATGGTGATCTGTTCAAGATCTGTTCACCAGTTTTGCCGATGATGGTGATCTGTTCAAGATCTGTTCACCAGTTTGCCGATGATGGTGATCTGTTCAAGATCTGTTCACCAGTTTGCCGATGATGGTGATCTGTTCAAGATCTGTTCACCAGTTTGCCGATGATGGTGATCTGTTCAAGATCTGTTCACCAGTTTTGCCGATGATGGTGATCTGTTCTGGGGTCGGAATCTTTGTTGGTGAACTCTATTATAATTGTTGATCAGAGTTGCCATTCATTCATTATTTAGTTCAACTCTTTGATCAGGTCTTTGTGACAATAAAGAGTATAACCTACCGGCTAAGCATGTCGGGACTCTCCATCCGCCAAAGTGGAAGGGGATTCTCTTCACAGATGTAGACCTTTGTAGTTTCATCTAATTAGCATATGTGGGGATAATCTGATGTAAATGGAAGGACTAAAATGGAAGGGGAGGCAGTTGAACTTTTGCCAGCTGAAAGAGAAGATTGGAGTTGAGATTTGTTGGTGTTCGTTGCGTTGTTATTGGAGAGGAGTTCCTTTAATTTCATTACAAGATTACAAGAAGCTATTTCGTCCGTTTCGAGTTAAAGATCATTCCTGGGTTTTATGGGACTGGAACAGTCGTTGAATGGATCGAGAAAGTGGAAGTAGTGTGTGACTTATCTGGAGTAAAGCGGCTTGATCATGTCATCCCACTTTGGCTAACAGGCAGTTTACCAAACTGACTAAACAAGATAAATCCGATGCAGCATTATTTACTGCCTTTGCCGATGACAGATTTATGGCATATGAAAATTTCGAGGCACATGTGTTGCGCCCGGGCGAGACCGTAGATGTGTATTTGGCAGATTTGTGGAAGCTGTCAGTCCTATTTGGAGGAATATCAGATTATGTGACAGCGTGCATGTTTGTACGAGGGCTTCCTTACCCTGTGAAAAGGTTGGTGCGGTCCTCCTCCAGAGGGATTGATCTGACCTTAGAAGAGCTGTTGTCTCGAGCTCGAGCATTGATGAAAGACAATGTTGAAGTGGGGGAACCAGTCGTGGCTGGGGCAGAGCCTGCCAAAATTACTCAACCACCTGTGAGCACGGGCTGATCTGATTATAAGTGTTATAAATGCATTTTGCAAGAAACTGTGTACAGAGGGGGCAGACAACCATGCAACAAGACTGGTCATCTGGTCAGAGATTGTCCGGGAAGCGAAGTTGGGGGATGAGATATAAGCGCCAGTCTTTCCCCACATCAGGATGTGAACTCGGCGCTTACTATCATCACAGTGTATATTGATGATGCACTATGTTTGGCTCTCCTCGACACTGGGTACTCACGTTCTATCTTGAAGTCAAAGCTATGTCAGTCATGGTCTCAGCAGAAGATGAGGGTAACTACATTGACCGGCATCACACAGGCATGCTGCGGAAATAACACTATTAGGATTCGTACAGTGGCTGGAAACGTTGCCACCATCAATGTGATGGTTATGCAAAGGAAACCTGTTGATTTTGATATGCTACTTAGTATCGACACCATTAAGGCACATGGTGGTGTTCACAATCTGGAAGTGCTGTGTTTGGGGAGACACAACCCATATGTTCAGTGCTGTGCATTAATGAAGCTGATTTTGTTGCAAAATTTGACGAGCAGAAGGAAGTGTGGATTGCAGCATGGAAAATATCATGGTCGTGCACAAGAGAAACTGGAAACTCAGATTTCTGCTGAATTAAGGGAGGATTATAAATGCGAGTGGTGGGTGTGGACAAACAATGGTTGGCTGTTGCCATATAATGAGGAGTTCGGCTCCCCCCAAGTTACTAATACCACTGATGGCAGTACTGCAGGCTAATAAAAATAAGGTGCGTCCTATCGTGAATTAAACACCTATGTTGATGCATTCACTGGCGATGCAGATGTCTGCACAGAGAAAATGCAAGAATGGAGACATCAAGGAACAACTGTATCCATTCTGGACCTCAGGAAAGCATAGCTGCAGATCCATGTTGAAAGATCCTTCTGGCCGTACCAAACAGTGATATTTAAAGGACAAAGATATTGTCTAACTAGGTTAAGGTTCGGCTTAAATGTGGCGTCTCTGGTAATGCGGGCTGTGCTCGAGTCTGTGTCAGCCCAGTATGAAAAGATAAGGAGAGCAACGTCGGCGTATATTGATGGCATATATATCAATGAGGATGTGGCATCGGTAGAATCTATGAGGAAGCATCTGGATCTGTATGGACTCACAAGTAAGGATTCCTAAAAGCTTCAAAACAGTGCAAGAGTGCTGGGATTAGAAGTTTTGGGTAGAGCATCGTCGACTGCAACAGTGGCAGGGAAGAAATACTATCGACGGTCCTATGACCCTGACATGAAGATGTATCTTCTCCATGTGTGGCAAACTGGTGGGCCACTTTCTAATGTGTGGATGGCTTCGAGTGGTGACAGGATTTATTAAACGTCATGCTACAACTGTTAGACAGGACTGAGGTGACATGGTAAGCGATGCCCCTCTGAAGTGTATGATAGCAGAAACACTGGCCTAGTACATTAATCAGATCCCATCCAACGAAAAGTAGCGAGTGGGCACAAAAGAACTGGATGTGTGGGTGGACGGAAGCTCGCTGGCTGTGTGCGTGGCTCTTGACGCCGATGGAGCCATCATTGAGGATGCATGCTGGTGTAATAAAAACGGGAAGTCAGAATAACTTACTGATAAGATTTATTTAACTTTTTGTTGCTTAATGTTACAAATGGGGACAAATTATCCACTCCTAATATACTACACAGATGTAGCATATTCCATTATTAACAATGGGTATCAATTACTTTTGATACTACATTCTTCCCCACCTACCTACTTATTCGTAGGGAATAAAGTCATCCCATCGACCTGGCTTCCTGCAGATTCTTTGAGGTCGTCTTGGTGGTTCGCACCTGGCATCTATCTTCAATCTAAGCTCCCCACGAACCTTACGACGTTTCGGGACTATCTTGTGTGGCTGGCTTAGGGATAAAAAACTTTGCTCCCAAACACTGTCATTTTCTTAGGCGCTTCTGTCGCTTGGTATCTGAAGATTGAGTATCTGTCTCAGATATTTGGTGAAGCCGCTTTCATGGTACTCATCAGTCGTCAGAATTAGAGTCAGATTGGACTCTGTTAGAATATTCAGATTTGTTTTATAGGGACTCTGGACTTGACATATATGACGCAAGATCACATAAGTGGTTCGAACTTGTTCTATGAACCAGGGCTGTATATCCCTCTGAAGCAGTTCTACATTCAGATACATTCCCTGCCGGGGCTTGATCACCTAAAGAGACAGTAGATTGCCTTTCTTCTCAATTTCGGACCAGTGCATACTGAGGGTTCGCTTCGATTAATTCTACCTCACTCACTAATGCGTCATGTTTACTGTGACGAACATGACGTTTTAGTAAAACTGTTTCAGGTTGTGCAAAGAACCTCTCATGTTGAGTAGCGTTTGTCGCTGTACATAATAGCGTATAAGATCACAGGGATGAGACTTTCCCGATCAGAGATCGGACTCTTGCGATTTGCGGCCGCCAACTGTACTGTCTTCCATATTATGCCATTGTATCTTTAGCACTGTTCATTGTCTTGGGGATTGTAAGGAGTTGCTCGACTTACAGCTACACTTCATTCATGCAGAAATTGCTTGAGTTCGTTCGCCATAAAAATAGATCCACGATCTGAGTGGATATATGTGGGCACTCCAAAAACGGCTAAAAGGGAGCAGAGACCTTGAATTACTGTTGCAGCCATTACGTCTGGGCAGGTGATGAGAACGGAAATCTTGAGTACTCGTCTATTATTATGAGCATGTATTTATTTTTCGTTTTAGAGGATAGATGGCCCTTAAAATCCAGGTTAACCTTTGAAAGGTTGTGTGGCCTTAATGAGTGTTGCTGGAGGAGGTTTGTAAAACCTTGGCTTATTTTCTGCATATATCCGATAAGAGTTTGTAATTTTTTGTACGTCTTCGACAGAATATTGCAAGTTTCTGCTCTTGACTATGCGAGTCATTCTTGTGATACCTGGGTGACACAATTCCCTGTGTATATTCTAAATATCATCTGAGTCGGTTACCAGGCCACATACCCTTGAAAGTGTGTCGACCACAGGATTCTCTTACCAGGGCGGTAAGTGACATCAAATGAGTAGCAAGAAAGCTCCATTCTCCATCTCGCTACCTTCTCGTTTTTTATTTTGCTCGTTGTTTCGGGTTAAACATGAACGAGACCGACTTTTGGTCAGTGATTAGTTTAAAATGTCTCAACTATAGCGTACACCTATTTTTCTATCACCGAGTGTCGTCACCAGAACCGCAAAAGTGTTCTTGAAAAAAAAGGTACAGGACGAGCGGATTGTCTCAGTGATGCAGCTATCGCACAGTCGGAGGCATCCATCTCAACTAATAGAGGGATAAAAGTAAACACAGTAAAAATGGCAGACTGAGCAATGCCCCTTTTCATGTTTTGAAATGCTTTGATGACAGAACAGGACAAAGAAAAAGTAGATACTTGCGTCAATGGGTGTATTTTTTCTGAAAAAGATGCAACCTATTGGGAGTAGTGGGCGAACATACCAAGGGCTCGTTGTAAGGGGGGAATATTTTCAGGGATTGGTAATTCTATTTAGGGTTTCAGTCACTCAGGATCCGATGTCATGGTGCCATTTTTAACAATGTATCTCAATAGCTTGATGCTTTTCAAGTTGTAGGAACATTTTTCACTGTTTAAAGTCAGATTATATTTCTTAACGGCAGCCATGAATCGTTTAAGGTTGTGGTCATGTTCAGCTTGGTTATATCCGCATACTGTGACATTGTCTATATATGCAACAGTACCCTTCAATTTTTCATTGGAGATTATTTAATCTATAATCCTCTGGAAGCTAGTCACACCGTTTGTTACTCCAAAATTCGGCAGAACTGGTATAGGCGACCGCAGGCCTCGAATGCCGTGTAGGACTGATCCTCTTTTGAGGTCTAAAGTACTGAAAATGTGGTATTTAGCAATATTAGAAATCATTTCGTCAATATGAGACAGTGAATAGGCATCGAGTAATGTGTATCTGTTGACGGTCTGGGAATAGTCAATCACCATCCTTCTCTTGTGATTTTCGGTGACTGTTACGAGGACCTGTGCTCGCCATGGAGATTCACTTGGTTCTATAATTCCTTCCTTAAGCAGTTTTGTTATTTCTGCTGCTATGAACTGTTTGTCCGTTTCTGAATAGCGTCTTGATTTTACTGCTATTGATTTGCAGTCAGGAGTCAAGTTTGTAAAAAGTGATGAGTGCCGCACTTTGACAGCTGCTAGTCCACATACGCTCAAGACTGGTCAAAGGGGATTTCAACACATGAATGTTGTTTTAGGAAATTGTGATCTGAATCACCTCACCGCAGAGGTTTTTCCTTACCAATAATTTGATCCCTTGATAGGAGTTTCCTTTTAGTTTCAGGTTAACCATGCAGTATCCAATTACATGGGGCAATAAAATTGAATTTGCCATTGATATTTGGTTGGAACAAGGAAAGATTTCCAATTTATTCGCTTTTACGATACTGGCATTAATAAAACTTTTGGAACTGCCTGTATCAATAAGAGTATGGATAGTCAATCCATTTACAATAGCAGCTCCTAAAACCTAGGGTTGTAAATAGAAGACAGACTGCTTCTGTGCCATGTCCAACGTTAGGGCTTGTTCATAAGCTGTTGGTAAGTCTATGTATTTATTCTCTAGTAGTCTTTGTCTTATTGGGTTGGACTGTATTCCATTAATAAATGCACCCTGATAAAAACATCTCTCGCTTGGTTCGCAGTTAAGGCTGTAAATTCACACTTGCGACTTAATGTCTTTAAAATCTGAAGGTAGTGTTCAAGGCTTTCTTCTGGTTGTTGATGCCGGGTAGCCAATAAATGTCTAGCAGAAATGTTATTTTTTTCTTGACAAACATGGCTTCTACAATGTCCATGGCAGTTTCGTAATTCTCCCATTCAGATAAATTTCTATAAATTGGAGTGAAAACATGATGTAATAGAAGAGTATATTTTTTAGTACCTGTTAAAGCTGTGTTTGAAGATAACTGTAGTGCTGTAAGGAATCTTTCAAACATTTTTTTGCAGTGTCGCCATTTGTCAGTAGAATCCGAGTCGGACGTATTGACGTCTAGACGGTTGGGTTTCAGGTAACGTTCCATAACGAAGTTAAATAAATTGTAATAAAAACTGGAAGTCAGAATAACTTACTGATAAGCTTTATTTAACTTTTCGTTGCTTAATGTTACAAATGGGGATAAAATATCCACTCCTAATCTACTACACAAATGTAGCATATTCCATTATTAACAAGGGGTGAGATGGATATCAATTACTTTTGATACTATAGCTGGTTATGACCCACAAAGGATACCCAACATATAAACATGGCAGGGTTGGATGCCATGCTAAAAGAATTAAAACCTCACGCTCAAATGAAACGCAAATTTGTTACACATAAAAACGGACTCCCTGTGTGTGTAACACAAGATGATCAATGCACTCACGGGAAAATTTCGGTTAAGCACCAATGCCGCAAGTGAGATGCTCATAAGGCAAAGACTACAACAAAAGAGTGCAACATTTCGGTTGATGTAGCACTAGTAAGATCTGACCAGAACCGAGCAGACACAAGGACAAGAGTTCCATAGCAGTGGCTCAATGATGTGAAGAGAGAGATTGAACCCATGCAGCTAGTGTGTGCTCTTGCCACAGGGAGCCTGAACCCAACAGCTGAATGAGGTTCATCGACATAGTGGGCATTCTGGAATCAGGTGAACATTATATTTTGTGCGTAGAATCGACCCGTCTGTGTCTAAAGCGGCAGTAAGAGCGGTTGTTATGAATTGTAGGGAATGTCGTCAGACCATAGAAAAAGGGAGGGCTCAGTGTGCATGAAGTATGGAACCGGCTGAGCATGGACATCACCCACTATAACGGTTGCCATTTTTTGACACTGATTGATTGTGGTTCCACTGTGTTTTCAATCTGCACATGTGATCCGGCAATTAGAATAGAATTAGTATTTTGTTAACGTGACCCCTCAGCCGAGATTTTGGCTGATAATCACACAGCCTTCTGTAGTCAACAATTCAGGCGGAAAGGTGTCATAGCGGATTGCTACACGTAAAGCGGAGAGCTGCCCTGTTATGGAGGCTGTGTATTGGTATAACATTGCGCCCAAATATGATGTGTTCACCTTGTCAGCACCAGCCAATTTGTTGCATTCGAACCAATTCAGAGTGAAAGGGGACAATGTTTTGTTCAATCTGGATCACCAAAGAATCGCTACACATTATAAAGAGGGGGACAGAGTTGCACGTCAAAATTCAGACCATATCGTATCATTGGAGTGATAAGTCCGCAGTCGATGTCGTCAATTGCATTCCTCAGCATGTGTGAGACGTGCGCACATGTCTCAGTTCAGCACCGGTAGAAGACAACAGAAATGACACATCATCAGAAAGTGCTGAATGGAGGGAACCAGATTCCGATGCAAGTAGTAGGGGTTTCACACCTGAGGGTGAGAGAGCGGCCGGACCTGCTTTGGTTGAGCTGCCTTATTCCATTACCAATTCACATCCAGGTACTTATGACACGTTAGTCAGAGAGGAAGAAATAACAGTCCTGCTACGGAGGAGTACTAGGGTAAAGCGACCAGCCACCCACTGTCACTTGTGTGATCATACGATCAGGGGAGAGTGTTACAATAAAGAGCAACACCTAACAGCTGAGAAAAGACTGTTCATCTGCCAGAGTGGGAGTAGATTCTCTTCGCAGATGCAGACTTTAATTTCATTACAGGATTAAAAGAGTTTTCTATTTCTGACTTTATCTTGGTATTTCAAAAATATCAATTGCGTCCGTGTAGTTCGAATAGTAGTTTTCACATATCTTTTCTGCTATTTCTGCCATCTCAGCTTGCATCTTCTTAGAAGGAAATGTAATCATCAAAAAGAATGAAAAAACAATTAAAATATATTAGATTTGATTGACAACAGATTGTCAATATAACCCAAATACAAAATTCAGTATTGAGATGTTTTTTAATCGTTTGTTAGAATTGTTTCTTAGTAGAAAATGTGCAAAAGAAGAATGATCCAGTCTGCATCAGATGAGTGATGTTGATGAGTGAGCATCTCCAAAGAAGACCATGATTGCCCAATATGTGTTTCCGAGTAGCACTTACAGCACCGCATTCATATTTGCCCTCTATCGTCCCCAAAATGACGGAGTTACAGAGTGCAACAAGACCTCTGATGTCCCTCTCCATCGCAAAGTGTATCGATACTCGATGGCTGACGGGACAGCCTCAGAACTTTCTTATCAGAAATTCCTCTGCATTCCATGTTTGAAATAAATATGTTCTGTACCGCATCCGATTTAACTGATTAGTTAACCGTTAATACAGAGAGCTACATACTCTTCAAAGAATTCCAACATAAACCAAATAGCCAGTCTTGACACACCCCAAAATGTGCCGCTGCTATTGCTCACAGAAACCACTATTTTAATTGCTTTCAACGAAATAGATGTTCTGAAACCAAAGCCACTTTTAGCACTGTCTTCAACCACTGCAAAGTGTTATAGAAACGCTAGGGAGTGATATGCCCAATCTGTTAAGTCTAGAGTAGCTGAGCAGAAGCTTGTTCCCACGAGTTTTGGCGAATAACAAACAGATGCGTGGCCTTTATCCCAACCATCATCAATGGACCAGACGTGGTTTCCTCACCATCTGATGAAGCCAAATTTTTTGCAAAGAACTTTGCATCAAATTCCACCATTTATGATTAGTGTCTCCTACCTTCTGAATTCCCCCCTTATGACTGAAAATGCTCTGAGCAACATCCATATATATGTCCAGGATGTTTGCCAAACTTATCAAGAACCTTGATGCTAGCAAAGCAACTGGTCGTGACAACATTCAAATCATAGTGCTTAAATAACTGCAATCGGAACTAGCTCCTATTCTTACAAAACTGTTCAATCGTTGCTTAAAGAAAAAATGCTTCCCAACACCTTGGAAAACTTTGTCAGTCTGACCCGTATTTAAAAATACTGGAGATTAGTTTTGTACAGACCAATCAGTCTCTTGTGCATCATGAGTAAGTTGCTTGAATCTGTTATAAATAAAGACGTTGTCAATCACATCAGCAACATCAGCCTACTCAGGGACAAGCAATATGGATTTCGCCCTGCAAGATCAACAGCTGATGTGCTGACTGTCATATAACACACGATCAGTGAATCTATTGATGGGGCTCTGTTTCTAGAGCAATAGCTCTTGACAGTTCAAAGGTTTTTGATAGGGTTTCGCATAAAGGTTTACTTCATAAGCTTACTAGCTATGAAATATCAACCATCAAATCCTTTCTCTCTGATAGGTTTATAAAAGTAGTCATTGATGGACAAAAGTCTGAAGCACATTGTATCAACGCTGGCATGCCTCAAGGATCCATTCTGGGCCCAACCCTCTTCCTGATCTTCATCAATGATCGCCCAGATCACATTTATACAGATGACACAACCATCGATGGCAACATTTCGAAGACCATTGAAGATCAAGATCTGTCTGATTCTCTCTTTTCCAAACTGGGGCACGCGGTGCAATGGGGAAAGGTGACTAGTTACTAAAACCAAGCTTCTCTCTTTTCACCACAAACACTCTGATCCTTTGCCTAATTGAAATGAATGGCTCTCTCCTTGAGGAAGCCCCCTGCTTTGATAAGCTCCTGGGACTGACCTTCACTTCAACTGTGATTATCAAATGTGTTATTGTTTGTAGTAATTTCTTCATCCATAATTGGTGTAGGATATTTTCATCTATTTGTTTGTTACTTAGCAAACTTTTCATGGACCTCAATAGTTGCGAGGGTTTCTTGTTTCGATACTTATATTACTGAATAGCAGTTTAATACTCTTGGTTCATTGGTGTTGAAGTGAGGTATTCTATTTGTATATCATTGTCTCTTTCTAGTATAATATTCTTTGTTTCCATATCTGAACAGCTGTTTGTCACGAATCTGGTTTCAGTAGCACGATGATGTGTTTGATGTCGTGGGTCAACAATTTTTGTAGAGAAATCAACGTACATTAAATAAATTAATAAGGAAATTCATACAAATTAAAAAATATATTCCCAAATATCAGAAGGTGATAGTATAGAGGATTCAAATGTTCAACAAACGATAGAGTTGAGTTCGGAATATATCGGTTGAAATAAACTCAGGAAATGGCTGTCTGCTACTGATTGTGTGAGTATGAGCAGTTCAGCTTGTGTACATTTTTCTCCCGTGAGTTGTATCAAGTAGTGATTATTTGATGTGAGTAGTGTGTGTTGTTCAAACTGCTGAATGTTGTTGTATGGTTATCGTATTAACGATTTTTTTAGAAAATGGACTAAGAGAGGATATTTCTCTTTTGAAAGAAGGTGCAGAATATTTAATGGATTCTTTTTATACTTTTGGTGAGACTATTTTTAACTCTTCTAATTGGCTGAAAAATATTTGATTTGATTTGAATTCGAGACTGATTTTGTACAAACTATGCAACTCCCTTTTTCGGTGAACTTATCTTAGTGTTTACCCACACATGCACACATACACACAGAGGTGAGAGAAAGGGGGAGGAGAAGGGGAGTTAAAAACACTTTTCAAAAAATTGTTGAAACCTTCTCTTTATCCTCTTGTTTCTATTTCCATCTCTCTATCTCCCATGTTTTCATTTGTAAATCTCTAGAATAAATGATGATTTCCCTTGGGAATGAAACACATACGTCTTTTGCCATAAGTATATTTTATACTGCTAATATCTCTATCTTTCTCTCCCCCCCCCTCTCTCTCTCTCTATATATATATATATATATAGAGAGAGAGAGAGAGAGAGATAGATAGAGAGAGAGAGAGAGAGTGAGGGGGAACGACATACACAGTTGCACCCCTCAAAATAGCAGTTGGTGTGTGTGCTCTGTTTAAATCCGCTGACATTAATGCAAGCGGAAACTGGTAATTTGAGATTTTAAAGTAATTTAGGCCAATACTTTGTATTTTTAACAGCAGCAAAATGTCAACCATTCGTCCGTCATAAGTACTGGATCTTATAGTAAAATAACGCTCGAGTTAGATGGGGCAGCACTAGTAATTAATGATCAAAAGAAGGAGAGGAGGGAGAAAGAAAGAGAAACCAAAAGCAAATCTATAACTAAACTGGGCAGTCTAAGAGAAACAGCGTGTAACTTGATGTTACATAATATGCCAACGACATTCGTCCTCAAATGCAGGCAAATGGAACGAATCTAAGCCAACAGTCGTCAAGTGCCATTTGCTTTTATCGATGAGAGACTATGCAAGTGAAATCTGGATGTAGCAGATCGCTGGGACTGTTTTCGGAAATTTATTCCTTATTGACTGCGAGATGTGTCAGGGTGGGGGAGGTCAACATATTGCCACTGTATGACGATTGATCGTCTTGATCATGTTTGCCTTTTTTGCTTTCTATGATGGGGTATGTTAGCAGTCGGGTTGGCGAAAGTGTACTGTAAATGTACTGTGAGGTCAAGGTCGTCCCAAATTCTGCTTTTGGCACTTTTTTCAAGGCAGTACCAGTTCGTTCTTAGAGAAAGAACATGCCTTTTTTGTACTCTGTTGATGTAAAGAACAAAGGGCTCTAAAAGAGTGATATCAACATAGTTTTTGTCATTTGTAAAGAGCAAAGGGCTTTAAAAGGGTGAAGGCAACGTATTTTTATTCTTTTCTTTTATGTACAGAACAAAGGGCTCTCAAAAGGGTCGATACAATTTTTTAAGTTTTCCAGACGACTCTTTTGTCAGATTCCGTCGTTGGCAGAGCGAGGAAATTATCCTTTGAGAAGAAATATTAAGAATCTGAGGTTTTGGAAATATTAAGTTTCTTTTGATTAAGGTCTCCCCCTCTCTCAGTGTCAAATGGAAGAGTCAGAGTACATGTTAAATAGGGGGTGAGTTCACCTCTTCTTTTTGTATTTATGACCAAAAGAAGGAGAAATATTAATTAAGGCAAAATATTCAAATCAGAAAAATCGAGTGAAAATAATTTTTGTTTTGAAGACACTGAACAATAAGTGACTTAAATCATGGACGAAGCAGATTTGTTTCTAACTTTTGCTATTAAAGTTATTCGAGTGAAACGTAGAGAAGAAAAGCTGACTCTATACGATTACATTTCTTTCATCTGCAGAAGATACTTTCATTTTTGGTGATCCACATGAAAAATGAAATGAACGAGAAATGGTCTTGAAATGAACGAGAAACAGAAACAACAGGAACAACGTAAGTGTGGGACGAAAATAATCCGATCACCGATAGTACTAAAATTACAAGAGAGAATTGTCAACATTACCATACAAAAAGACAACTAAGTTTCACCGATAAAAATAAACGTTTGACATCGGTCATGTGCTTTGATGATCTGTAAATGGCCACTAAACAGGTAATACACCATGGGCGCTTTGAATCGGATAACTGTGAACACCCCTTGTGGCACTCTCCCTTGATTGTTGGATCACACAGGTGAAGGAGGATGTCTTTCACCTTGGAAATCCTCTGAGTGGGAAAGTTTTCAAACATGCTGGAGTTTGAATTATGATCCGTAAAATCAGTGGCCTCAACAAGAATTGGTCCTACTTCTCCCTCACTCTCAGAGGGGGGGTGTCTCTGCTACTTGCACTGGAGCCTGTTTTCATTTTCATTTATTACTGATGATGTGTCACTACATTGTCACCTGGCAGCCTTAAACGGATCCATGGATACACATCTCCCACGTGTCGAGGTGTACCATCGCCGTCCACTGACTGTGGATTAATTATTCCAGTAACAAAACCTGCTTTAAATTTCTATGTGCACCGTCCAAATTGCACTCCCTTCTCTAAACGAGACTGGCATTCTGTGTGGTTGGATGGTGGTACAGCATCAACTTTTATACGAATCTCGTATACATACGTAGACGAGGCAGATACATAGTTCTTGGGTGTGATGCTGTATCCTTTTTGTGCAGCAATTGTATGCCATTTCCAGATGGTTTTAGGTGCAATGCAGTCGGAATTAAATGCTCCATTCATCCAAGAACTGTCTGAATTACTTACTGCAGAAGGCAGTGTCATTGTCGAAGAGAAGTTTGGCTGTGGTACTATCTAACATGCTTTCATTTCAGAACCATTTGAAGTTTATTGTAAGTAGTGAAGTGCAATGGAGAGCTGTTTCTGTGTATTATTGATGGGTTTAAGAGCTGGAGATGATGGAGACTGAAAAACACTGAAATATTGGAAGAGGGTGACCTACATTTGCACTAGATTAATTATTTTTTAAATCTGCAGTTCAATGCTCCTTGAATAACTTGAAGGCTGTGAGATGTGAGCTGGAGAATTGTAATGGAGATGTGGAAGCAGTGGCTAGCAGGAAGGAACATAGCAGGCATGCTGACTGTAGCTGCACAACGAAATTCAATGAGAAACTGCAAAAAATGTGCAGAATAATCTAGCAAGACAATGCGGACTAAGACTAACACACCACAGGCTTCCCTAGAAACAAGTGATAATTCCCATGTGATTACATAGGTAACGGCTGTGATGGAGGTGTTCCACATTATGAGACGATTATGGGGGTCAAAATCAACCGTAGCAAGTCGACCAGCCTTTCTGCTGGATGAATGGTCTGGTTTGAATCTTCAGCATGTAGTTCGGTCTGGATCTCCAGCTTGAGAGGAATTGGTCGGAAGTATAAAAAGTCAAAGCGTTGATTCAGACTTGGCTTTAAAGAAATTTTTCTTTAAAGGGCAGAGCAGAGGAATGTGCCATGTAACATCTGTCCTCTTATCCATTACTGACAGGCTGTATTTCCTTTGCTTGAGAACTGCTTAGGAATCTGCCAGTGGCTTGTTTTGATTATTTTGTTGAGATGAAAGCCATGGGTTCGCACACAGGTCTGTATTCAACGTCCATGTAAAGGAGACGTCGGGATGCCTGACTTGACAAGTCATCAACAAGCTGAGAAACTGGTTTTCCTGAGTTGAACCATGACAGAGAAATTTGTGTAGGGCCCTGTAATCAAGAGTGCTTTTTCTGACCTCATCGTCAGCACTTTGGTCGAGGGCCATCATGGACCAAGGGGTGAATTGCAGCTTCTTTTTTTTACATTAAAAGACACCGCTTATCAAAGCCCAAAGGCCACTCAAGGATAGGGGTTAAAGAGTTTAACTGGTGAATGGTGAGACAACATCGCGTTCACCGGCACGATGGTTGTAGCAAGGCAGAAATTGATTATTTACTGGGACGGTTCAACAAGAACTTGTTTACATTGGACTTGAAGACGACCATATTGAAGTCGTCAAGGAAGCAGGATCGCGGCACTGTGTTCCAGAAGACGGGCACTTCTAGGAAAGAAGCTCTGCCCATGGAAGTTTCGTTTCGTCTTGGGCATGCAGAGGGAGAAAGGGAAATCATTGACAGTGGTAGCAGCTAGACAGGTTCTTATTGAGAAAGTTTTACAAGGGGCCATAGATTTTAGCTCAGTCGAGCAACTGCCATGAAAATAACGGTAGAGCAAAGAAAGACTAGCAACATCTCTTCTGTGAGAGTCACTGCATGGAAGATAAAAAGACATCCCCCACTAGATTTCGAAGTCGGTTTTGACTCTGCCAAGGAAGGAAAGGGTGCTCTGAGTGGCACTTCCCCATATGTGGCAGCAGTACTTCATCTCAGGACTCTTGTACAGGTAGAGGATGGCATCGGGCGTGAGATACCTTCTGGAGCGGTAAAATGATCCAACCATTCTCTATTATACACAATTCATTTCAAAACAAGTAAAACTAAAACCAGCCCCTTTTTACTTGTCTCCCCACTAGAGCAGTTAGGCATGAGTTCGGGTTTTAATGTAGGAAAAAAACAGCTTCCCAAATTTGGACAAACATTTTTTAAATTGCCTCAATCTAGAAGGATTTCTCCTTTCTCTGATCGGGGAGAAAACAGTTACTACACTTGGATCCTCACCCGAAGTTCAGCTAAGCAGTCAATTATGGTTAAAAAAAAAGAAAGTATTCCTTCCCCTCAAGAAGAATTCACATGTATGTTTTAGAAGATACGAAAACTTGCCTGTAGCTATGGGAGAGAGAGAGAGAGGGAGAGAGAGAGAGAGAGGGGGGGGGGCAGAGAGAGAAAGAGAAGGGGAGTCATCATGTGAGTAACGGAACGCCTTTAACTTAAAAACAGCTTTAATAGAAAAAAAGGAGGAGCTTATATATATTCATTCATTAATCCGCTCCTTCCTTAATCGACGTCTAAAGGTCACATGTATTTCAAACGTACACACGCAACTGCAATAGTGGCAGTACTATTGCAGTTGCACTCTACCACGACGCCACAACAGAGGGCATTGGCTACGCTTATCAACGAGCATTTTTTCGCTGATGAAACGAAACGAAGAAAGAATACGCAAAATTGCGGATTGTGTGAAGAACGAAGACTAAACTAAAACTGAACGATTTGGATGTAAAGCAAGAGAAGGTGCAACACAAGGAAACCAAAAAAAAAAGCTGAAAATAATTCCGTTTTGAATTTGTTTTTATTTACATTCGAAACCTGTTTAGTCGTAATGTTTGCATAAAATACACAAGAACACGTGTTTCTATTTTATGGTTGTAACTGCACAGTGCACACCCATCGGTGCAAACAGAGTGTACACACGTAACACATTAAGTTAGAAAAAAGAAAGATTTTTAAAACAAAATACATTGCAATGAACAATCACGCACAAGAAAATAGGAAGAAACTATATTAACAAATAAACACAAGTTCTCGCGCAGAACTTCATTCATGTATTGTACACTACAGACATTCGATTTTAGAATCGTGTACTCATAGAAGGGCCCACGCGAAGGTTGCCACTATCTCTAACTGAACTCTAGCGTTGTTAATCATTGTAACCCTAACCCGCCGCCATTTCTAACAGATTATTATTAACGAGCTGTACTTATCCGGCGTTGCTCGGTTGTCGGGGAAAATAGTTCACAAGATAGTCATGTCCATAATTTTTCTTAAATAGCCTTTCTTAATTGGTTTTTAGTTTCCCCTTATTGATTTCAATAAATATTTGATTAATAGTAAATAAAAAAAACTTCAATTTGTATTTATCAAAGTTACGTATAGGCGAGAAACGCACACAGCCACTGATAGTTTTATTAATACAAAGATTACATAATATTAAGCGTCTTATCTGAAGAAAGAAAAACAAAACAAACAAAAAACAGGTTTTGCAAAAACACAATGATAATGATGACAAAAAAAATCTAAAAAAATACAAAATACAATTTGCAAAAATCACTATGGAATTTACTTACATAACATCGTCTGCTGAATCAGTAAAACAGTAAATTAAAGAGAGAGAGAGAGAAAGAGAGAAAAAAAACATCTCAAACCAAAACAAACGATAACAATTTGAAAAGAAAAAGATATGCTTATACCGACATCTAGATAAGATAAAAATAAAGATATCATTTGAAGCACAAAACCGGCCTAGATTTTATTTGACTTCTTATTTTGGAAGCGAAAAAAGCGGACAAAGCTGTAGCGGCGTGCGCTTCAAACAAACCGCGTGTCTAAATAAAAGGCTGAACTAGAATGGCAGATGAAGTGAGTGAAATCGTTGACCGTGACGGGAAACACATGTTGGTTAGTCTTGTGGATGGAATTCCTTTCCCTATCTTTGCTGGAATTCGGGAAAGATTAACAAAGATCAAAAACTGGACATCAAGAGCCGATGATATCTTCCTTTTCGCTTATCCGTCATCAGGTAAGTCAAGTACCCCCCCCCCCCCCCCGTTTATATATGTACTAGCGGTCCCTAAGCGGCTTTGCCCGGGGTGGGGGCTTTTACTTTCATTTTTCTTTTTTTTGTTACCAAATTATTATTGTTTTTTTTTCGTAATAGGATTTTAAAAGCTAAACTTAATTATTGTTGTGTCGTTTAAAATTATTAATTGAACCAAATTGCTATAAAACTACGACTAATTTTGTTATGGTAATGTGTTTTTCAATCTCTATTTATACAATTATTGACTGTAAATAGCTTCCAGAACTTTACATCTTTTAATATTTGCTAAGAATTTTAAAACCGGAAATGACTTTCTATTTGACAGTTTAAATGCTTCCAAATCCTCTCAAATTTCGAAACGTCACGAAATAATTCATTTATTTCTTTAAAACTAGAAATGCATTCTGGTGGATTTAATTACGTAATTAAATAGTAGTTTTTAAATTTCGTTTGCGTACTTTATGCTGTTTCATTTGTTATTTCAATAGATAATCGATTAATAATAAAATCGATTATTAATAAAATAACAATGTATAAGTCACGGAGAGACGAGAACACACAGGCACACGATAGTAACACACTTTTATTGATATAGAGATTATGACCTTTGGGCATCTCTTATTTTAATCAATAATCTAATTTCAACTACTAAAAATAAAAGCAATCGATAACGAAGATGTGTGTGTCTTTCCCTCCGTCTGTCCGATCACCATCAAACATGACGTAAACAGATGACAATGGCGGGCGAATAAGATGAGAAGTGGATGGATGAAGGGGGATGTATTGAACATAAAAATCTCATAATTCTGAAAGTTTTGAGTTCAATCCCTATACAGGACAGTACATTTTCATTTTTTCATCAGTCACATTCAGAAATACATTTCACTAAACATTATCCAAGAAGAAATTGGTGCTGTGAACAGTTCATTGTTTAAATGTGAATCAATTTAATTTTTCTATAAAAATGTTGCTTAGTCATTCGAACAATGTAGACTTTCTCTTTGTCATTTGGGGCATTCGAGTGAACTTTCTTAAATATTTCATCGGATAGACTCCAAAAATGTCCTTATAAATTTATTTTTCCATTATTCCTGAATTCATTCAGTTTACTCTTAAAATTAGAGCTGTGGTATATTAGTAAGTAGGTCTGCAAGACAAGCAAACGTGAGAAACATACTAGCTTGTATAAAATACTCTCTTTCTCCGTTCGGGTTAGGGTTACTCCTTCTTCTTCTTCTTTGCTCCACTTCCTTCCATTTTTTCCTTTTTCTGTACTGAGTAGAAATGAGACGCACTTAAATCAATTGTTCTGTGCTACGTTCACACAAGCACAGCATGAAAATCCGAAATGCAAACATTAGTTTACATGGAGGTGCGAACTTGCGAATTCTCAACCAATGAGAAGGATTCCCGTTTGTTTGAAACAGCTTGTCTAGGATTCTGGGAGAGTCGACTGGTTCCAATATAAACAACTACTTGCTAACCAAAAAAAGATTTGTTTCAGGCTGACACACTCTTGTCGCCGTTATTTGGAAAAGATGACGAAAACAACAGGAAACACCAACAACGCATTCAATGAAGACAGATGCAACAAAAAACACTACCTATGCCTCTCTGAAGAGCCCTTAACGACCACTACTACTGCTTTCACTACCGTTACAGCTAGTGAGAAAAGTAAAAGTATACACACACAAAATGAAACTAAAGAAAACGATACGCAAACACGCATACATGTTAAGGAATGGGTATCAAAATATCATGTTTAATGACTTTACATACATCACCTTTTTTTGTAACAATAAAATGTTATGTAATAAGAAAAACATAGTGTTGTTCACTTCCTCTAAATTATTCGCTGTCACAAAGAAATTCTATGCATTTAACATTTGCTGAATGGTGACCTCATTTATCATCTTAGAGCCATATTTCACCTAATTAGACAAACTGTCCCCAAATTCTTATCTATTATAAAAATCTAATGGTAGATTTAGTTTTTGAAATCTTCTTACCAATAAATTCTTAGAGTGGAAAGAGATATTGAAAAATTGTGTTCGATATTCAGAACTTCCATTATTTTGAAGGTCTCAAGTAAGTCAACGTTCATTCTTCATTCTAGTAAAGTAATTAGAACTAAGGATTCCAACGTATTTTTTACTGAGATACTTCAATCAATGTTTTAATTTAGTCACTTTTCTTTGTTCACTTAGCAATTTTAATTCCAAAGTCTGACCGTAAACTACATTCTCCAGTTAGACCTCAATTTTAGAGTTTTGGGAGTGTAGAGTCACCCCTTATTTTACCATTATTCCCATGGCCCCATTTATGGGTGAAATAGAACCAGTTGTGGGTGTGATACGAAACTGCATGCGGAAATATACTCACCAATTTACGTCATGAATAACTACCTTTTATATATATATATAGATTAATAATTTGAAATATACAAACTTTTACCAAAATGACTGAATTCGGCAATAAATGACCCCCTAAAAAGTTCATATGCCATAAATGAAAACAAGCAAAACAGTTTAAGATGAGTACAACAATATTATCTATGAGCTCTCTAGTAACATCTTCATTTCTTTCTTCTTTTTTTATTTATTTATTTAATAGTCACTAGTTGGTATACCTGTCTCAGGATGGGTTCATAATAATCTAGTATATAATGTAAAGTCGCATTTTCTGTGTGTGTGTGTGTTCGGCTAAAAGTCACACAAGATACTTCTACATCCTTACATAATCAGATTCAGTGTGATTCCGAGCTGATTATAATAACAAGAAATATCCTAATATTCATAGGCTTGGGGCCACAAGGGATCATATTATTGCAGGCGAGGGGGGGGGAGATATAGTTTCTTTCATTGTTACTAAACATTCTAAATAGAACATCGTTAGTGAACTTTTGAAAAGAACATTTTATTTAGGTTTCGTAGTAGATTGTCTCTTTCTTCCTTTTTATTATAATCAAACAGTGGTAAAATAGAGAAGAGAGAGAGAGAGAGGAAGAGGGGGAAAGATATTTGAAGCTTGATTACAACTATTTAAAGACACAAATCAAATATGGCAAAGAAAGATGAGAAACACAAGAGTTAAACGTGCAAATAACAAATAACAGTTTTATTGAACCATAATTAAAGAGAGTTGCTTCAGCTGCCAGCATCACCGGAAGTGCTGACATGGAGTATCTGGTCAGGTCACTTTTCTGACGTTAGTGGTCGAACGTGGACGTCACTGAGGTTGAAGAAACAGCACAGTAGATCTGGTTGCTCTCTTCAATCGATACTGGGTGGATGTCACACCAAAGTTGGGTAATTGGGTAATTACTGGGCAGACTGAAAAGAAAGTTGTCCTGGAAACGACAGCTAATGCATCGAATTTATAGTTAGCGAGTTGTGCTGACAGGTAGAAACGTGCTGTTTGTAGTAAGTGGTTTGTCCTGGGATGGACAAATAGTGTCTGGTCAGAAAACGTTAGTTGCTGCATTCGGTTCATGGACTGGTAGACTCAATAGCTGGACAGGCGAGACGTAGTCGACAGCTGGACAAAGTCATCAGAACATCAGTGAGAGCAGGGTTAAAGTAACCCGGACCCCAGCATGAGGCAAGCGCTAGTTGCAGTTGGACGCAGTACCCAGAGACATCAGCAGGAGCAGTTGATCAAGTCAGTGACCAAACCAAAAAACTACCCGAGTCACAACCATACTTATGGGTTATTAAAGCTTGCCCAAACTATAACAATAACCCTAACACAGAAAACAAATCGGGCCAGTAATTTAATACTGTCTCGGGTCAGGGGGAGCAATGAACGTAGGCGGATTGTGTCATCTGGTATTTATGTGCTTTTCATGGCAGCAAGAAATGTGGCACAAGGTCTTTTTAATGTGGAGGGGGGACCAGCTCTTCAAAAGGTATATACTAGAATGTACAAAAATAGCAGTTGAATGGGCGTGTTGGCATTCCCCTGTAGGGGTGCCTCAGACAACCATTAATAAGCAGGAGGTAATGCCTAAGAGGATAGTCTCTTATGTGAAATCAGACAAGTTAATGCGATAAAAATGGTGGCAATTAATTATCAAGCCATGATAACGTAAGCTGAAACAGACATTACGTTTGGATCTTGTATACTGCGTCGCCTGGGCAAATTTCTCTCTTCACTGTGTGTTGATTTGATGATCAGAAACCAATCAGAAACGAAAAATGAATGTCAATCGTCAGTTGTTGGTAGTGTGTCTGGCATTGTAGAGGTGGGTCGCATGTCTGCTGTTGTGACTGGTTGTGCTGTTGTGCTTTTCGGATGCTGTTGAAGTGAGTCATGTTTCAACGTGTGAGGTTTTTTAAGAAGGCTGGCTTGCTGCGATCAATAGCGATGGCATCAATATTGTTACCTCGGCTGATAATGAGGTGCTGGTCCACGTGCTTGAGTACCTTGAAAGGCCTTTGTATCTTGGAGTAAGTTGCCTCTTTACCACATCGTTTCTAACAACGATATTGCAGTCTCGAAGTTGGTGAGAGATGTGCATATTTGTGGATGTTTGCGGAGTCATTCAAGTACAAAGAAGACGTCAATATTGCAGTTTTTTAATTTGGAATAAGTGAAAGTAAAAAGTTGATAAAAACTGCTACCACAGAGGCAATTGTTCCGCTATCAGGGAAGCAAGAGTTGGCTAAGTATTTGTTATAGGGTTTAGAGAACACAAGGAACAGCTCAACAGAGCATTTCTTTATTACTATAGCAAGGATAAGATCAGGTTCACATGCTTTAGAGGTATTCAAGGTTTTTATGATATCCAAGACATGGACAGTTGTCATGATCAAATCATCTAGTGTGGTTTCCGTCTATAGTGAGAAATTAGGGAGAAAGTGGTTTGTGGAATTCAAGGTGGAGTATAATATTGTACTTTGATCAAAAGAAATACAATAATATTGTGACGTTTTCGTTTGCACCCGACATCCATAAAAACGAAATATATCACAGACTCCTCTTAGTATTCTGGAGATAAACCCCTATAGCTGTTATAATTGTAATATGGTGTTTAAAACTTGAAGCAGCAGGTCTTTATTGATTTCCGTGAAACGCCAGGTGCACTTAAAGATTTTAAATTCACCGAAAATTATTTCAATAAATGTCATCTTATAAATGTTGAGTATATCATTGGGCCGCGCCCCCAAAATTTCATATTATAAAATCTAAAATAGGAAGACATCAAGTTCTTCTTTCAATCCTCGAGCTGGGTATGGTAAAATAATAATCTAATATTCATTTGCTTGGGTGTCACGAAGGACCAATTTAGTGCAGGGCAGAGGTCATAAAAATGACTTTCTTTCATTCTTACTGGTAAATGTTCGAAAAACAGCACTGAAACTATATGTCGATTACTTTTTCTTTTTCTTTCTTGCTTTCTCTTATATTTAAACAGTTGCAAAAGTTTGTGCATGAATTAGAGAGAGAAGGAAAAGGTGTGTTTAAAAGTAACAAGACTGAGAGAGAGAAAGAGAGGTTTTAAAAAAAAGATTTTACACACTTTTTAAACTATTCTATTTTCTTTTACCAAGTAGCCCTACTAGTTTTAAATAGAGCAAACCTAATATTTTGATCAGAATTATATTTCTCTTAAACAAAACTGTCTGAAATTACATGAAAACTTATAAATCAGTATCAATAAAATTTATTTCTCACAGACATAATTTTTTAATTTGTAAAGAAATGTCTTTGTCAATTTATGAACAAATTATTTTTTGTTGTCAAACTTTAAAGATACTTAGTTGTTACAGTCTGAATAGGTTTTGTTCATACCAATCAAGGATAAGTCCTCGACAATCAGTCCGACATAGTCTAGGTCGTTTTTAGTAGTTAATGACCTTGCATCTGTCTGGCTACGGTCGGATTCTCTACAGTTTTAGGCGGTTCACTTTCCCAGGTTTTACCTTCTCTTGTTTAGAAGGGGTTAGTTTATTACTAATCGTCTGAAAATGCTTTAAACATTTTTTGACGCCGACACCTCTTGTGTGCTGGCTTTTCAATCCCTACTTTGCGACCTTTTGTCACATCTTCCTGCGGTGGGAAGGAGATAAATACCTACTTGTCTCCCCACGAGGGAAGAGTTAGACACAAGTTACATTTTTAATGTGGGGAAAATCCAGCTCCCCAAAAAGGGACATTCTGGATTAGGAAAAAATAAAACTTGCCTCAATCTAGAAGGATTTCTCTATCACTGTCCGAGGACAGAAAATATGAAGTATAGTATCAGAACAGATATTACACTTTGCTCCTAGCCAAAAGACTAAGGAATTCGACTACAGATAGGTCTTGTTAATAGACATGTACCAAAAGTTATTGCACCGAACACCATTATGCTGAAAAACTCGTTTCACTAAAGGGTTAGGGTCTTTTTACTCGTTTTAAAATAAATAATTCAGCTAAAAGCGGTGAATTATTTAAAGAATGCCATTTTATTTGAAAAACTTAAAAAAGTCAAATGTTTCAAAACGACTAAAATTGCACAGAACATTTTTTCTTTTAGATGACATGACACTGTGTAGGTTTGCACAACACTTTCATACAGATGCTTATTTTGTTTTAACCTAACTTTCCTTATGATATCTTTCAGGGACACACTGGCTCTGGGAGGTGGTGGGTATGTTACTGCGTGGCAAAGCAGAGCGCATCAAGGTAGAAAAAGAGCATTACATGTTGGAGTGTAGTGATGCCGAAACTTTGGAGAAATTGGAATCCCCACGCATCCTCAATAGCCACATCTATAAAGAGCAAGTGCCAGTAAGCATCTTGCAGAACAACAAGATTATTCTCATCTCTCGGAATCCAAAGGACATCGCTGTGTCCTGGTACAATCACAATGTGGCAGATTTGGAGACAGACTACGAGGGGAAATTCCCAGCTTTTTATGATCTTTACCGAGTCGGAAATGGTAAGCATTTTTTACTTTTTGTTCTTTCTTATGTTTATATATATGTCGAGTAGGAAGCGCGAATCGATTGTGTGCCATTACATAGGAACGTCGTTGGTAAATGTATGAAACAGAACGATGTGTCAAATACCAACTTGTGTTCTACTAATCGCATACAATTAATCGTAAATAGTAATAAGTATTGTTTCAACATTAAATGCCCCAAAAAGATTTGATATGCTGAAAAACTGACAAACTAAAGCATTTATTTATTACACTTTTAGTTTTAAAAGGAAAATTAATTTTACTGAGTTTGTGTTTTTAAATCAATTTGTGTAAAATATAATGACTTTCCAAACAGCCGAACTATCGACACCATTGTGTTGAGATTCTTTTTCACTCTGTTTGATTTGTTCATTTCAATTATGAACATTCTTATATTGATAAACTTTTCATCAAAAAATCATCTCAAGTTTGGGTTACTAAAAATGTGTTTATTTTTGTGATGTGACACGACTAGCTATATTAGATGTCTAATTTACTTATATTAATTATGACAGTAATATATTAATAGAAGAAGGAATAAACTTTTGAGCCACCGAGTTGTAGTGTAGAAGAAGAAATATTATTTTGAGTTTTGGCTGTTATTGTTCACGGCAATTTTGTCTGGTTTTGAGGGATTAATTCTTTTGGGGTTGCTCATTCAACCGACTAATTGTTTTGAGGTTTCCGACTAAACTGACTAAACTGACTAATTGTTTTGAGGTTGTCGACTAAACTGACTAATTACTAAAGTCTCTGATTAATTTGCATCAACTCGAAATTGTTGTGAAATTTTTCAACACAGCGTGGACAAAGAACTAGTGACAGAAGTACCACTTGGAATGCATAAGGTCATTATAGTATAGGACCACATCTGGTGCCCTAAGACATAGGATACAACTCTAAGAGGTCTCCACCGCACATATGTAACCAGAAAAAGACATTGCAAGATCGTCATGACACATTTGCACCCAGAAAGGACCCTACCAGACCCTAAAGTTCCAAAGATGAAAACGACCCTCAAAGCGTATGAATGGTGTATTGGATACTGACGAGGACTATTGAATCGGCTGAGAAGAGTTCAAAATTAATCTGTATTAATATATGATAAAAAGGTAAGTATGACCTCTTCAAGATAATCGGACTTACGTCAGCCTGTTATCATTTTGGAAAAATCATCAACAGATCAAATCAACACAAAAAGTTAATCTTATCTGTATGTGATTGTTTTTCTTTTTGCTAAGTTGCACCTGGAACTATGAAAGTATTCATGGATCAGATCCTCCCTCTGATCAAAACAGACGGTCAACAGTGCAGCTTTTGAACATTGAACATGGACTCTCTTTTTCTACTATCACAACTCTGTGAGTAGATCCTTCAACATAAAAGCAGATTTTTCATGTCTTCATTGATCTAGAAAAGGCCTGTAACAAGGTGCTAAAGAAAGCTATCCTCTGGGTCTTCAATCGCTAAGTTGTTTATAATAAATACAGTTTCCTGACTCTCCTACAAATCGACCATGGCTTGACCCCCTAGAAATATATACGAGGTGTATTTGAAAAGTAACACGTGTCTGTCTGTGCGTGTGAATGAAAGATGGATTAACAGATTATCATCTAACATTATAATTCATTGAGAATAGTCTTAGTTTTCTGTACATATTGCATTTTTCACATACTTTTGATTGCACTTCTTCTTCTTCACCACGATAATGCACCTGCTCACAACGTCTTGAGCATTCAGAAGTTCCTGCCCGAAAACAATATCGCTGTACCAGAATAAATCCCTAATCATCTGATCTTGCTTCATGTGACTTTTTCTTTTTGCTAAATTGCACCTGGATCTATGAAAGAGTACTTGTGAATCGGATCCTTTCTTTGATCGAAGTAGACAGTCAACAGTGCGGCTTTCGAGCACTGAAGTTGATGATAGATGCCTTTTTTCTATTATTGTACCCGCGTGAGTAATTCCTCCAACATAAAAATTAATTGATCTATAAAATGCCTTTGACAAAGTGCCAAGAGAAACGATCCTCTGGGTCTACAGACACAAACGTTAATGAGCAACTAGTGAATACAAATTGACCAGGGCCCGGACCCATCAATAATGATAGGAGCACACCAGAGGTCAGTACTTAGCCCACTCCTGTTCATAATCGTCCGCAGAAAAGCTGAAAAAAACTGCAGAAGTGGTGCTCAATGGAAGATCCTTTGTGCAAATGATATTGTTATCAGCTTAACAGAAGATGGAAATCAGCAAAGGAGCAGCTTGAAAGTTAATATGATGAAAAATAATAAAATGAAAATTAAAAAGAATAATTATCAATAGAACCGATTTTCAAAGCATGCAGGCAATCTACACGGTGACGATGACGATGACAGATCTGAATGGCATCCCAGATATGCATAAAAGTATAGGAAAGTGCTCAATGGCGGTTACTTTGAAGAAGAAATAATGTAGTTTGTTGTTTAGAATTGAAATCAATTGTTTGAGAAACCAGGCCGATTTGTCAATGTGAAACACTATACACCAAAACTACAGACAAATATATTTTTTAAATAGTAAATTAACGAACCACACAAATTAATGAAATGTTTGTTATGATAAACTCCCAGGATTATCTCCCCTTCATGGAACTCTTAAAAGAACTCTGATAACTCAGTTCAGTAGCAGTAAAATAATAACACTAATGTCTAATAATTAATTCTTGTTGTTCCTGTTAATTCATCACACTGTATTGACTAAGCCAAAATGGGTGATATGCATGAAATACACAGACCAAACCAATCTCTTAATGAGTAGTGTGGTTCAGTATGAAAGAACCCCCCAAATCTGTTCATATGTCAACAAACCGACAAAGTAATGCAAACTATCAAATTCTTTCTCACATTCCAATTTAGAGTCTCTGCTATGACAAAGCATAAAATATCTGGCATAGATTTCTTCAGAAATCGGTCCATAGTACCGCATCTTTCAACCAAAACGATTACTCAATTATCAGAATAAGGCCAACTGCCGACCAAACTTTATAATCTCATGAAAATCGTCGGCAAAAAAGCATGAAGAAGAAATGTAACAATTCAACAAATTGCAGGAAAATGTCTAATTTTATATGACAGGAAAACAAAAGTGCAAAGCGGGCGTTTGCACTGTCGTCATCACTGGAATCAAACGACAACATCACACTGAGATTTACGTTTTTGCCATACTGAAATTTTTTGCCATAACAAAATTTGAACCCGTAAAACAAAATGGTTTCTTATCACTTGTTTATCATCAAAGTTAAGCGACGTTGAGATGGTCAGTATCAGAGGGGTGACCATTTTGGAATACTAGTCGCTGTATGTCATCTTCCCTGGCCAGGAGATACATGCAGCTGAGGACCGCATGTCAATTTGATATTCCCTAGAAACTTCCTCCTTCGATTGAAGATGAATGTTTGTCCAGGGTGAACACCACACAAGATATTACTCAAATGTAGAATCATTGTGTCATATATTGTGTGATTTACAGACTAACCTATACCAGCATGTGACGTTAACTTTCCCTCACCCTCTTTAATCGAGCTTAACTTGAAGACATCTGGTCACGAAATGGATAGACGAAACAACTTTACTTTATATGGCTATGAATAAAGAGAAAAACTCCAATTATACTAAATGTAAGACTAAAAAGTTTTACATTAGTATTATTGAAGTTATCTTTTCTCATGTGGCAGAAAATAATTTTTTCTTGTTCAAGTTTTCTTTCAGGAGTCGGGGGGGGGAGGTATTGCTTGTTACCTGAGGCAATGCTGATGAGTCTAATTTAGGCAATTTCTATAACCATCCAGAATGGTGCTGAATTCCCCATTATAAACT
This sequence comes from Sepiola atlantica, assembly GCA_963556195.1. Taxonomy (NCBI): domain Eukaryota; kingdom Metazoa; phylum Mollusca; class Cephalopoda; order Sepiida; family Sepiolidae; genus Sepiola; species Sepiola atlantica. The sequence goes on from OY744541.1 coordinate 53,923,906, forward strand.
GACGCCACGTCCAACTTTGCTGTCGTGGAAGGCAGGTAAATATATATTTACGATGAAACACATTTAAAACAATGATTGCATCCCTTGCACAGCAGCTACTAATTTTGCAAAGAAAAGACATATACAATGAGTGGAAACATTACCTTCTGATTTAGTGTTTGTATACAAGCTTACTAACAGAAAAAACAGAGTCCAGCAGTATTTTTAACATTACCTACAAACGTACACGAATGTGTTTGATACTTACCTGTGACGTATAGCAGCCCAAAAAACTTGACTCATATGGATACTCCAGAGAGATTCACCACATGCTTGAAAACAACATTCTGCCTATTATCATGATCTTGGTCAAGTCTTTCAGCTGTCAGAAGCAGCATGCCAGTCTCAACCCTTATCTGGTTGGTTCATCTCTTGATCTTTCTTGAATGAAATCTTCTTCATATGATCTTTTTACATGGCTGGAGTCTGGTAACTGGTATGTCCAAAGGAAGTTAACCACTTTCTCAAATAACGTTGTTGATGGATTTATTAATATGAAGTCTCTTTGTTATAACTGCATTTTAAAAAAATGGAAATCGCTCCAGACAAGGACTGAAGTCACTTGATGTAAGGAGCTAGCCAACGATAAGTGTTATATGGATAGATTCTGACCGAGAAAACAATAATTCTTCCCCCTTTGTAAGAAATATCGCTGGTTATATAAATTTGGCATTACTTTGTCGCAAGGTTTTTACGTTTGTTTTTGTTTTAAATGATCCAAACTTTTTGGAGAAAAAATACAAATTAGCAAGAACCACATACATCAATGTATGAAAAGAACTTTGAAGAAGGTTTATCTTTTTATCATGTAATGAAATTAAAGGAACTCTTCTTTAACAACACCGCAACAAACACTGACAAATCTCAACTACAATGTTCTCTCTCAGCTGGCAAAAATCCAACTGTCCCCCGTCCATTTTAGTCCTTCCATTTACCTCAGTTGATCCCCCACATATGCTAATTAGTTGCAACTACAAAAGTCTACATCTGCGAAGAGAATCCCTTCCCCACCCCCCACTCTTGCGGATGGACAGTTCCGACCTGCGAAGCATCGTATTCTCTTCCCAGCCGGTAGGTGTTGCTCTTTATTGTCACAGTTTGGCTGATGTTTTATCTTTGGGAAATATCGTTACATCTATTAAGAGAAAGTAGAAATGGTAACTTTCAACTATTACAAATAGGGCTGGGGTCAGAAAACTTACCGAAGGCGGTTTTACGAAAGAGATGTAATTCTACTAAATATTTGACTTTGAATGATGTTAATGCAGTTATAAAATCAGACGAGACACACATGATTTACAGACATTGTATCAAAAACAAATACACTTTTATTCTAAACTCTAATTAAATAATGTCTTGTAAAAGAGACAGTTGGTATGGCTCTGCATGCTCACGTTCAGGTGAAATTTGGTTCAAAGTATTTTTTGACACATTAACTGATTGCAATAGAAATTTTGTGAAAATTTCTGGATCAGAAATATTGGTGAGTACCTTAGCTAGTATGAATATCAGTTTAAATATATTGGTTTGAGTGGATCTAGTCTTATGTGAAAACAGGATGTATCCTAGATACGAGAGGTCATGATGAAGTTACAGGGTTGACCGGCCAAGAAATAAGTTCGGTTGGTGAGAATCGGAAGTGAAAAAGCTTAGGTGAAAGTAACGTCAGACAAATAATTGAGTAGTGGTTGCAATCTTGAGAGTCTAGCATGGAAGCTCGGATCGACAAGATGTGTTTTGAGATGTTTATCAAGTAAGCATCTCGGTCTCTCTTTGTTCCTCCTCCTCATTAATTGTGCAGCAATTGACAATTAAGTTCTGACCAATTGAATAAATCATTCCTCTTCTTTAAGATGCGTTGAATTAATTAATTGCAGAATTAATTTGATAAACAGAAGATGGTTTTGATTACAGCTACGAATTTGATCTCAGTCATTGGAGGTACAGCACACATGCATGATGCAAATGTGAGCAGAAGAGGATGTATGACTTTAAGTTAAGGAATTGATTGAATAATTAATGTTAAATGAACTTTATAAGTAAATGATTAGGCTATGTAACGTTTACTAATTTCTGTTGCCGCCAATCAGGAATTTGCCCCACATGGAAATTGAAGGATACCTGAAGAAAAAAGGGAAAATGTTATACAACATAGAAATTAATTTAAATGACACTTGAGCACAACGTAAGAAAGAAATGGAATGTAAATTTAAAAAAAGAAAAGAAAACGCAGACCACATGAACTTTTTAAAAAGAATTGAAAAGAATTGAATAAGGCCAACGTAGTGGAGAAACACAAGAAGTCATACAACAAAAGGGGAAAGAAAGAACAACTAATGTATTTCTTTCTTTCCCCTTTTGAGGCGGAGGAGTAAGAGAGAGTGAGAGGGATATATATATATATATATATATATATATATATATATATATATATATAGAGAGAGAGAGAGAGAGAGAGAGAGAGAGAGAGAGTGAGAGAGGGGGAGAGACAGAGAGAGAGAGAAAGAGAGTGAGAGAGGGGGCGAGACAGAGAGAGAGGGGAGAAAGAGAAGAAAAAAACACGGGAGGAAAAGGGAATGAGCCGTCAGCGACACACACAAACGAGAACATAAACATTTAAAAATATTCACACGCACTCATGTAAACACATTTGAAAGAAAGAAAAGAACTACATGCAACTTTAAAAAGGAAGAAAGAAACACTTAGCTAATTCATGCTGGTATAATGTCTGAACTTATAAGAAAGCAGCTGAAAGATACCAAAGTTCTAATTCGTCGGACAATATCACCATTAGAGAAGGGCATTCTGAAATAGTCAACACTTAACTTAGCCAGTCGGTGAGAGATACGAAGCAGAAAGGTAGCCAGGTGACCCTTTTCATCCCCTCTCCCAATGAGTAATCTGATTAAGGAGAATAAATAATCCTACGAATGTCTGACTCAACCGATTCAGCTGGTGATGAAGGTTTATGAAATTGAATAAAATCAAATTATAAATATTCTACGGCATTAGTAGTCATCCTAAGTCAGCTACGAAGAATTAAATAATAGAAAACGTCCCTAGTCTGGTCATGCTTGGTGTCCAAATACTAGATACTCACTAGATGTGATCACAACAGGGAATATACAACATTTGGTTTTTATTCATTTCAAGGTCTAGACATAGCTAAACTGTTCACTGGGCTTGTGTAAAAATCTTTTTCTTTTTTTCTTTGAGAAAGACACTATAACAAGCAAACAGAAATATCGTTTGTGGAACAATTCATCAAGAATAAAACAATACATTTATATATATATCTAACATATAAAGTTATTTTGTCGGATTTTGCAAGTCAGAATCATATAAATTGCTATATGAGTCTGACTTGGAAAATCTGACAAAATCTGAGTTATCGATATTAGATTTGGACTAGTCTATTTTTTCGTATTAGATTTGAACTAGTCTATTTTTTCATATTAGATTTGGACTAGTCTATTTTTTCGTGCTTTTTCTTGCACTATGTTATTGGCATGAATATAATTATTTCACTTCGTTTTATTTTTCTGAAAATACTTATTCCGGCTAAGAATACTGTTAGAGTAGAGACATTTTGCCTTACTCACCTAAACAGAGGTGTGAGCTTATATGCCCATAATAATAAGTTTTGACATTTCCCTATGTATTTCTGCAATTAAACTTTATTTCTTACAAGTAATTGTTTATCATAATACTAAATAAAATATTTTTCATTCTACATTCCACTTACACGTTGGTTTATTTTACATTGTACAAGTGTAGATTATTTTTAAGGATACAAGGGGCTTTTATCTTTATTCGTCTTAGACTCTCACAAAATACGAAACAACAACCTTTTGCATCGTTTAATTATTTTTACTTTTTTTTACTTTACTATTTTTTACTACTGTTGTTATGATGTCAATATTTTTAAAACCTAGACAAGAGAAATATATAGGGTGTGGAATATTTATAACATGACGATGGAAACTAAGTAATAACAAACCTTTTTAATTGATTAAAAATAAACTTACCTTATTTTTTTACAAAAACGATTGCGACGAATTCACATGTTTACTGAATGAGCCGTGGATGCTGAATTTACCTTTTAATACTTTTCCGTTGGGAAACGTATATTTTATAAAGGCACTTTTATTTCATTCGTTTTTTCCACTTTTCTTTTATCAAAGACTAGCAGGACCCGTGTCTCAGCATTGCCCGGGGGAAATAGAAAAAAATGATTTAAGTTTTAAAAAATAAATATTCGAGTATCAAGCTAACTTTAATTTTCATTTATATTTTGATTTATTTAAACAATCCAATATATATTAATACATTGTGTTATTTAAACATGTTTTCTCAGTCTAGAAGGATTTCTACTTCACTGACAGAGGACAGAAAAAATAGTATAGTATTTCAAAAAGAAGATTTAATTTCTTATTCAACCTAAACAAGGCACATTGACACCAGGACGTAAGGAGCTACTATTAAGAACCATGCCTATAGGTATACTATGTAGGGAGTTGAGCAGTGAGATGCCTGTTCGTATTACATTTAAATTTCTGCATTTTAGTACAGTCAGGGAAGCAGGAAACAGGGAGGGAGTTCCAAAGTAGCAGTTCGAAGAAAGAAACTATTAGAGTAGAAAGCTTTCCGGCATCTAGGAACCCTCAACAGTGAAGAGGTGGGATTTTGCTGCTTATTGGGTTGGTCGTGGATATTTATGCCGAGGGACCACATGTGCTACGAGTTTGTCAGAGCACATTCCATTGAAGTACTTGTAAAGCAAGAACAGAGATGCAACATTGCTGTGATGGGACAGGGATTGGAGCTTGGTTGACAGTGCGGGATTTATTAGATTGCAAACTCTTTTTTGGACTCTGTCTAAGAGGGAGAGACTAGTGGTAGATACATCAGCCCAGATGTGGCAACAATACTCTATTTATGGGCTAATGGTGGCTTTGTATAGATACAGGATACTGGCAGGTGTGACTAGTTTTCTAGCATGGTAGAGGGAGTCCATCTTTTTTGCAGCAACCTTGGCAATGTCTTTTATGTATTTGTTCCAATTCATGTTACCTGTGAATGTTAGACTGAGGAGTTTGAATGATGGACTCTCAGGTAGAGTGTTATTCGCCATGGCAATCGGTGGTTGAAAAGGTTTCTTGTAATTGTTAAAGGAAAGTATACTACACTTTAACGGTAATTCTATTTTTTAAAAGTTAAAAAATTTTAAAAACGAAAAGGAAAAATATTGTAAAATCGGCAAATATTTAAATCGAGGGCAGAGTTAAAGGTGGGCAATGGCTGGCATAAAAGTACTTTCGGTTAAAATCAATTTAGTATTATGTATTAAATCTGAAGAAAAACACTTTTCAAATGAGTTAATATACTTCTTATGACATCATGTTTTATTGGATCAAGTTCGATAAAAATAAGTAAAGTCTGTTAGTGACTTATATAAAAATAATTTAATAAAAATATGTATAAATAAAAATATTGGTTTAAAAACAGAATTCTTGTGTTTTCGCAATACAAGTTTATTTAAGAAAACACTGAAAAAAGTCTTAAATAAAGTTTCATATTTCTCTCACATTTCAATATCCCAGTAATCTGAGTATCAACTTTTGTGAAACAAATAATTTTATAAATATTTTAATTGTTTAAATAACATATTTGTAAAACTCACTAAAAGACTTTTAACTCCAAATTTAATTCATGACAACAGTTTTATTTCCTAGTTTAATCACATAAATATTGTCGAAGTAAAAAAAACAACTGTAACCTATTTGCGTTCTTTCTGTAATTTCTGTTCTGATACTATGCGTCATCTGTTCTGTTCACGGTCAGGGAAGGAGAAATCCGTCTCCACTGAGGCAATTCACAAAAAAAAAGGTTTGTAAGAAAAGTTATAAAATAATTTTGAAAAATACGACTAATGATCCGGGTATTTGACGTCCCATCCAATATTCTTTTATTCCGTGAATAATTATAGCGTGTTCCAGCGTTCGTTTATTTGACATCCAATCAAATATTCCTTTACTCCGCGAATATTCAGAACATGTCCCGAGGTTGGATGGGAAAATATGAAATATTGATTTAATTTAAAAAATAAATAAATATCAGAGTATCAATTCTGAGGGTAAATAGAAGTAACTGTAATAAAAACAAATAACCGGAAAAGCTTACCGACGCAGACATCTAAACTCTTCACAAATATTTGTTGTTTCTCAGGGATGCGAATGTGAAGCGTTCATTAAGTATTCTGGAATAAGCGGTGTTTGTTTCATTCTTATGCTATGAAAATTAGAACATGGTGTAACTGGTGACAGGCGTAGTAGATATTAAGAAATGAGTCAAAATATCTGCCACCTTCTCTTTTGGGGAGAGGCGGGCAATCCGGAAAAATATAATAAATATTGAAAGAAGAAAAAAAGAATACATATTTTCTGGAAACACGCTAATTAATTAGGCTAATTGGATGGCAGAACATATGAAGGTTTTGGTTATTAAGCTATTATGTATATATTAGGCAGATGGAAAAATCGACTTTACTTTATTATATAGACAGAACTTGTTTTTTTTTTAAACTGGCAAATAGAACGAGTTTTCATCGACAAAATAATACTTCATTATCATCAAATGATTTTTTTAAACTTACGTGTCTACCAAATGAGTTGCGGATGGTAAAACCATGTTACTATAAACACTTAACTTATTGTTGAAAACGTAATGTTGTTTTCATCTTTATAAAATTATTTGGTGTAAATAACTTTCAAAACTTCCAATCTTTTCATATTTTTCATATTTACTTTGACACTAAAACATTACAAGTTCATATCTATTTCACTAACATAAATTGCTTAGAGTGAAATGGGGTTTGGCTTAGTTAAATAATGAACTATTGTTTTCTTTTGTTCATTTTGAGTGCATGTGTATGTATGTGGAAGTGACTGCCAAAACGATCCATCAACATCATCAGCATCATCATCAGCAGCAGCAGTAGCATAACATCCTTTAGGAAATTGACGTGTTTACTAAATGAAATACAGATGGGACATTTACAGCTAACCAAATTTTTTTAAATTTCATTAGCTTTTTTGCATAAGATTTTGAAAGTTTAGTTTGAAATAATACGGTATCTTTCAGTCGAGTTGGTAGAAAAATGCAAAACAAAAATACAGTAATAACATTCCCAGTCAACGCAGAGTACATACATTCAGCTCGTATATATAGGAGATAATAATATATAAAAAATAAGTTTATACGGTTTAGATCGATTCGATTAGAAATAAAAATAATGCCCAATATTTAGAATATTAAATCGAGCTTAGAATAATATATATATATATATATATATATATATATATATATATATATATATATATATATATATATATATATATATATATATATGTGGGGGGGGGGGTGAAAGACAAACGGGGGAAAAAAATTTAATACAGAAATAAATCATCAAGAAACGAGAGATTTTACTGATTTTGTTCGGATCAACGAACGTCTTCAGAAAAAGTGAAGATTTTAAATTTATTCGATAAAGGTAAACACACACACACACACACACACACACACATATATATATATCACTTTTTTATTTCATTTTACGTCAGTAGAAGTTCTCAGAAATCAAGGAGGCCCTTCCTGGGGCTAACATTTAATCTCTATATGAGATACATAGATATTCGAATATTCCATTAAATTCTCCTCGTTAAGAATATTAATTTTCCTCTCTCCAATTGACTAGTTAACTATGTTATAGTATATCTTTCTTGTGATCTTTTGGTCTTAACGGATTCCAGGAAAAGAATTCATTTAGTCTAGTATCCAGCTAAGTGCTGTTACTTGAGGTAATATTACTTGGAGATGGTGCACCATCCATCATATAAGCCAGTGTATAGCCGTGTCGAGATCTCATTTAGCCTTCGAATACTACGTTATTTTGAATATTTGGTCAGGATTTACTTGTAGGGTGAAATATCCTCATGTCAGGTTGTCCTGACAAACCCCTGTACAGAGAGACCGAAGACACTCAAGGACGGTGTCTAATAGATAATTCAAACTCTCCTAGTAATCACTTATTTTGTTTCATATTACTTCAGTCAAAGTTCTCAGAAATCAAGGGGCCACATCCTGGGGCTAACACTGTATCTCTATATGAGATACATAGATATTCTAATATTCCATTAAAATTCTCCTTTACCTCTCAAACGTTGGGTTTGTAAAGAAGTGAAGGACATTAATTTCCTCTCCCGAATTGACCAGTTAACTATGTTATAGTATATCTTTCTTTTAGTCTCTTGATCTTACTGGATGCCAGGACAAGAATTCATCAAGTCTGGTGGAGTATCCAGCTAAGTGTTATTACTTGAGGTAACATTGCTTGGAGATTGTTCACTATTCCTCATATAAGCCAGTATATAGCCGTGTCGAGGAGATCTTATTTGGGCTTCGAATACTACGTTATTTTGAATATTTGGTCAGGGTTTACTTGTAGGGTGAAGCATCCTAATGTCAGGTTGTCCTGACAAACCCTTGTATAGAGAGACCGAAGACACTCGAGGATGGTGTCTAGTAGGCAATTCAAACTCTCCCCTGTATGTGTGTGTGTGTCTGTTAAAGAAAGTTAAGTTCCAAGATTAAAACTTTAGCTGTATCATAAGGAGACAAAAACAGCAATTCAACCATATAAATATAAAAAATGAAGCAATCCAAGTTTCTAGGATACGAGTGAGTACTGCAGGTGAAATCTAACTCAATGATTAGAACTTTAAGTCCAACAGAGCTCGTATATTCAACATCAACAAATATTATTGTGTACATATGCTTCAAATTTTTTTTTATAAATTCACCTTCAGCACACAAAAAATTATTTATCAATTCGTTACAGGTTAAATGATCACAAACACATAAAACAAAAATTACTGACAAAATCCAGAAATCATATTTTCTTTTTTATACATTTTTCCTTTCTATGGCAGGATTTAATAATTGGATTCCAGAGTTCAATGTATATATTTTTCTAAAAAAAGATGGATTCACTCTTCAAAGTTCAAGCATATAGTTCAAGTTTATAAAAAAAGATGGATTCACTCTTCAAAGTTCAAGCATATAGTTCAAGTTTATAAAAAAAGATGGATTCACTCTTCAAAGTTCAAGCATATAGTTCAAGTTTATAAAAAAAGATGGATTCACTCTTCAAAGTTCAAGCATATAGTTCAAGTTTATAAAAAAAGATGGATTCACTCTTCAAAGTTCAAGCATATAGTTCAAGTTTATAAAAAAAGATGGATTCACTCTTCAAAGTTCAAGCATATAGTTCAAGTTTATAAAAAAAGATGGATTCACTCTTCAAAGTTCAAGCATATAGTTCAAGTTTATAAAAAAGTTCTATCAAATATTATATTTATATAAATGAAGCTTCAATTTTTTCTAAAAAAAGATAGATTCACTCTTCAAAGTACGCATATAGTTCAAGTTTATAAAAAAGTTCTATCAAATATTATATTTATATAAATGAAGCTTCAATTTTTTCTAAAAAAGATAGATTCACTCTTCAAAGTACGCATATAGTTCAAGTTTATAAAAAAGTTCTATCAAATATTATATTTATATAAATGATGCTTCAATGTTTTCTAAAAAAAGATGGATTCACTCTTCAAAGTTCAAGCATATAGTTCAAGTTTATAAAAAAGTTCTATCAAATATTATATTTATATAAATGATGCTTCAATTTTTTCTAAAAAAAGATAGATTCACTCTTCAAAGTACGCATATAGTTCAAGTTTATAAAAAAGTTCTATCAAATATTATATTTATATAAATGATGCTTCAATTTTTTCTGAAAAAAATTAGTAATCTAAGAAGTAAATAATATTCAACTTTTAAAATACCTATTGGTGCCGGAATAACAAAGAAAACATATTTTCATATTGCAGGAGATTAATATTCGACAATAAATGCTTTTCGAAAAATAACCATCTATAAATGCAGATTTGACTAAAAAAACAATATTGTTGAATTTTGGAGCATGATTACAAAATATTGATTATGTCATAAATTGTGTGTTCTCCTGAGTTATAATATATATATATATATATTTTTTTTAAATCATTGTTCACCCCAAACACTGTAGAAAAAAAGGGTGAAGGTTTTATTTTTTTTGGGGGGGGGGGGGGCAACCTAAATTAGGAGCTGCGCAGCGAAATGTCTGTTTACATTAGTTTAAAATTTCTGCATGTCAGTAACGTCAGGAAAGCAGGGAGCAAGGATGGAGTTCCAGAGTCCAGCAGCACGATGAAAGAAGCTCTTCGGTATCTGGGGACCTCCACAGTGTATGGATGGGATTTGGCAGATTGTCGGGTTGGTCTAGTGAATTTAAGTCGTGGGGGTAACAGAGCAGCAAGCTCATCAGAGCACAATCCATTGAAGTACTTGTAAAACAGGCACAAGGAAGCAACATTGCGACGATGGGACAGGGGCTGGAGCTTGGTGGATAGTGAAGGACTATCAAGTTGGCAACTCTTTTTTGGACCTTGTCTAAGAGGGAGAGACTAGCGGATGATGCACCAGCCCAGATGTGGCAACAATACTCCATGCATGGGCGGATGGTGGCTTTGTAGAGATATAGGATAATGTCAGGTGTGAGAAGTTTACTGGCACGGTTGAGGGAGCCCACATTCTTTGCAGGAAAGAGAGAAAGAGAGACAGAGAGACAGAGAGAAAAAAAGAGAAAGAGAGAGAGAGAGAGAGAGAGAGAGAAAGAGAGAGAGACAGAGAGAAAGAGAGAGAGAGAGAGAGCAAACCATTACTGTTCATAATTAGAATAGAGTTCTCTCGGTAACTGATAGTGCGAATGTAAAACTAAAAACATAAGCACTATAATTTCCCTTAGTGTTAGGGTGAGCGTAATAGGGTAGGTGTAAAATGCATGATTGCTAATAACAGTTTCAAGTGATCAATATCGTAAATTTGTAAACAAAAATTCCTTTAAACGATGAAATAATTTCCTTCCCTCTCTTAGCTTATATGGCAAGATCTCCGACACCACTGGTCACAGTTGGAAGTGATCTAACATCTGGATTTCGAATCCTGCGGTTGATATGTTTACTATGTCTCGCTACCCTAATTAGTCATGAAAGGACAACACAGCTGTTTGTAGATGACTATATATATATATATATATATATATATATATATATATATATATATATATATATATATATATATACTAGCTGTCCCTATCCGGCATTCCCCGGGAGTCTTTAAGTTTACTAAAAAAAATTATTTTAAAAAGGTTCAAGTGTAGTATAGGACCTCTGGAATACCTTACACATTTCGCCCAAATTGATTGGAAACATTGAATTTAAGTTTCTGTTTTATGTGACTAACCTGTTATTTAATTATTAATTTTATAAATAATAATGAATATTTTAACATGTGATTATAGAATTTATGCTAAAGCGATGAGTATTCTTTTTTTGGGGAGGGGGAGGGGTCGTTAAATAATAGTTTCAATCTCTCCAAATTTGCTACATAAGTTATTTTGTGGAAAGAGGTTAAATAATATATTTTTTTAATTGCTACTCAAGGTTGGAGAGAGAGTAATTCATTATTTTTTTCAACTATTAACAAGAGATTAAAATTGAGTGTGTGAGGAGAGCTAAATAGCTTCCAAAACTTTTAATCTTTTAATATATGAGGATTTGCTAAGCATTTTAAAGCCAGTTTAAATGACTTTCTATTCAACAAATTTTTTTTTTAATTTCGAAAGGTCATGAAGTAATTTTTTTTTTTTTTTTTAACTATTAACAAAATATAAAAATGGCTAACATGTTTGTTTGGGCGATGGTGTGTGTGTGTGTGTGTGTGTGTGTGTGTGTGTGTGTGTGTGTGTGTGTGTGTGTGTGTGCTGGAAGAGGGTTTTCTTTTTAATTGAGAATTTAGAACTGGATGACAACTTGTTGAAAATCAAGCCAGTCCTCTAGAAGAAAAGGACTGGAAAGACCCTTTTGGCCCAAATGCTAAGCATTTACTCATGAAATAAGACAATATTCGGAAATGTGTCATATAAAATCAAAATAATCATGGAATTAGAAAACAATAAAAAATAATAATTTATTAATGAAATGTCCTTTTGCAAAGTAATATGCAAATTAGTTAATTATACAATTTTGAACGCATACACATATATATATATATATATATATATGTATATATATATATATATATATATATATATATATATATATATATATATATATATATATATATATATACACAGGGTGAGTAAAAATTAAATGTATATTAAATCATATTAAATGTAATCAAAAGAAAGCAGCGTTAATGGGTTTGTAACATTACAACAAATGTTCAATTATATCGCCTTCTTCTTCAATCACCCGCTCTGCCTATTTCACCAAATTATTTATGGCATGCCTAAATTCATCACAGGAAATTTTATTTACCTCTGAAATGATGCGATCTTTGAGCTCATTAAGATTGTTAGGCCGAAATTGATGGAATATGTGGGCCTGCAGCATGCCCCCAAAATAGAAGTCCAGTGGTGGCCACAGTGTTCCATATCCTCGGCCAATCACACAATGTTCTTGAAATTTGGAAGCCAGAAAATCTTGAGCCAACAACGAATAGTGGGGAGGAGCTCCGCCGTGTTGAAAGACAACAGTTTTCATTTTATGTTTTATCTGAAACTGAAAGATGAGATGATTGCGAAGCAGGGCGGTATAATTCACCTGATCAATTGTCGAGTCAAAGAAGAATGGTTGCAATCGATATTCAGCACTAAATGCCATCCACAAACACAACTTTTCTAGATGCAGACTTTTAGATGAAACCGCTTTTCGATTTAACCAAGCTGTCAAGTGAGAAATAAGTTTTGTTTGACCACAGCACATCTTTTAACACCAACTGATTTTCCATAACCCAATTTGCGAAAGCAAGTCGTTGTAGTTTGTCTGCATCATCGATAGTTTGGACTATGCGGATGCAGTAAGGCTGCACACCTTGTTGATGAAGAATCCGTGTAACACTGCGTTGAGGATTGCCTGTGAGTTCAGCTACACCTCTTGAACTTCAATAGCCAAGTGGATTAGTTGACTGTAAGCTTGTAATTGCCTTTACAACAGCACCCACACGATTTTCCTCCAGTGACGGTCTTCCGCTTGATGGTAAATCATGGAGTGTTTTTATGCTCTCAAATTTTTTTATCAATCGTGTCAGATAAAAGAAATGGATTATTTCGCATGGTTTTTATCTTTTGTATGCTCTCATTGTTGCAGCTGCATTTTCATTATTCTTATAATACAATTTTACTAGCTCCAGTCTAGTTTTCAAATCAAGTAGCATAATGTAAATAATGACCTGTAAAGTATAAAAAAACATTAATTATACAAACGCAATGCATATATCTATAACATATATAAAATATTTTTAACTAATATATGATTGGTGGAATAATTTTGAACAATATAAATTTGCATGCATTTTGACTCACCCTGTACATATATAGTAGTATAAAATACAGCTTATATCTTGCATTTTTTCTCACAATCATTCTAGCAGATTTACCTCTCCATCGAGTTTTTTGTACACAACACAATGTACCAATACATCTTCTCTCAAGAAACTCAACAATCTCACCAGACTTTCCATACAAGTTTTCAACATTTAAACTACATAGTCTGAATTGCAACTGATTTTCTTTGGAAGTCATTTCTTTAGTTGAGGCAAAATTTTTATAGGTCAGATGCCCTTTCTGATACCAACCCACTGAAGTGATGAGGATGATGTCTTGATAAATCAAGACATCATCTCTAGGTGATTGCCTACCAAGACTATAGAGCATTTCATCTGCCCTTTTAGGTTTCTTAAAACAAAATGTTCTATAAAAAAACACTGGTTCTGTGCTCTGCCACCCACAACCAAAGTCCAATTTCTATTGTGAATATACCAACTTCGGTCTCCTTGGTTGAGATTGGGATACACAACTCATATACTCGCATCAAGTAAAGTTTTAAGTTGTTGCTAGTTTCAGAATTAGTACCTAAAAACTAATATTTAGTAAAATGAAACAGCAATCAAGCCTTTTGTTTTCTTCAAAAAAGAAAATACATGCTTCGTGAGTAGCAATTAAAAAATATATTATTTAACCCCCCCCCCAAAAAAAACAAACTTATGTAACAAATTTGGGTCGATTGAGACTATTATTTAACGACCCTCCCTCCAAAATAATGAATACTTATTGCTTTAACATAAATTCGATAATCACATGTTGAAATGTTCATTACTATTTATAAAATTAATTGGCTTGAGATGGGTGCTAGTCTAGCCAAGCACCGAAGAGCTGGATGACCATATATATATATATATATATATATATATAGAGAGAGAGAGAGAGAGAGAAAGAGAGAAAGAGAGAGAGAGAGAGAAAGAGTGTAGAGGGTAGTGCAGCATCAGTGAGTTCCAGCGAGAGAAAAATGTATATTCAAATGTACTCAACTGCCGCACACGAAGAAAGATAAAAGTCAAAATCTCACATACTTAAAAAAAACACATAACTTTGACCTAGAGAAGCAAAAACTGTGAAAATACATACACACACACACACACACACACACATACACACACACACACATATACGCGCGCACATGCGTAAAAACATAAAACTGTTAAAAATAAAAAGATTTTTCAAATGGAAAATATATCTGAAGAGAGCCGCACAAGGCTTAAAACGCGTTATAAAATCACAAAATTATAAAATGATAAAATAATAAAATAACACACAATTGTTGAAAAAGTGTTTACAAATGTTGGTAGCCTCACTTCTTTAAATATATATATATATATATATATATATATATATATATATATATATATATGTATGTATAAATTTATGTATTTGTTATTGTTTTTACTGGCGATAGTCACAACGTTTGTATTTCTCCACTTCCTTAGTGGTAAAAAAACTATGCAGAATATTGCATTGTCGCTCTTAATAAGACGTGGTTTGTTTTTAAATTTTTATTTCATATATATATGTATTAATTTTTATATACATAAAAGTATTTACTTTTATGTTTATATATATATATATATATATATATATATATATATATATATACAATATTTTCACGTAAATATTAATTATTATTACCTACAGACATCGATGTGTCATGCTTACACAGTCTGCAGTGTAGGGATGTTAATTCATGTCGGTCAGAGGGATTGAACCTGGTTTCCCAGTCGCCACTGACTCGTAGTCCAGTATCTTTTTTCCTTGACCGCCACCAATTAGCATTGAAATTAGAAGAAATTAAACTTACTCTCTCTCTCTCTCTCTCTCTCTTTCTCTCTCTCTCTCTGCAAAAGTCGCGCATTGGTTTGTTTAGGTGATAGAAACTAGGCTTTTTCTGATAAATAATACATTTACTTGGTAATTTTGTTGCAGTAGTTTTTAAAAATAATATCCTTTAAATGGCCACCATTTTCGGCCTCACAAACACGGGCTCTAGTTAGGGCAATTTCCATTACACACCTTAGAATAACTGGCTCTAGTTCTTGGATTTCATATCTGATATTGCTATTTCGTTTGTGCCGTCTACTAGGACCAGGATATCATCAACTAATCCCCTCTATGTTTTAAGTGGTCTACCATGTGGCTTTGGGCCATCGACATCAATGTAGCACACATTTTGGAGCGTTTCGGATGACTGACGGCAGGCAACGTGGTCATACCATTTGAGACGTCATTGTGAGACATACTTTCTCATGGAGGCTGGTAGAGTGAGACCACCAATTTTCTCCTTCCGATGCGCTGCAGCCAGGATCTTGTCGTTCTGACGTTTCATCATTAACCATGTTTCACAGCCACAGGTCGGACATTTTTGTAAAATTGTTGACAGCTGCCTGAAGACTCTCCATGTGGCAGATATACGTCATTATATAGTTGTGTCAGTTCGCCCACTGGAATCAATTGTGTTACCTAGGTAGGTCAATTTATTGACTCTTTCGACACTTACAGCTTCTCTTTCCATGGGAGGCGGATTTTGACAGGTGCTGCAACTGAAATTAGCTGCATCTGCTGCACATAGCACTGGCAAGTTAGTGCACCTTTTGTGACACTACTTCTTTCATATTCTGCATTTGATGGAGTTCGAGCCAGTTCGAAGCTTACAGCTGCTGCATGGGTATTTGCCTTGTGGAACAGATATAATCTCTTTAACATAAGCTATCATATGCTTCATCTTTGTCATATTAACCCTGAAGCCACCCTTTTTAGCGCTGATTTCCACCTGTTTAATCATGTACTCACTTCTGTCGCTAACAATATCATCCGCATACAGAATAATCTCCCACGGGACACCATTTCTGCAGGTTTTTTTAGCTTGTCAAAGACGATTATAAACAAGGGTGGGCTAAGTACTGATCCCCGGTGCACTCCTACCGTTATTTGTATAGATTCAGAGAGCACACCAGCAAAGGTCATGGCTGTGGTCGATTTGCAGTAGAGTCTGGAAACTGCATTCACTAATTGCTGGGGATAAAGTTTGTGCCCGAGGCCCAATGTGATAGCCTTTCTTGGCACATTGTCAAAAGTCTTTTCCAGATCAATGAAGAGATAAAAAAGCTGCTTTTTATGTTGGAGAAATTTCTCGCGGAGTTGTGATAGTAGAAAAGGAGCACCCGTTTTTTACTTCAGTGCTCGAAAGCGTCACTGTTGTCAATCTATTTCGATCAGAGGGACGGTTTGATTCACGAGTACTTTTTCATAGATTTTCAAGCCATGCTCAAAGACTCTCAATCCTCTATAACTTCCACAGTGCAATGCGTCTCCTTTGTCTGTGTAAAGTGGGACAGTAATGCTATTAGTCTAATGCTCTGGTAAAGTATCATCTATTGTTTGAAAAGTGATCTGATGACAATCTCTCCTCCACGTTTCAGCAAATCGGTTATTATGTCTGACGGGCCTGAAACCTTGTTTGTTTTTTATATCTCCATCGCAGCATCAACCTCAGCCCTCGATATTTCCAGCATTGGACCTACCACTATTTCCGTGGGGGAATATTCATTTTCAAACTCACCATTAAGTAATGTTTTAAAATATTTCCCCCATCTTTGGGCAAATTCAGTCGGCTTTGTTAAAAGTTTTCCATCGTCGGACTTGATACACGACTGTACAGATATGTCAGAGCTATCCTTCTTCAGTGGTCTCACAACTTTTTATGCACCCTGTGACGTCACATCCACACACAAGGTTTTCCAGTAAGCTCTCTTTGTGTGTTGGATGATGTAACGAGCATAACGGGATGCCACTCTGTACTTGTTTTTGTCAATTGGTAGGCCTATTCTCTTCCAGGTTTTGAAAGCTATGGCTTTCATCTTTATAGCTTCACTGGTTGACGAATTCCACCGCCACGGTTCGTGTTGTTTTTCGCTTCTTCCGGATGTTGTTCGGCCGCAAATGTCGCTAGCTGCAGTTGTGATGCTTGTAACCAGTTTGCCCCAATCATCGCTATTTCTGTTCTCCAGAAGTTCCTCTAATCAGGTTCTGTACTCGTGACATGTCTGAGTTTCACGGAGTTTCCAATCCTTGATCTTTTTGCCTCAGAGAATTTTCTGCTTGGCTTTGTTACCTGCAATAGTTTCCGCCTCTCTATTCTTGTACGTCACTAATTGTTCAGGGCTTTTCTTAAAGAAGGTACTGCAGACTGTCAGATCATGATTGAGGCACAGGGTTAGTACATCCATTTGAATGTACTGACTGAAGATTCTGGTCGAATTTATCAGCTTTTCCAATTCTTTTTTGCTTTTTGCAAATAGTTTCAGGTCATCCATGTACATCAAGTGGCTTACTCTTGGTTCTGTGTCTGTAAACTTGTATCCGGCATCACATTTTCTGAATATGTAGTTGAGCATCATCATGGCTATGATAAACAATAGTGGTGATTTGGAGTCTCCTTGGAAAATGCCTCTATATTTTTATCTCAGTCAGGTGTTGTCCTCCGGATGTCAGTTCTAGTCTCCATGTTTCCATTGCTTTCTTAATAAGATTAATAATACTGTCGGGTATTTTGTATATTTTTAAACATTCAATTATCCATGCTTGAGGGATTCTGTCGTAAGCTTTTTTGTAGTCAATCAATGCCATGGATATGTTCTTTTTTTCTGCTTTTTACCTCCTTCAGTATCTTCTTCTTCTTCTTCTTCTTCTTCTTCTTCTTCTTCTTATTATTATTATTATTATTATTATTATTATTATTATTATTATTATTATTATTATTATTATTATTATTATTATTATTATTATTGTTATTGTTATTGTTATTATTATTATAGTTCCCAATGGAGACTGGTTTGAATACAATACAACTTGGTGGGAATGGAGCAGAACCCAGGAAAATGCCCTCTGGGTGACCTATGAGGAAGCAAAACGGGTGAGTTTTTTTAAAAAATTATTACTATATGCTGTAATGTGTAGATATACCAGTGGTGACTGCCCTTATTTCAATTGTATTCAAAAGTAAATGTTTTAACTTTATGCTTAAGAAAATTAAACGAAACACAATTAATATGAAATGTATTTCTTGATGAGATAAATAATCTTTTAAAAATCAAGAATGACATTTATGCCCTATTTTTCAAAGAACCTATTTTATTACAACATATCATTTTCACTTTTAGTTCATTTTAAACAATATATTCGGTACAGTATACGTGATAACAGAATCTGTCAATTGAAAAAAAATTCAATTAAAATTTTGCGTAATTGAACTTAAATACGTGTGTTCTTTTACAAATGAGCTAGCCAGATATCGAGAAAATCAGAAAGTCAAACTCAACACTTACGTTCTTTGGGTTTTCACAACAAAATGGAAATACTGCGAACAACATTAACTTGTTATCACTCTTAGTCATATATTACTGAAACATAAAAATATATTCATTTATTTATTTTTATAGAATTATAAAAATACATATTCAAATTTCAAAAAGTGTTTGCTTCTAATTTCATGCAAAGAAAATTTTATTTAATCTGAATTATAGCTATAGTTACTTGAGGATGTGGAAGATAACAGCACATGCAACACTAAGGACTAAGAAGTAACTTTAATAGGTACATTTACATTTACCACGTGACTTCAGCCAATTTCGCTCTTATCAAAACCCAATTCAACAGAATGCGTACATTAATTTTCAAACTGGGCGACAGTGTTCGCCCGCTTTTCAAACATCACAAACGAATTAACCATGACTCATGTCTACTATTTATGTTCCAAATTTTATACAAATCTCTGCATGCGTACATTCATTTTCACACGAGGCGACAGTGTTCGCCCGCTTTTCAAATATCAAACACGAATTAACCATGACTCATGTCTACTATTTATTTTCCAAATTTTATACAAATCTCTCCATGCGTACATTCATTTTAACACTCATTTTCACACGAAGCAAAAGTGTTCGCCCGCTTTTGAAACATCAAAAATAAATAAAACATGACTCATATCTACTATTTATTTTTCAAATTTCATACAAATCTCTCCATTCGTACATTCATTTTCAAACGAGGCGACAGTGTTCGCCCGCTTTTCAAATATCAAAAATAGATAAAACATGACTCATGTCTACTATTTATGTTCCAAATTTTATCAAAATCTCTCTATGCGTACATCCATTTTCAAACGACGCGACAGTGTTCACCCGCTTTTTAAATATCAAAAATAAATTAAACATGACTCATATCTACTATTTATGTTTAAAATTTCATAAAAATCTCTCCATTCGTACATCCATTTTCAAACGACGCGACATTGTTCACCCGCTTTTCGAACACTACAAATAGACTAAACATGACTCATGTCTACTATTTTTTTGTAAAATTTCATACAAATCTCTCCATGCATACATTCATTTTCAAAAGATGCGACAGTTGTCGGCTTTTGACACATCTAAAGTAAATTAAACATAACTCATATCTACTATTTATGTCCAAATTTCATACAAATCTCTCCATGCGTACATTCATTTTCAAACGAGGCGACAGTGTTCGCCAGCTTTTCAAACACAAAAAATGAATTTAACATGACTCATGTATACTATTTTCGTTTCAAATTTCATACAAATCTCTCCATGTGTACATTCATTTAAAAACGAGATAACAGTGTTCGCCCGCCTATCAAACATCAACGATAGATTAAACATGACACTTGTTTACTATTTATGTCCCAAATTTCATACAAATCTTTTCAGGCGTACATTCATTTTTAAACGAGGCAACAGTGTTCACCCGCTTTTCAAACATCCAAAATTAATTAAACATAACTCATGTCTACTATTTATGTTTTGAATTTCATACAAATCTCTTCATGCGTACATTCATTTTCAAACGAGGCGTCAGTGTTCGTCCGCTTTTCAGACATCAAAAACAAATTAAACATCACTCATTTCTACTATTTATTTTTAAAATTTTATACAAATCTCTCCATGCGTGCATTCATTTTCAAACGAGGCGACAGTGTTCGCCCGCTTTTTAAATATCAAAAATGATTTTTTACTGACTCATATCTACTATTTATGTTCAAATATCATACAAATCTCTTCATGTGTACATTCATTTTCAAACAAGGCGACAGTGTTCGCCCGCTTTTCAAACATCAAACACAAATGAAACATGACTCATGTCTACTATTGATTTTAAAAATTTTATACAAATCCTTCCATGCGTACATTCATTTTCAAACAAGCCGACAGTTTTCGCCCGCTTTTCAAACATCCAAAATGAATTTAACATGACTCATTTCTACTATTTATGTTACAATTTCATACAAATCTCTCCATGTGTACATCCATTTTCAAACGAAGCGACAGTGTTCGCCCGCTTTTTAAACATCAAAAACAAATTACACATGACTAATGTCTTCTATTGATTTTTAATATTTTATAAAAATCTGTCCATGCGTACATTCATTTTCAAATGAGGCTACAGTGTTCGCCTGCTTTTCAAACATCAAAAATGAATTAAAACTGACTCATTTCTACTATTGATATTCAAATTTCATACAAATCTCGTCATGTGTACATTCATATTCAAACGAGGCGACAGTGTTCGCCCGCTTTTAAAACATCAAAAACAAATTAAACATGACTCATTCATACTATTAATGTTCAAATTTCATACAAATCTCTCCATGCGTACATTCATTTTCAAACGATGCGACAGTGTTCGCCCGCTTTTACTACATAAAAAATTAATTAAACATGACTCGTTTAGACTATTTAAGTTCAAATTTGATACAAATCTCTCCATTTTATAACGATGCGACAGTGTTCGCCCGTATTTCAAACATCAAAAACGGATTAACGGGGACTCATGTCTACTATTTTCGTTCCAATTTTAATACAAATCTCTCTATGCGTACATTCATTTTCAAACGAGGCGACAGTGTTCGCCCGCTTTTAAAACATCAAAAATAGATTAAACATGACACGTGTTTACTATATTTCTCCTAAATTCCATACAAATCTCTCCATGTGTACATTCATTTTAAAACGAGATAACAGTGTTCGTCCGCTTCTGACACATCTAAAGTAAATTAAACATAACTCATATCTACTATTTATGTCCAAATTTCATACAAATCTCTCCATGTGTACATTCATTTTTAAACGAGGCAACAGTGTTCACCCGCTTTTCAAACATCCCAAATTAATTAAACATAACTCATGTCTACTATTTATGTTTTGAATTTCATACAAATCTCTTCATGCGTATATTCATTTTAAAACGAGGCGACAGTGTTCGTCCGCTTTTCAAACATCAAAAACAAATTAAACATCACTCATTTCTACTATTTATTTTTAAAATTTTAAATAAATCTCTCCATGCGTGCATTCATTTTCAAACAAGGCGACAGTGTTCGCCTGCTTTTCAAGTATCAAAAATGAATTTTTACTGACTCATATCTAATATTTATGTACAAATATCATACAAATCTCTCCATGTGTACATTCATTTTAAAACGAGGCGACAGTGTTCGCCCGTTTTTCAAACATCAACAATGAATTCAACATGACTCGTTTATACTATTTATGTTTTAATTGCATACAAATCTCTCCATGCGTACATTCATTTTCAGACGTGGCGAAAGAGTTCAACACCTTTTCAAACATCACAAATAGATTTAACATGACTCATGTCTATTATTTAGGTTTCAAATATCATACAAATCTCCCCATGTGTACATTCATCTTAAAACGAGGCGACAGTGTTCGCCCGCTTTTCAAACATCAAAAATGAATTTAACATGACTCATTTCTACTATTTATGTTAAAATTTCATAAAAATCTCTCCATGTGTACATTCATTTTAAAACGAGGCGACAGTGTTCGCCCGCTTTTCAAACATCAAAAATAAATAAAACATGACTCATGTCTACTATTTAGGTTTCAAATATCATACAAATCTCTCCATGCGTACATTCATTTTAAAACTAGGCTACATTGTTAGCCAGCTTTTAAAACACTAATAATAGATTAAACATGACTCATATCTACTATTTATATTCAGATTTCATACAAATCTCTCCATGCGTACATTCATTTTCTAACGACGCAACGGTGTTCGCCTGCTTTTCAAACATCAAAAATAAATAAAACATGACTCATGTCTACTATTTAGGTTTCAAATATCATACTAATCTCTCCATGCGTACATTCATTTTCTAACGACGCAACAGTGCTCGCCTGCTTTTGAAACATCAAAAATAAATAAAACATGACTCATGTCTACTATTTAGGTTTCAAATATCATACTAATCTCACCATGCGTACATTCATTTTCTAACGACGCAACAGTGCTCGCCTGCTTTTGAAACATCAAAAATAAATAAAACATGACTCATGTCTACTATTTAGGTTTCAAATATCATACTAATCTCTCCATGCGTACATTCATTTTCTAACGACGCAACAGTGCTCGCCTGCTTTTGAAACATCAAAAATAAATAAAACATGACTCATGTCTACTATTTAGGTTTCAAATATCATACTAATCTCTCCATGCGTACATTCATTTTCTAACGACGCAACAGTGCTCGCCTGCTTTTGAAACATCAAAAAAAAATAAAACATGACTCATGTCTACTATTTAAGTTTCAAATATCATACTAATCTCTCCATGCGTACATTCATTTTCTAACGACGCAACAGTGCTCGCCTGCTTTTGAAACATCAAAAATAAATAAAACATGACTCATGTCTACTATTTAGGTTTCAAATTTCATACAAATCTCTTTTCATTTTAAAACTAGGCGACATTGTTCGCCAGCTTTTAAAACACTAAAAATGGATTAAACATGACTAATATCTACTATTTATATTCAGATTTCATACAAATCTCTCCATGCGTACATTCATTTTCTAACGACGCAACGGTGTTCGCCTGCTTTTCAAACATCAAAAATAAATAAAACATTACTCATGTCTACTATTTAGGTTTCAAATATCATACTAATCTCTCCATGCGTACATCCATTTTCTAACGACGCAACAGTGCTCGCCTGCTTTTGAAACATCAAAAATAAATAAAACATGACTCATGTCTACTATTTAGATTTCAAATATCATACTAATCTCTCCATGCGTACATTCATTTTCTAAGGACGCAACAGTGCTCGCCTGCTTTTGAAACATCAAAAATAAATAAAACATGACTCATGTCTACTATTTAGGTTTCAAATATCATACTAATCTCTCCATGCGTACATTCATTTTCTAACGACGCAACAGTGCTCGCTTGCTTTTGAAACATCAAAAATAAATAAAACATGACTCATGTCTACTATTTAGGTTTCAAATATCATACTAATCTCTCCATGCGTACATTCATTTTCTAACGACGCAACAGTGCTCGCCTGCTTTTGAAACATCAAAAATAAATAAAACATGACTCATGTCTACTATTTAGGTTTCAAATATCATACTAATCTCTCCATGCGTACATTCATTTTCTAACGACGCAACAGTGCTCGCCTGCTTTTGAAACATCAAAAATAAATAAAACATGACTCATGTCTACTATTTAGGTTTCAAATATCATACTAATCTCTCCATGCGTACATTCATTTTCTAACGACGCAACAGTGCTCGCCTGCTTTTGAAACATCAAAAATAAATAAAACATGACTCATGTCTACTATTTAGGTTTCAAATATCATACTAATCTCTCCATGCGTACATTCATTTTCTAACGACGCAACAGTGCTCGCCTGCTTTTGAAACATCAAAAATAAATAAAACATGACTCATGTCTACTATTTAGGTTTCAAATATCATACTAATCTCTTCATGCGTACATTCATTTTCTAACGACGCAACAGTGCTCGCCTGCTTTTGAAACATCAAAAATAAATAAAACATGACTCATGTCTACTATTAAGGTTTCAAATATCATACTAATCTCTCCATGCGTACATTCATTTTCTAACGACGCAACAGTGCTCGCTTGCTTTTGAAACATCAAAAATAAATAAAACATGACTCATATCTACTATTTATGTTCAAATTTCATACAAATCTCTCCATGCGTACATTCATTTTCTAACGACGCAACAGTGTTCGCCTTCTTTTCAAACATCAAAAATAAATAAAACATGACTCATGTCTACTATTTAGGTGTCAAATATCATACTAATCTCTTCATGCGTACATTCATTTTCAAACGATGCGACAGTGTTCGCCCGCTTTTTAAACATCAAAAATAAATTTAAAATGACTCATTCATACTATTTATGTCTCAAATTTCATACAAATCTCTCCATGCGTACATTCATTTTCTAACGACGCAACAGTGTTCGTCCGCTTTTAAAACATCAAAAATAAATAAAACATGACTCATGTCTATTATTTATGTTTCAAATTTCATACAAATCTCCCCATGCGTACATTCATTTTCTAACGACGCAACAGTGCTCGCCTTCTTTTCAAACATCAAAAATAAATAAAACATGACTCATGTCTACTATTTAGGTTTCAAATATCATACTAATCTCTCCATGCGTACATTCATTTTCTAACGACGCAACAGTGCTCGCCTGCTTTTGAAACATCAAAAATAAATAAAACATGACTCATGTCTACTATTTAGGTTTCAAATATCATACTAATCTCTCCATGCGTACATTCATTTTCTAACGACGCAACAGTGCTCGCCTGCTTTTGAAACATCAAAAATAAATAAAACATGACTCATGTCTACTATTTAGGTTTCAAATATCATACTAATCTCTCCATGCGTACATTCATTTTCTAACGACGCAACAGTGCTCGCCTGCTTTTGAAACATCAAAAATAAATAAAACATGACTCATGTCTACTATTTAGGTTTCAAATATCATACTAATCTCTCCATGCGTACATTCATTTTCTAACGACGCAACAGTGCTCGCCTGCTTTTGAAACATCAAAAATAAATAAAACATGACTCATGTCTACTATTTAGGTTTCAAATATCATACTAATCTCTCCATGCGTACATTCATTTTCTAACGACGCAACAGTGCTCGCCTGCTTTTGAAACATCAAAAATAAATAAAACATGACTCATGTCTACTATTTAGGTTTCAAATTTCATACAAATCTCTCTTCATTTTAAAACTAGGCGACATTGTGCGCCAGCTTTTAAAACACTAAAAATGGATTAAACATGACTCATATCTACTATTTATATTCAGATTTCATACAAATCTCTCCATGCGTACATTCATTTTCTAACGACGCAACGGTGTTCGCCTGCTTTTCAAACATCAAAAATAAATAAAACATTACTCATGTCTACTATTTAGGTTTCAAATATCATACTAATCTCTCCATGCGTACATCAATTTTCTAACGACGCAACAGTGCTCGCCTGCTTTTGAAACATCAAAAATAAATAAAACATGACTCATGTCTACTATTTAGATTTCAAATATCATACTAATCTCTCCATGCGTACATTCATTTTCTAACGACGCAACAGTGCTCGCCTGCTTTTGAAACATCAAAAATAAATAAAACATGACTCATGTCTACTATTTAGGTTTCAAATATCATACTAATCTCTCCATGCGTACATTCATTTTCTAACGACGCAACAGTGCTCGCCTGCTTTTGAAACATCAAAAATAAATAAAACATGACTCATGTCTACTATTTAGGTTTCAAATTTCATACAAATCTCTCTTCATTTTAAAACTAGGCGACATTGTGCGCCAGCTTTTAAAACACTAAAAATGGATTAAACATGACTCATATCTACTATTTATATTCAGATTTCATACAAATCTCTCCATGCGTACATTCATTTTCTAACGACGCAACGGTGTTCGCCTGCTTTTCAAACATCAAAAATAAATAAAACATTACTCATGTCTACTATTTAGGTTTCAAATATCATACTAATCTCTCCATGCGTACATCAATTTTCTAACGACGCAACAGTGCTCGCCTGCTTTTGAAACATCAAAAATAAATAAAACATGACTCATGTCTACTATTTAGATTTCAAATATCATACTAATCTCTCCATGCGTACATTCATTTTCTAAGGACGCAACAGTGCTCGCCTGCTTTTGAAACATCAAAAATAAATAAAACATGACTCATGTCTACTATTTAGGTTTCAAATATCATACTAATCTCTCCATGCGTACATTCATTTTCTAACGACGCAACAGTGCTCGCTTGCTTTTGAAACATCAAAAATAAATAAAACATGACTCATGTCTACTATTTAGGTTTCAAATATCATACTAATCTCTCCATGCGTACATTCATTTTCTAACGACGCAACAGTGCTCGCCTTCTTTTGAAACATTAAAAATAAATAAAACATGACTCATGTCTACTATTTAGGTTTCAAATATCATACTAATCTCTCCATGCGTACATTCATTTTCTAACGACGCAACAGTGCTCGCCTGCTTTTGAAACATCAAAAATAAATAAAACATGACTCATGTCTACTATTTAGGTTTCAAATATCATACTAATCTCTCCATGCGTACATTCATTTTCTACCGACGCAACAGTGCTCGCCTGCTTTTGAAACATCAAAAATAAATAAAACATGACTCATGTCTACTATTTAGGTTTCAAATATCATACTAATCTCTCCATGCGTACATTCATTTTCTAACGACGCAACAGTGCTCGCCTGCTTTTGAAACATCAAAAATAAATAAAACATGACTCATGTCTACTATTTAGGTTTCAAATATCATACTAATCTCTCCATGCGTACATTCATTTTCTAACGACGCAACAGTGCTCGCCTGCTTTTGAAACATCAAAAATAAATAAAACATGACTCATGTCTACTATTAAGGTTTCAAATATCATACTAATCTCTCCATGCGTACATTCATTTTCTAACGACGCAACAGTGCTCGCCTGCTTTTGAAACATCAAAAATAAATAAAACATGACTCATGTCTACTATTAAGGTTTCAAATATCATACTAATCTCTCCATGCGTACACTCATTTTCTAACGACGCAACAGTGCTCGCCTGCTTTTGAAACATCAAAAATAAATAAAACATGACTCATATCTACTATTTATGTTCAAATTTCATACAAATCTCTCCATGCGTACATTCATTTTCTAACGACGCAACAGTGTTCGCCTTCTTTTGAAACATCAAAAATAAATAAAACATGACTCATGTCTACTATTTAGGTTTCAAATATCATACTAATCTCTCCATGCGTACATTCATTTTCAAACGATGCGACAGTGTTCGCCCGCTTTTTAAACATCAAAAATAAATTTAACATGACTCATTCATACTATTTATGTCTCAAATTTCATACAAATCTCTCTATGCGTACATTCATTTTCAAACGAGGCGACAGTGTTCGCCCGCTTTTCAAACATCAAAAATGAATTAAACATGACTCATGTCTACTATGAATGTTTAAAATTTCATACAAATCTCTCCATGCGTACATTCATTTTCAAACGAGGCGACAGTGTTCACCTGCTTTTCAAACATCAAAAATATATTTAACATCGTCCATGTCTACTATTTATGTTTCAAATTTTATACAAAATTCTCCATGCGTATATTCATTTTTAAACGTGGCGACAGTGTTCTACACCTTTTCAAACATCACAAATAGATTAAACATGGCTCATGTCTATTATTTATTACAGATCATTCTATGTGTACATTCATTTTCAACCGAGGTGACAGTGTTCGCCCGCTTTTCAAAATTCAAAAATAGATTTAACATCGCCCATATCTACTATATATGTTAAAAGTTCATACAAATCTCTCCATGCGTACATTCATTTTCAAACGAGGCGACAGTGTTCGTCCGCTTTTGAAACATCAAAAATGAATTTTACATCACTCATTTCTACTATTTATGTTCCAAATTTTATACAAATCTCTCCATGCGTACATTCATTTTAAAACGAGGCGACAGTGTTCGCCCGCTTTTGAAAAATCAAAAATGAATTAAACATGCCTCATTTATACTATTCATGTTCCAAATTTCATACAAATCTTGTCATGCGTACATTCATTTTCAAACGAGACGACAGTGTTCGCCCGATTTTCATACATCAAAAATGAATTTAACATGACTCATGTCTACTATTTATGCTCCAAATTTTATCAAAAATACTTGCTATTTAGTCTTAGTAGTAATTGTTGTATTATT
This sequence comes from Sepiola atlantica, assembly GCA_963556195.1. Taxonomy (NCBI): domain Eukaryota; kingdom Metazoa; phylum Mollusca; class Cephalopoda; order Sepiida; family Sepiolidae; genus Sepiola; species Sepiola atlantica. Next base: position 53,952,678 of record OY744541.1, read on the forward strand.
AGTAGTAAATGTTCACCCTCTATGACACAAGGCAAATCAAGGGTGCTCTATGACAAATTTTGTGCAATTTTATGGAACAGCTTTGAATTCTATAAGTGGTCGTTATTTTTTATCTTAGCAGTATGAGCGGTATTATTATTATCATTATTATTATTATTAGTAGTAGTAGTAGTATTAGTAGTAGTAGTAGTAGTAGTATTTGTTCCCATTAATGACACAGTTGGCAACTCAAGGATACCCCATATCAAATTCGGCAGGACTTTCTTGAGTAGCTTTTGACCGATAAATATTTTAGTCTTAGCTGTAGTAGTAGTAGTAGTAGTAGTAGTAGTAGTAGTAGTAGTAGTAGTAGTAGTAGTAGTAGTAGTAATCGTAGTCGTTGAACCTTTCCATGACAGACCTGGAAAATCAAGAATGCTCCATGCTAAATTGTGTACAATTATTTTTGATCTGTATAAGTGTTTGCTGCTGTTTAGTCTTAGCAGTAGTGGTATTGGTATTAGTTGTAATAGTAGTTGTATCAGATGATGTCTCTGCATGTAACACCTGGCAATTAAATAATGCTCCATGCCAAATTCGACAGGCTTCTGTTGAGTAGTTTTTAACCCTATAAGTATTTGTTGTTTATAGTCTTAGCAGTAGTAGTAGGGGGAATAATAATAGTGGTAGTAGTAGAAGTTGCTCCATGCAACATTTGGTACACCTCTACTGGGTAGTTTTCAAACGTATAACTGTTTGTTTCTTTTTAGTCTTAGCAGGAGTCGTATTTTTGAATATCTCATTAAGAGACGCTCGCAAATCTTGTATATTGTGACTAAACACTTTGTAACAATTCACAAAATTAAGAGAACTTTGTCGAGCCAATAAATTTGCTGGAGCTGGCATATTTTTAACGTACTCGCTCACACTGAGTCTAACCTTTTAATAGCTTTGTCCATGATTCGACTAAGACATTTTAATTTGTTCTTTTTGTGGACTGTAAGCGAACACCACTTGCTGTATTCTCCATCCACTTTTTCATTTATTCATTTTCTCGTCAATCTTATCTAGAAAGAGATTTTAAAAATGGCTGACAAAGCTGAATTTAAAATATATATTCAACCAGTTTATAAAAGGAAAGATGTTCCATTCACATCATTATGCGAATGGAACATTTTTATGTTTAGAAACTGGTTGAATATATATTTTACATTCAGCTTTGTCAGACATTATTTAAATATCTTTCTAGTCCACCATAAAAACTTCTGAGCAATTTTCTTTTAATTGTTCCGAATAACTTTCTTTCAATTCTTTCTTTAACTTTTCTGTCACAGCATTTAATGTTTTTATACTTTTACAGAAAGAATTTATAGGAATATCCCATAATTGGAATTTTTTTCATACAAAATGTTACTTGAATTGTTCATTACCAAAATTTACAATTTTAAAGTTTTTCCTTGTAGTGTAACTGTAGATATTAGTTTGCTATTGAATTTGATTTTTTACTCCAGTGACGCTTTTGCCTACTTTTTAGTCCTCAATAAATTCGGCTTTCCAATTTTCTTCCATGTCTTAAAATTTATAATTGACAAATCGGAACCTGAGTTGCATTTTAATATTTCTATTCAATATTCTTATTTGAACAAACTTCCTAATATTTTCCATTTCGTCAGATTTAGCGATTCTAATAAAACTTTATTTTATTTTATGTTTTACTCTGCAGTGTGTACCTTTGTGTCCGATGCGATCGCACTTAAAAGCACTTTTTCGTTTTATATGGAGAATCTTTGTACGAAGGTAGCTGTCCGCAACCGAAACACGGTTTAAGGGACAGATTATCTTTCTTCTTGTTATCAAATTTAGCTGGTAAAGTATTTTTCTTATTATTACGGATTTTTCTGATATGTGACACTCCATTCTGTTCAATATCTTTTGAATCTTGACGCACGCTAATAAACCGTTGGAAGTCATCTGCGATATGCTGGAGTGTTAAATCTGGTTCATTTTCCAGTTTATTAATGACCCTTCTTCTGATTTCCGCATCTGTATTCGATACTAATCCTTGTGCAAATATAAGGAATTTGACATTGTTAGCATTCAACTCCAACAACTTGAAATCATTGCAGTGTTTGTTAACTATGCTAGCAAAAGTTGAGTAGTCGTTGTCGTCTTTTCTTGTAGGGTTCCTGCATTTCCATCTTTTGTGATAAAAAGACGCTTTAAGGCTAAACAATTTAGTCAATATATAGTATAACTTCACCAAACGAAATGTCGCTGTTTTTTATGGTAAAATATAATTGATGAATTTGGTATGTTCAACCGTACCCAATTTCCTTTTAAAAAATAGGTCTAATTCGCACAGTCTGTATTATAAATGTTCTCGTATTATCTGAAATACGAAGCAAATGTAACCTCGTTGTCAGGATTGTAGTTAAAATTACCAATAGTGTTCCAAATAGTGTTTTCTGAAAACGCACTTGTATCTTTACCATTCTGACACTCATTCGATTATTCAAATAATTGTTTCTGTTCCTGTTGGGTATGAAGAAATATTTCCTCAAATCTTTTCATTTGTTCCAGCTTTTCTGCATCCATTTTCTTTTGATATTCCGCTTGTTGTTATTGTAATTTTTCTTCTAATCAAATAATTTCTTTCTGTTGTTCTTGGAATTTCTCTTTTATTTAAAGCTTTTCTTTCTGTTGTTCTTTCTGCAATTCAATATTTCCGCATCCATTTTCTTTTGATAGTCCATTTGTTCTTTATACAATTTCATTTGTTCTGCATCTATTTTCTTTTGATATGATGCTTGTTCTTTATGCAATTGCAGGTTCTGATCTTTCTGATGCCTGAAAATTTCTAAAATTGCATTTTTTAAATTCCTCCATTTTTTGTCACTTCAAATAAAACTGACTTTTCCGTGTATATATATTTTTTTTATTCATATGGTCGTAGTTTTTCTTACTAGGAGATAATTACGTAACCTCTCAGTGGAAAGAAAAAATAAACTTGTAAAAAACTTATTTACGTGTTTCTGATTAATGAAAAAAAAATCGACAGACCTTTATGTTGGGTTATTTTTCGCTTTTTCCTTCGTAGTTGAACGACTTGAATGCCCAAACATTAATTTGAAAATTGTTTCGTCCTACTCAGAAAACGACAATTTCTATTCAATCCTTTTCGCGACGTTGGAGCGTTTTTTTGTTTTTTTTTGTTTTTTTTTTCGCAGAATTTACACACTTTGCTTGTTAAAATTCAGTTTGATTTCAACTTCTTCCTCTATTGTTCACAAATATCCAGAGCGTACCACCAAAGTTTTTTTTTCAAAAATTCCACATTTCAATTGTAGACACAAATCCGAGTTTTCGTTGCGAGTGTTGTGTGCAACATAAGTCGGAGTTATTTTTGTGTCCAAATAAATCCAAATTCCTTGTCGCCAGAATTGTGCAACATGCGTTCAAAAAATGTTGGTCCTAATAAGTCTGTCTCCAGTATTGTGGGATATAGGCTTCGAATCCTTGTCGCCAGTGTTGTGAAATATAGGTTTCAAATCCTCGTTACCAAGGGCCAATAATAATTAAGACAACACGGGGTATATTTACAAGAGTGTATTTAGAGTAGTATAGAAATAGTACGTTACAGAAAGTCTGCATCTGATACTGTGGCTATGAGTACCACCAATGGCTGCCGCCATGACTGCCACGACACTTAGTCATAACTCTATTCATAGTCTCTTGAAAAGTCTATCTACACCTGAAATAGGGTAGATCAACATCACACCATAACCCAACTCGTTACTATTCCCAATTTGTTACTATTCAATCAAATAATTTTGAATTCCATTAGTATTTTTTTTAGTTTCATCAGTAGTAGTTTATCACCCTCAATGACACATCTGGCAACTCAAGAATTGTTGTGAAATTCTTTAGAATAGTTGTGAATCTGATAAATGTTTCTTGGTTTTTAGTGTTAGCAGAATTATTATTATTATTATTATTATTATTATTATTATTATTATTAGTAGTAGTAGTAGTAGTAGTAGTAGTAGTAGTAGTAGTAAGTGTTGTTGTTGTTTATCTGGTCTATCATATATCTGGCAACATAGCATTAGTAGTAGTAGTATTTGTAATAGTTGGAGCTCTCCATGATACCTCTTGCAACCTAAGAATGCTTTATGCCAAATTTGCAATGTGCTGTAATTCTGTCAAGTAGTTTTGAACCCTATAAGTGCTTGTTGTATTTAGTTTGAGCAGTTATAGTAGTGACATTATTATTAATATTATTATTATTATTATTAGTAGTAGTAGTAGTAGTAGTAGTAGTAGTAGTAAGAGGAGGAGGAGGAGGAGGAGGAGGAGTTGAAACACTGTGAAACTCATAGATTCTCCACACCAATTGTTTTCAACGGAAAGCAAAAAAGATTTTGTGATATTTGTCACTTATTTTCACAACTTACATCAAATTTCATAGAAATAAAAGAAATAAAGAAAAGAAAAAAAAGAAAAAGAAATTATGATACCAGACCTTCAAATTGTGTTTTTTTATGTGCTCTTAAAATATTCAGATGATCTTGACATTTCAGGAATCTTTCCTACTTGGCCGTTAATGCCTATGGTTTGAATTTCATCCAAATCGGAGAGATTTGAATTTTTAGTGTGTGTGTGTGTGTGTGTGTGTGTGTGTGTGTGTGTTACTTTTTTTATGCAAACTTAGACTAAATAATCTCGAGTAATCTGCTGACTATAAATATGTCATTGGTTTTGCAAGGAAATTAACATTTACAATCTGATGCTTGGACAGATATACACACAGGCATCTTTGACATCTGTAAAATTATTTTAAATAATTCAATAGTTATTCCCAATATTTGTGGGAATTTACACTCAACCTTTTGCTGTAATCAGTTTTATTTTTACCGAGGAAAAGAGCAATAATAATTATATATATATATATATATATATATATATATATATATATATATATATATATATGACTGTAATATCACACAGGATCAGTGAATCAATTGACAGGGACTCTTGACATATCAAAGGCCTTTCATAGGGTTTGGCATAAAACTCTATTTCACAAGCTGGCTAGCTATGAAATATCTGGAAACGTCTTCTCAACCACTGTATTTTACGTGTATCGTTCTTTCTCTTTCTCTCTTTCTCTCTTTTTCTCCCTCTCCCTATCGCTTTATCATAGCGATAGAGATTGAAAACAGTTTGGTGACAACTTTAGTGCACATGGGTTGCATGCTCGCCAAACTTAGCAACTTTGAGTAAATATATTCTTTTCAAAAGCAAAAATAAAATATATTTTTCTATAAAGTAATATTGTTTCCTCATTACAAAGCATTCATCGCCACAGCAATCCCTCAGCCAGATAATTAATTATCAGGAGATAATTAATGAAGTCTGCCTAATGACGCCTATTAATGCCGCCGTGTACGGAGACCAAATACCCAGACAACCAGGTATGAAGCCCTTATGTTAAAGGGGATGTGCCTATCGTTTAGTCTGGAGAGCTAGTGTGGTACCATGCTAGGACGAAAGCACCCTTTCAGGAAAGTCCTCACGGCACAGACACAATAATTCACATCACCCGGGAAATGGTAGGATCACATTGGAACCGTTCCAGGACAAAAGAGCCCTTCCAGAAAAGTCCTCACAGTGCGGACACACTAAGTTACACTCCTAAGCAAATGATCGGGTCACAGTGAAATGGAAGATTTACATCAAATCCGTTGCCAAGGTCACTGGAAAAATGGTTGGATCATTCTACCACTGTAGAAGGTATCTCACTCCTGATGCAATCCTCCACCTGTATAAGGGCTAAATACTTCCTAAGATGGGGAGGTACTGTTGTCACATCTGGGGAGGTGCTGCTCAGAGCACCCTATCTTGCCTTGACAGAGTACAAAACCAACTTCGAAATCTAGTGGGTGATGTCCTCTTTCCCCCATACAGCATCTTTCCAACAGAAGAGACGTTGCTAGTCTTTCTCTACTCTATCGTTATTTTCATGGTAGGTGCTCGGCTAAGCTTCAATCTATGGTTCCCTGCTGACAAAACATTCACAACAGAAACTCGTCTAGTTACAACCACTGTCAATAATTTCCCTTTTCTGTGTGTATCTAAAACTAAACGAAACTTCCATGAGCAAAGTTTCTTTTCTAAAACTCCCCGTCTCTAGAATACAAACCACGGGGCTGCTTCTCGACTGACTACAACATTGATGTTTTCAAGTCCAATGTAAACAATTCTTGTTGAGCTATCTATCCTCTTAAAGAGTCAATTTCTGACCCGTTTACAGCCATCGTTACTATTCCCCTTGATGTTCCACCGTCCACCTGTCAAACTCAATTAACGTTCATCTTCAAGTGGCCTTTGGACCTTGATAAGCAGTGAATTGTTTGTAGAAAAAAAAGGCAGAAATAAAACGTAGGGTTGTGTACCGTAGGTGTTGAGACTTCGACGAAGCACAATGTACTGAAACGTAATTGCATTTGTATAAATCGATTTAAATGTTTATATATATATATATATATATATATATATATATATATATATATATATATATATATATATAACTCCTTTGTAAAATGGTAGGAAAAATGCCAGCAGAGTACTCGATTAAGTAAGAATTAAAGTTAAAAATTAAGAGCATAATATTTATTTATTTTGGTACAGAAAAATTAGTACAACATTCGTACCGTCGGTTTCAAGCACGGAAGGTCTTACCCATCCGGCTCTCTTCAGCTTCTGTTGTCATCTGTTTTGGAAATGTGAAGTCACATGACACTCTCGTTGGGACGCGTTATTTGCTCAGTGTGTTGTGTGTGTTTGTTTAAATTTAAATTTAGTGTAATGAGACCTCTGAGATTTAAAACCAGAGGAAATTCAAGATTAAAGGGAATAAAAAATAAAAAATAAAAAAATATAAAAGTAAAAATAAAAATAAAATTAAATTAAAATTTAAAGCATAAGTTATTCTTATGCTTTAAGAAATAAAAGAATAAAAACATAATAAATAAAAAATAAAAAATAAATAAAATAAAGATTATAAATAATAAAAAAAATATATGGAAAGGTTTCTCTGTAATTCCCGTGAATCAAATTATGAATTTGTATCATTAGCCGTTATGTTTTTGAAGGTATGCGTTCTAAAAGGAAGAACCGTTAGTTGATATCGTGTTAAAATTCTTTTAGACAGCTTGGAGTGATTTTAATGAAGAAATTTCTGGATCTAAGGGAGGTAACTTTGTTGGAAATATAAAATGTTTGAGTTTGTTTAATTGGACTTGTAGATTAATCTAGTGACTGATAAATAAATTAAATATTTTTGTATTTTGTGAAAGTCGAAGTTTTTGCTCTTGAAATTTATGTGGATATAGTTTATTTAAATGGATTTGTAGAGTAATCTAGTGATTGATAAATAAATTAAATATTTTTGTATTTTTGTGAAGGTCGAAGTTTTTGCTCTTGAAGTTTATGTGGATATAGGTTGATGAGGTGTTTGTTCGTTTTTATTTTGTTTATATTAGTAGAGGGGGTAGCTAGACATTATGTGAATCGGTCAGACCAGTTTATGAGTAGTGCTTGTCTCTTGTGGATACTACCCTTAAAGATTTCATTGCGGATATTTAAACAGGCTGTATTCGAATCGATGATGGCCCCTGAAATGTGGTATTTTTAGCGTCACATAGAGGACATCTGCTTATGGCTGGAGAGAAGGATGGTTTTCTCTCAATTACTTTCCATTTGATGGTGAAGGGTGTATTTTCTTCTTTAAGCTGCCATATTCGGGTCGCGAGTGCCGTATTAGCCTTGTCTTTGTATCTGAAGAAGTTTCTGTGTGTGTATAATCTTTGTTTGAAGTTACCCTTCGTCATCCCAATATATTTTTCTGCACTACTGGTATTCTGGTTTGTGACGGTTGCTTCATATATGATTGAATCGATTTTGCAATATCCCTCCAGGGGGCAGTTGTTTTTGTCTTGGCATGAGCAGGCTGCGTTTGTAATTGCTTTGGGTTCCACAGAGATATTTTTTCTTATTGAAGGGGCAGTGGAATAGCTGACCATAACAGAATTTCTGTTAAAAAGTTTGTGTAATTCACTTGTGGGTGGGAAGTGTTCGTCGAGTAATTTGAGGAAAAGTTGGCCTACCTTTGTCTTGGTATTGGTGAAATAGGGTGTTGAAAACCAGATCACCGTGGTTGGTCTCGGGTGGGGGTGTATGAGATCTCTTCTCTGAACCCGCTGTTGCGGAGCGCTTTGTTGTAATATGGTGCTGCTTGGTTGAAAATTTCGGGACTAGATGAGAGGTTTGAAATTTTTTGGCTAATATTATTGACTAAATTTTTAAAGATGGTGGGGGTGGCAGGATCCCTTGTGTAGGTATTGGAGTGTTTCATTGGGTTTGTGGAAAGGTTTGTGTGTATTGTTTTTAAGGTTCAGTGTGGTATCTAGGAAGTTTACTTGGTCTAAATTAGTTTTAATGGTGATTTTGAAGTCGAGATTATGGAAGATGTTTGTTAATTCTTTTCTAAATCTATCTAATGTGTTTCTGTTGTGGTTGCGTGACAGACAAAGTTCGTCATCTCTATAGAGACCAAAGAAATGGTCTGGAAATTTATTTTGGAGTGTATCTAAAATAAGCAAGCCAACTAAGTCACAGATGTCTGCACTGTCGTAGGCCCCCATTGCAACATCAAATGGGTCTTCTGGGTTTGATTTTTTAATATATATATATATTTGTCATTATGAATTTCGAATGCGTAAAAGTATTATTATAAACATTTTTAAACATTTTTATAAATAGTTCATCATACTCATAGATGCAATATAATGTAAGTTTTTAGTTAAAACATTCCACCTAGCCTCTTTGGGAGAGTTCCAATTATCCACATGATCATGTTAGCATGCACAATGATAAACACCAATAAACAAATAACTTATTGTCTTATTCAGTTACTTTCTAATCAATCAAGAAAAATGAATCTATTTAACAAGGGAAAAATTTACTTTCTAATCAATCAAGAAAAATGAATCTATTTAACAAGGGAAAAATTTACTTTCTAATCAATCAAGAAAAATGAATCTATTTAACAAGGGAAAATTTTACTTTCTAATCAATCAAGAAAAATGAATCTATTTAAAAAGGGAAAAAAATTTTTAAAGATGCGAAAATTTTTAAATCTTTTCTGTCTTTTGGAAAAAAACTTGTTCATTGAATGAATATTTGCTAATATTAATATTTGCCAAGTACCAGCACAGTTATATTAACTTCTTAAATAGTGACGTTTCAACTACCCCACCGTTCCAAATAGCCCCACTCTTCTTGTTACTTAGTTTTGGTGTTTTACTCATATTTAGATGAACCGATTCTGAAAGAAAATAAGCTTGTAATCTTTTGTCTTTCAGGATCTTCCGAGCTTGATAGAGAAAATGGCAGTGTTCCTGGAAGTGTGCAGTACACCTGAGTTATGCCAAAGCATCAGTGATTTGTGCAGTTTCAAAAAGATGAAGGAAGACAAACATAATCTAATACCTTGTGAATTAAGAGAGAACATGTCGTTCTACAGAAAAGGTAAGCAAATCATTCTTAAAATTGGTTAAGTAAAGATGAAACATTCAGGTTTTCTTCAAATGTCTTCAGTCAATGAGTTCAGTCCCATTTTCAGGAAAAAAGGCCAAAAAAGGTCAAATTGAAAACTGAAGCCACACTTTTAGAAGAAAGAAAGCCAAAAAATGCCAAATTGAAAATTCTCTTTATTAATGAAGAAAATGAAGAAAATTTAGCTATATTGAAGATATTAACTCTTGTGTATGTTAAAGATGTTAACTCCCAATTATTTGTGTCTTTTTTTCTATTAGTTTCATAGTGTTTTCTTAGCAGTGATGAAGCAAAGATGTCCCATATGAAATTGAAACTGTGGGCTTTTTATATATGCTTTAGAGTTTTGCATATAAATTTAACATAAAATCATCACCCATTTCTGGACGATCACTATCCGGATAGCGTTTTAAGAGCATATAACCATATTCTTTTTTACTAAGGGATATAAATTGTGTTTTTTTTAGGGGGGGGGGATAAAAAATCGTTAATCCTACCACTAACCCTAAGTTCATGTGGAAACAGCCCCCCCCCCAAAAAAAAAACCTCACTTAACTCTATCAATAACCCTAAGTTCAGGTTGCAACCCAAAAAATTTAACTAAAACGGTTACATATATCGGATTGACATCCTAATATTTTATTATATCGGTGTAAACAGAAAAAACAGAAATCAATACCAAATTCACTTCAACAACAGAACGTTCAAAACTAGGGCCATAAAAATCGGCTCCCAGTCTAACAAAAAGGCGCAGAAAGCCAAAAATGTTGATCGGGTTGGTTACTCACAAAAACGTCCGCACGGCCAATATATAAAGCATCACACAGCGCCAAACTTTCTCTTTTCTCTTTCTCCTCATTTCCAGCAAGCAGGCAACAACGACGTCTCGTTTCAACTACTCCCCTCCCCCCGCACCTTCAGGGAGGCTGCTGGACATTCCAACTCATGCACACACAGCAGCTACTTTCAACACACACACACACACACACACACACACACACACACACACACACACACACACACACACACACACACACTCGTATGCACATGCTTACACGCACATACACAAAGACTTACACTTCTATCATTCTTCATCGCATGAAACAACACACTGTCACGCACACATGCGTACAACCACACACTGCTGTCAAAGGTACACACATACAAATGTCTACACAAATTCTCAACTCACGTGCATGCACACACATTCGTACAAGCACACACACACATACAAACATGGTCGAACACACAGAATAGTAGTAATTCTTGGAGCTGACTTTCAACGAACATTTCAAACTATCATTTTACCATCATGTAAGATTTTGTACATATATAAATATTTTGTGTTACTTTTAAACTAAGTTTTATTCTTCCTTCAGCTATATGCATGCCTTGTTCAACCATTTTATGTGTTTCTCTGTTTTTCACTGTTTAAGCATTTCACAAATATATAACACAATTTAATTCTCACCACATGGTCCGCACGTCTCTGCAAAACGGAGTCAACACAACTTAAATGTAAGTGTGGATCCTAGCATATTCTCTAAGACACAATATCTGACTACGGTCTGCGCTCCTACACATACTTTCTTGGCCTTTTGGCTAGGAGCAAAATGTAGTATCAATTTTGTATAATTTTGTATTTTTTGTGCAAAGTGTAGTATCTGTTCTGATACTACACTTCATCTTTTCTGTCTTTGGTCAGTGAAGGAGAAATCCTTCTAGACTGAGACAATTTAATTTTTTGTTACAATCCACAGGGCTCCTTTTTAGGGATCTGGATTTCCCACACATTAAAAACCGACATTGTGTCTAACTCTAAACTAGTGGGAAGGCAAGTAAATAGGAACTAGAACGGTTTCATGTCATTCAAATTCTGGTTGGAATTTAAATGTTAAATTTTTATGCCAAACTGATACTCCAATCTAAATTCTAAAATAATTGTGTTTTCTTTTTACCCAAGTTTTTCACAGTGTTCATACATAATGGCCTCACAAAAGTATAATCTCATTTTTTGGAGGTGAGGGGATGATTTTGCTTAGGGTCTTCATCAACAATAATACCAAAAAGTTACTAATCTTGAAATTTGCAATCTCATTAGAGTTTAGATTTTATTTTATGTAAATTTGATTATTGTGAAAATGTTTAAAAATCTCTAAATATCAAAAATGTTCTTATTTTTACATGGTATTTTTAATTAAAAATTTTTTTTCCAACTTCTTAAAAAATCAATTAAAACAAATAATATTGATTTTTTTTTTTACAAGTTTCTAAAATTCCACATTAACTGAATGTTTTATTTATATCGGAAATGGTGTTGAATGCTTCAAAAAGCAATGTAATCTGCTAATATATTTCTCACACAATTTTGGAAGGCCAAACTGCTTCAAAAAAGCCAAATCCGCCAATCTGGCAACCCTGTTTTATATTGAACTCGTTTTAATTTTTAAAACACTCCCACTTTGCATCAATATGGACAGTACTGAATCATGTAGTAGGGCTGTCCAAAAAAGGCAAATGTTTTAAATAATTATACTAAATATACTCATCTTTTAAAAAAATTATAATAATGAAGTTAGTTAGAATTTCTTATTATTTCTTTTAGACAGATAACAAAGGTAAGTTTGAATTAATTAATTTTTTTCAGCGGATGAGAAGTAATAAATTCAAGGCTAGTTCACTAATGAATTAGATGCTTTCATTATTGTGATGTCATAATGATCATTCGTTCAACTCAATTAGCAATTGTTACTAATATTTCCCCCAACTCAAAGTATAGGTGACTCAAGGTGAACCTTGCCTCTGATGCTTGGGGTCTTGTAATTTGTCTCTTTGTTAAATTATAATAAAATATACATTGTACATTCTCAAACTGCAATGCCTTAAAAAAGTGAACTAGACTGAAAAATGCGGACGCATGTGTATTAATATTGTTAAATATAAACCTGCAAAATACAGGACAAGTGGAAATAACTCTTAAAATATTGAAGCTGGAATTGACATTTGAAGAATTAAATGTAGATTAAAATTAGCAATGTAAAAATAATAATAAAAAATAATGTATAAGGTGATTCATTGAATAAAGTATAATTTGCTTAAAGCATCATTCAAAATGTGAAGAATCCATGAGCGATTGCTCTTTACCACATTACCTCGAGTGGAGTGTATTCTGTTACTGATTCTTCTCAGCTATGGACTCTGCCTGTATTTAACAATGTATCCATACTGCACAGGTCAGAAAATTTTGATTTTTTGTGTTACATGCAAAGCACACGTGTTTTGTTAATTTTAATTGAAAACAAAATAAAACCAAACTTTGACATAATTGACTTGCATTCAACTCTTCCTAATTGTCAGCACCATTTTGTTCCAACTTCTATTTTTTAACTTTTCCTAATTGTAGTAATTGTTGCATTTCTTTCAAGTGACGAATAGATTTTTTAAATTTTCAAAAAGAACATTTTAAAGTTTAGTGATAAAGTGATCAAGTGATAAAAGTTTAGTAATCAAGTCACTTAATCTTTGAGTCATAAAATCAAGTCACAAAATCAGTTAGCCTAACTTGTTAATTTGCTTAAGTCATCACATTTTCTGTTTACTTGAGGTGACTATTTAGATAAAATCTAATGTATAATTAAAGAAAAATTTATTTTGGGTGTTTTATGTCATTCTTGTGTAAATCAAAATACCAATATCCAAGAAAGAGTTAAGAAAAACCGTTGAGCATCGTTAATGGCTGAAAATTATCTATCCCATCCCTACTATTTTTGCTTTTGCGTAACAACTTGACTATCCATATCGTAATGAACTGGGGAATAGATCCATTCCTAGACCGACGAGTTAAAGCTGTCAACAAGGGAACAAAAATGTGCGACATCGTCAAATACACATCGTAGAGTAAACCATCGAACCCAGGAGAATTATAAAGGCCGACTCTCCTTGACGCTTCTTGGACTTCTTCCTCTGTTATGCAGCCTTCGCACTTACCCGCTTCGATCGGCTAAATGAAGATGGAAATGTGCTTAAGACTTTGGAAATGAGAACGAAACGCCCGGGAATACTTTCTGCCATTTTACCAACCTTGTGATTAAGTGTGATTTTATTATTGTACATTTAATTCTTAAAATCTCAATTCCAGCTTCAATATTTTCAGAGTTAATTCCACTTGTCCTGTACTTTTCCAGGTTTATATTTAAGAATATTAATACATATGCGTCCGCATTTTCAGTCTAATATATATATATATATATATATATATATATATATATATATATATATATATATATATATGTGAAACAGTGGTTTCAGCGACGGAGTCTGCACCCCGGGGTGCACTGGAATGCATCGGGGAGATCAGGCCCCACGTAGAGACAAGTGGAAGTCTGGGAGCTAGTACATATTTTTGACTGTCCAAACCTTGGCCGAGGGACGGCGCCAGCCTGGCGGGAGAGAGCGTGTAGGTTGTCAGTGGCACTTAACCCGATACAATGGATGAGTTTGACCAGCTGAACAATTTGGTCATGGGTCTTTGAGATACGATGGATGTCAGCTCGATGGGTGGTCCAATAGAGAAAGAGAGGCTAATGGTTTTCTTTAGTGTAGATAAGATCTAAAGAGAAACTAAAACGACGAATTACAATTGCCCGTACCACCCCACTTCGGGGGAGGGGTGGGGACACAGAAGAAGGGATGGGGAAAGAAAGAGAGTAAGTCAGCATCGCGCGTACCACACGACGAGAAGAGAGAGAGAGAGAGAGAGAGAGTATGAGTTATACGCTTTTCGTCTTTGTTGTTTTGACGCGAAAATGCGATCACAAAAGAGTTAGACCCGAGATCTCGGCCGAGCTGGTCGTGATTCCATCGGATCCCGAGAGAGCCGCTGTCCCGGGCCCCACCATCGTTTTCCAACAGAGATTAATGTCTCAATTAATACCAACAGCCGTAAGAGTCCACACACACCGTTTTGAGTAGACAAGTTATATCTCGATTAAGGATTAACACTCGTAAGGGGAGTTTCACACACACACGGTTCTCCAAACATAGATTAAGTTATAACTTATTTAACAACTGGGAAATCGTAAATAGAGATTCATACACACAGAGAGATACAATAGTTCGTAAAGAAGCCATTATCGAAGAATAGACTTAAGGTTAAAAAACCCCACCGTTCATTTTTATTAAATAATTATTGTTATGAAAAGACCTAGCCGTTTGTCGAGTTATTCTGTTATCGAGTTGTCCTGCTAAGTAATCTTGCCTTCACAGAATCACGAAGTCGTCATTCATCTGACCCGGGGGAGATTCGAGCCATCTTTCTTTTTACAGCCACTACAGACGAAATCACGAGCCAAAGAAAAGGTGTTCACAGTCAGGAAGGATTCCTGCACCGAGACGGGTCTCATTACATTACGTTTGATGCCGTCACGTCGCAAGGAGTGTAAGAGTGTCGGGTCCACGTTATAAATGGTGCCGCGACCTAGGATCATGGTACGGTGAGGAGTGCCTGGCAACCTCGGGAGAAGAAAAGAACAAAGCCAACCACGGCCACAAAGAAAACAATTTTTTTTTCCGGCAAAACACCTTGGAAAAAGAAAAAATAGACAGACAAATTTTAAAAAAACCCACGGGCACAACGGACGATTTTTTTTTACCGGCAGAGAGAAAAGTTTGACGGACATCGACACCCGTGTTTGAAAAAAAAAAGAAAGATAGAAAAAGAAAAAGAAAAGAGAGAAACAGTTTAACGGGCATGTACACCCGTGGTTGAAAAAGAGAATAAAAAAAAGGAGGAAGGAAAAGAAAAGAGAGAAACAGTTTGACGGACATCGACACCCGTGTTTGAAAAAAAAAGATAGAAAAAGAGAATAGGAAAAGAAAAGAGAGAAACAGTTTAACGGGCATGTACACCCGTGTTTGAAAAAAAAAGAGAAAGATAGAAAAAGAGATAGACTGAAAGAAAAAACGTTTTTTAGACTTTGAGATCGGTCTGGGACCGCGAACTTTTAGTCAATTGATTGAAAGGCCCAGACGGACTCGAAAAATAACAAGCAACCAACCCAGAGACGAGGGACCACAGGAGCAGCAGAGGAGAGGGGTAAGTGACTCGTTGATTTCTCTTGTTCGCTTGCTCGGTTTTGTCGGTGTGTCGATTGTTGTCCAAACTTTGCACACAGTTTGGGTAGTTCTGTTGTTAGGGGTGGTAAGCTAGAACGCAAGGGGAATGGGTTCGGAGGAGGACCTAGTAAATAGTATGACAGATATGGGGGGAGATGAGACCAGAAAACTAGAGAGACCGATTGGAGGAATACGCGTGCCTTCCTTCAGAGGCCATTCCGCCGATCTAAGAGAGTGGTTGGCGGTAATCGAAAAGAAAAGTTTTATTTACGGCTTAGAAAATCACGAGATGGTGCTGCTCGCTCTAGAGGGAGCGAGGGGCCCAGTGTCGAGATTCATTGAGGGGAGGTATGTAGAGAACCCGGGGATCACTTGGACGGAGCTCCGCGAGCAGCTAGTGAGGCAATACGCCAGCGAGCGAACCGCGATTGAGGCCGTACGCAAGTTGACCCGGCTAAGGTTAAACAACGGCGAGGGACTCGACGAGTTAGTCGAACGAATCCAGGGATTGGCGGTTCAGGCCTTCCCGGATGGGGCGATCCGAAATACGGGTCCCATCCAGGCAATCCTGGTGGATGCCCTCGTAGACGGGTTAGGTGCTAGAGAGACCCAGAGGGAGGTACTGAGGGGTCACCCGCTCACACTAGCGGAGGCCCAGAGATTAGCGAGAGACAGTATAAGACTAGGGGAACGTGTAGATAGAGGCAATGGCGAGGAAATGCCTGGGAGAAGGAAAGCGGTGGGGGGCAGGGCGAGCCCGGGGCCCCGAATGGAGAGAGGGGGCGGAGAGGATTGGGAGGCAGACTCCGATCCTAGAAGGAAGGCATGGGACCTTCAAAATGAGCACGATAGGCCCGCACCGGCCAGACAGGCATCAGTCCGCTGGACCTGCAGGGGTGAGGGGCATAGAGCAGCAGAGTGTCCCACAAATTATGGGCGCCCACGCAGCTCGGTTAGACCGAACTGCACTAGGTGTGGTCGGTTCGGACATGAGAGTCGGTGGTGCACAGCAGCATAGATCGGAGGTGAGGAATTAGGATTCCGAACCTTAGTGTGCCACCTGACACTAGGGTAAAGAACCAGGGAAGCGCCCAGAGGCCACCCCACAGAGTATAAAAAGTAGGGTGGCCCCCAGAATGATAAGTTTAGTGAAAGATAGCGAAATTAAATGGGAAGAAGACGGGCTTGGGTTTTGTTCGCCGGTTTATGAGAAACCGCAAGAAGCAATGAACCCCCCCGTAGAGAGAGATCGAATCAAACGCGACTGCTAGGTCGGTTGACCAGTCCAGCGAGTGGGAGGAGAGCGGCAAAATACCCCCCTGCCCAGCTCCAGAAGAGACTGAGAGAAAATCGGTTAGCCAAAAAGGTAGAGGAATTACCTATGAAGTTACGGTAGAATGGGAAGAAGACGGGCTTGGGTTTTGTTCGCCGGTTTATGAGAAACCGCAAGAAGCAATGAACCCCCCCGTAGAGAGAGATCGAATTAAACGCGACTGCTAGGTCGGTTGACGAGTCCAGCGAGTGGGAGGAGAGCGGCAAAATACCCCCCTGCCCAGCTCCAGAAGAGACTGAGAGAAAATCGGTTAGCCAAAAAGGTAGAGGAATTACCTATGAAGTTACGGTAGAGGGGAGCAGAACGCCCCACCACAGAATAGCAGGAAAGCCAAGCCAAAGATAGTCAAGGACCTGGGGGAGAGGCCGAGGTTGTGCTGTGTCGCATTCGTTGGCTCCACCGCGCGCAGGGAGGGCCCCCATGCGTGTGCGGTGCTGGTGGTTGTGGCGCGGACAGTTGTCTTGGATGCCCCCCCCCCCCCCCCGAGATAAAACGGACATATAAGGATAGAAAGAGATGCATAACTGGGACCGATGGAGGGTCGTCGTGGTTAGATCCAAATGATCGATCACAAGTAGTAATATACCTGCAGCTGGATGGGCTGTTGCCGAACGACCAGGCAGATATATAGTGAGTTGTAAAAGCAAAAGAAAGTTGAAGTAATCGACAGATGTTCGAACCACCGTGAATATGACAGATTGTGGTGCGCCTTACGAAAGGGCACAGAAGTAATGATAAGCGAAGAGAAGGATATGAGATCCTATCTAAGATAGATAGTGTTGATACAGACGAAGCAGAAGAAATCAGTGGCCCCCCGTTGCTGGGAGAGGCACTCGATGAGCAATTAGGGACAGTGTCGGGAAGCGATGAGAGAATGATTATGAAGAAATTGGAAGTTATAGGGAAGAACCAAAAGGGTTACTGTCGCATGCAGCCAGAGAAGGCGCATCGATATCGAATGTCACCGGGCCGAAGTGAGCCAAGAAGGTGTTAGTCTGAGAGAATTGTTTTTCCCAGAGAAGGGAACGAAGAGAATCCGGCCGAGGTGGCCGACGCAATGATAGTGACGGTATGCGAACCAGACAGGTCCGTACCAAGAGAATTTCAGTTGTTGATACTGACGAGTGAGTGCACAGGTGCACAGTTGGATATGCAATCGCTAAGACACTTGTCGCCGAATATAATCATCTCGGCAGATTAAAGCCGAATTACCAAATCGTTTGCGATTACCGGTCGACCCCATCGAACAGTTATGAAAGTATTATAATGTGTTAAGATGTGTTGCATAACCAGAAGGTAATAAGCTATTAGCTTTAAAAAGATTGAGAGTTCGATTAACCCCGGCAGGAAGGGGAGATTCACGTTAAAAGGTAGAACTAGACACGGGCACGATAGGGCTTGGTCGATGTTAGTGAGAATTGTGCACGTAAGTAATAGGGTTAGCCTTTGCAGAAAAGACAAAGGGCGCGAGAAAGACATAGGGAGAAATTGGACGGCGCGAGCACACCGACGGCCGAGTGCATGAGCGAGGGAGGGTCACCCTTGAGTACACTTCACCCAGATCGCGAGCGGGAGCAGGAATCGCTGCCCGTGTCGGAAATCCGGGTGGATGACCAGTGAAGAAGTAGAGATTGATTCCGAGGAGAGGGTGATGGTGACGTAATTTGTAAGGGGCGTTGCGAGCTCCAATCTGTATTAACAAACTTTTAATTGCATGCATAATAATTCATTTTGTCACCTACCCACCTCCCAACACAGAAACCACAAAATGCATACGCACATACACACATACATACGTAGTCCTGATGTTTTAATAGACTGGAAAGAGAAAAAGAAGGACAGACCAAAAGAAAACAGAACAGAAAAAGAAAACAGAACAGAAAAAGAAAACTTTTTGTTCCATTGTTTAGCTACAGTTTTTTCTTAATTTTTGATTATTATTGTTTTGATTGTATTACCCGTTGTTCTCTCTGTGTGTGGGGAAGGGTAACGGTCTGGGAGATGTCAATTGCAACCAAGTGACACGAAATAAGGGTGGACGGATGTGAAACAGTGATTTCATCCGACGTATCTGCCCCCACGTAGAGAAAGGTGACGGTCTGGGAGATGTCAATTTCAACCAATTGACACGAAATAAGGATTGGGCGGATGTGAAACAGTGGTTTCAGCGACGGAGTCTGCACCCCGGGGTGCACTGGAATGCATCGGGGAGATCAGGCCCCACGTAGAGACAAGTGGAAGTCTGGGAGCTAGTACATATTTTTGACTGTCCAAACCTTGGCCGAGGGACGGCGCCAGCCTGGCGGGAGAGAGCGTGTAGGTTGTCAGTGGCACTTAACCCGATACAATGGATGAGTTTGACCAGCTGAACAATTTGGTCATGGGTCTTTGAGATACGATGGATGTCAGCTCGATGGGTGGTCCAATAGAGAAAGAGAGGCTAATGGTTTTCTTTAGTGTAGATAAGATCTAAAGAGAAACTAAAACGACGAATTACAATTGCCCGTACCACCCCACTTCGGGGGAGGGGTGGGGACACAGAAGAAGGGATGGGGAAAGAAAGAGAGTAAGTCAGCATCGCGCGTACCACACGACGAGAAGAGAGAGAGAGAGAGAGAGAGAGTATGAGTTATACGCTTTTCGTCTTTGTTGTTTTGACGCGAAAATGCGATCACAAAAGAGTTAGACCCGAGATCTCGGCCGAGCTGGTCGTGATTCCATCGGATCCCGAGGGAGCCGCTGTCCCGGGCCCCACCATCGTTTTCCAACAGAGATTAATGTCTCAATTAATACCAACAGCCGTAAGAGTCCACACACACCGTTTTGAGTAGACAAGTTATATCTCGATTAAGGATTAACACTCGTAAGGGGAGTTTCACACACACACGGTTCTCCAAACATAGATTAAGTTATAACTTATTTAACAACTGGGAAATCGTAAATAGAGATTCATACACACAGAGAGATACAATAGTTCGTAAAGAAGCCATTATCGAAGAATAGACTTAAGGTTAAAAAAACCCACCGTTCATTTTTATTAAATAATTATTGTTATGAAAAGACCTAGCCGTTTGTCGAGTTATTCTGTTATCGAGTTGTCCTGCTAAATAATCTTGCCTTCACAGAATCACGAAGTCGTCATTCATCTGACCCGGGGGAGATTCGAGCCATCTTTCTTTTTACAGCCACTACAGACGAAATCACGAGCCAAAGAAAAGGTGTTCACAGTCAGGAAGGATTCCTGCACCGAGACGGGTCTCATTACATTACGTTTGATGCCGTCACGTCGCAAGGAGTGTAAGAGTGTGGGGTCCACGTTATATATATATATATATATATATATATATATATATATATATATATATATATATATATATATATATATATATATATATATATATAAGGTTAATACAACAAAAGATATAAGAGGTAACTAATATTTTTAATTAGTGAACATCCGGATAAAAATGAAGCTCAATATACTGGAGTAACTTTATCGGACCCGGAAGAAAATAATGGCCGAAAACATCAGGTCAGTTTAACTTTATTCGAATTGGCCTTAGCGGCGCTTGCATCTAACCAGGAAGTTATGGTTTGCACAACTCCTATCAGCTCATAAGAACCCTTAATTGAACATTATAATATTCAACACCAAGTGAGGTTTCTGAACTTTTCATATGATTTGTTTTTTTCTATCGTTTATTAATTTTCATACACCTTGAATACACTTTTCACTGTCATCTACTGCATCGATAGTAAACAAATTTCCTGCCTGGATAACTTTTTCGATTTTGGACTACCATTCACCACCCAGATTGTTTTATAATCAACCTCTTTGACATCTTTCTTGAAGCTGTTTTAAACTTTATGACTTGGATGAACTGTATAAGTTTAACAAAAAAGTGTGTTTTGGGCCGATATATTTGATGTTTTATATACTTTTATGTATTTTATATATTTTTGATATATTTTCAAAGTTTAATTTTATTACCTGCAGTAATGTCATTGCGGTAATAGTCCTCTGAGGAGAAGATTTTCTTTGATAACTCATGAGTTAAGGACTTTAAAGTACTTTCGTTGAACTTTGAATTGTAATAAAATTTGATTCGCACCTTATTTTATTCTTACACGTTATATATATATATATATATATATATATATATATATATATATATATATATATATATATATATATATATATATGTGTGTGTGTGTGTGTATATATATGCAAACATTGTTAAAAATAACAGAATTCGTCTGTTTAATTATACTTTTTTATTTTTTCAATTTTTCTGATGGTGTTTTTTGTATTAAAATCAAAAAAATTAATAAATGTCCTATAGGTTTCACAAACGCTTTCGATTCTTCGTCGAATCATCCTCAACTGTTAAAAGAAAATGAACAAAAAAGCTGGAAAGAGAAGGGAATTTTAAAATACGATGGTAAAGAAATGCGCAGAGAATGTTTTTCGCATTGTTCCAGGAAAGTCGTTGATGATTTAAATTCAGCGACGTTGGAGTGGCATCACAGAATAAAATCGCATTACGTTAATTCAAAATTTATGGTAAAAAAATATTTTTGACTACAATCCCTAATAGTAACGGCCCCCTGGTAAAAAAAAATACACAAAAAATTATTAAGAGCTTTCATAATATATAGGACTGAAAATAGATATAACCCCAAACTGTAAGGAAGTAAATTATCTAGATATTACCCTGAACTTGAAAAAGGGGATATACAACCACACACCATCTTATATTAACACTAGATCCAACCAAACAAATACCTAAAGGATTATCACTACAATTAATAAACTCTCGACAAATAAGGACATTTTTGAAGTGAATAAACACCTATATAATAGAGCACTAGATAACTACACTTAAAAACTCGAATAATAGAGCACTAGATAACTACATTTAAAACTCGAATATATCGAGAAGAAAAATAAAAATAAATTCAGGAATAGAGGCCGGAAAATAATATGGTTCAATTCACCTTACTGTCAACTATCCAGCATCAACATCGGTAAAGCGTTCTTGAACTTAATAGACAAACATTTTAACGCGAACAATAGAAAAACAATTAAAATTAGTTACTCTTGTACCAAGAACATGGATAGGATAATTAGTACACATAAACAGAAAATATTAAATAATTCTAATAATATTAAGGCAAAAGTAAATAAGTGTAATTGTCAGGTGAAAAATGAATGCCAACTAGACAGTAATTGCAAAGTAAAGGTGCATGGTTTATAAGGCCACGATATGTCCAGAAGAAAACAACAGGAACAAAAAGGTCTACATCGGCATTTCTGTTGGAAACTGGAAACAGCGTTTCTATGATCACAAACACTCATTCGTAAATCCAGAACTTAAGAACAAAAAAGAGCTAGCAAAACAATGGTGGCTACTGAAAAATGAAAACGGAACACCAGTAATTTTTTGGTCAATCTTGTGTTATTCTAACATTCCGAAAGGTGCAATTTGTGTTTGGAGGACAAAATAAGAATTCTGAAATACGAACACGATGATTTTCTAAACAGAAGAGATGAACTAATGGTGAAGTGCAGACATAAATGTAAATTAAAAATAACCAATAACTCATAATCCGAGATCCATTAAGATCCGTAGCGGTGGATATACTGAATTGAGTCTGCCTAGATTGTTCTTATCCGTTATCCTTTAATCCCCTTCATGATTCTTTATTTATTTATCTATGTATCTCTTTATTTCATCATTACTAAATACAATTATAATTATTATTATTAAGATCTCCATAAATATATTATATATGTGTGTATGTGTGTATATGTGTATATGTGTATATACACTTATGTATGTATATGTATATGTATATATATGTGGGTGTATGTATATGTGTATATATGTATATATGTATATATATGTATGTATGCATGTGTATGTATGTGTATGTATGTGTATGTGTGTATACATATATATCATTATATATTTTTATATTTTATATTTTTATAGCTATTATATATTTATATATTTTTATAGCTATTAATACTATTGTCAATATTTTCTTAAATTTTATTATTATCATTATTATTATATAATCAAATAATTTATTTAAAATAATCAAATAAGCTATTAATAATATTGTCAATATTTTCTTAAATTGTAAGGAAATGTACATTTAAAAGGTTGAGGAATTTAGGATTTAACTTGTAGGTTATACGGGGTTTGTAACCAAATCACATTTTGGCTTCTATTTCTTGTTTTATTATTTCTGTTATGTTGGTGTTTGTATTCAATTCTAGTGTTTTTATAGTTAAATTTCAGACTATTTTTGACTGCTATAGGTGAAATGGTCTTTTTCAGTTGTAGATTTGGAGTCGTGGCATTGAATCCGCTGTATTGTTTTATTTGGGGTTTGTTTTCTGATTTACATATTGTCTTAAATTATTTTCATACTTATTTTGGCTCTGATGAATTATATACTTCGACTAATGTTTGATAACCACTAATTTAAGAAAATGTTCCTATTTGTTTTTTAATAAATAGACTAGTATTAACTTTATTTTATCCAAAATGTATATTTATAGTAATGTATAATTATAATTTACATTAATTATCTTGGTTTCTTTACACTTATATCTTAAATTTATGGTTCTACAGATTTACCATCTCCTATCATTATATACTCCTCACCTCCATTCTTTAAATGTGTGAAATTATATTTGTAAACTCTTAATACTTACTTGCACACTCCTAATTCCTCTTTCCACCTACTTTAACTATATGTACGTTTTAGCTGTTGAAATTCATATTCCTTTTCATTTCGACTGTTGGTCGTTTATTTAATTAGGATTAGTAAGTTATTATATGTTTACATTTAAATATTTATCTTCATTTTTAATAATATATTTTATTTTTCTGCAAATATTCTTTTTTGATCATGTATTATAGATAAGTATAAGTTGATATTATATAGTTAATCATTATTTTTGATCCGTTAGGATTATCGTATTTTCAATTTAAAGATCTTTATTTTAAACAATTAATGTAACCTATATAAAATATTATTTTTTAAATTATAGTATGATATATTTTTTTCTATTGAGTCTGCTATTTTAATATATATATATATATATATATATATATATATATATATATATATATATATATATATATATATACATTTCAGAATAATTAAAATTAATTATTCTGAAATCTTTCATTGTTTAATTTAATTTTAATAGAAGGGCTTTTAACTAATGAAACTACAATTACCCCCTTAATAAAAGGCGTTAATTTCAATTTAATTCATAATTGAATAATATTCTTTTCATATAAAAGCGCCTTAACTTTATTTATATATATATGTCTGTTTTTTATTAATATAGATAAAAAAAATTAACTAATTATTATTTCTATTATTTTTCTCTTTTTCTGATATTTTTCCCTATAATTAAAATATATATATTTTTATATATATTCATATAATACGTTATATAGATTATTGGATATTTAAAATTCATCTTAAGTTTAATTAAGATAGCGAATATCACTATTTAATTTTTAATTTTTACTTTTAGTCTTTAACTTTTATTTTTTATATTTTATTTTGAAGTTTTACATTTTTTTAATTAAAATTATATATAAAATATATCAAGATTAAATAATCTTGATATTTTTAATATATAATTTCAATTTTCACAATTTAATTTCTCATTTTTTAATTTTTAATTATTCAATTTTTAATTTTAATTTTTAATTTTAATTTTATTTTTTAGATTCTGTATATTTTCTATATACACTTCCTCTAAGTCCCTATTTATTTATTTTGATCATAGTTTTTTTTTTCATATATATAATTTCTCTAATTCTATGGTTATAGTATTCTGTTAAAATTTAATAACCATCCATCAACTTTATTAATATATATGTCTATATATCTATCTATCTATCTATCTATCTATCTATCTATCTATATATATATATATATATATATATATATATATATATATATCTATATATATATATATATATATATATATATATATATATATATATATATATATATGTCTCATTTTATTTTATTATTGTCCTGATTATAATTAATAATTAATATTATCATATTAAATTATATATTAAAATTATCATTATCCCGTTTATTATGTGGCTTATCGATTATTACTACTTTTCTTACTTTATTACTTAATTCAATTTGTTAGTATGCTATAAGTTCACTATTATCAATTTTATTTATCTTCAAATTATTTTAATATTTCCTTGTTTTAACCTGTACTTTATTTTATTAGTAATTTATTATTATTCTTTATTCTTTCATTTTCTATTATTTTTAAAATTTTATTCTACTTTATTTATTCTGTATTTAAATAGTCAAATTACTATATGCTGTATATTATTATTATTACTATTATCATTATTGATCTTATAAATAGAATAGTATAAAATTATATAATAGGAGGTTCTGTTTCCTATATTAACTGAATATATATATATATATATATATATATATATATATATATATATATATATATATATATGTATGTATCTATCTTTTTTTTTAAATAATACGTACATTTTATGTTTTCCTTGCTTAACTTCTATATATGATGTTATGAGGGGCGATGATGAAAAAACCGTTTAGAATCATCTAATGTATAATACAAAATTAAAAATTCTAAATCGTTTTGTTTGAATTCTTGGAACTGATATAAATAATGTACTGATCTTATCTATCTCAACTTACTTATATATATATATATATATATATATATATATATATATATATATATATATATATATATATATATATATATATATATATATATTGTGTGTATTTAGGCAGCATTTTTTCATTAAGGCATGTTTTATTAAAGACGACAGAAAAACTATTTTAAAATGCTTAGTCTAGTTCAGTGATATCAACCGGTGTTGCCTAATTCAATTAAAAAAATAGGGACATCTTATTAAAATTACTTACTGCCTATCTCCCCCAGTTTCCTTCTCCATAATTATTAGACGAGACAAAATTAAATCAGCCATTATTTTAAATTAAAAATAATAAGAATAATAAATAAAATTAATAAATAAACGAAGAACTGTTTCAATTGTCACATTTTAAAATGTAGACGTCCGTATTTTACGCTAACGGTTTGCCGGCGTATTTTTTAAGAAATTCCATTCTTTCACTCGCTTTTTGTTCATTTTTTGCCATAAAAGACCTGAAGATGATTCCGGAGAGAATCGAAAACGTTAGTCAAACACATGGATCCTTCATCAATTCATTCCATCTACACGTCAAAAAGATCATTCGACGAATGGAAAAAATAAAAAAAGGAATCACTAAACAGAAGATTTCTGTCGTCTTTAATAAAACATGCCTTAATATATATATATATATATATATATATATATATATATATATATATATATATATATATATATATATATATACTATAAATATTTTTATTAAATATTAAAGTGTCTATTACCTACAGACGATATCGTTTCGGGCTTTTTGCCCTTATCAGTGCAGGAGTGGTGGTTGTAGACAGTCGCATATATATATATATATATATATATATATATATATATATATATATATATATATATATATATATATATATATTACTTCTGTCAATTATCTTTTTTATTAAGTTCAAATTATTTCTCTGATCTGAAAAGATCGCTTTTTCGTCTTGTCTTTTGCAAACAGGATGAAGATATGTAGTATACCAAAACATCATATAGATAAAACAAAGCTTTTTTTCACATGAATTATTTCTCTAGTCATTTATATATATCATATTGTTACAGATTTTTACGTGTTCAAATTTTTTTTTTAATAAGTGAAAAAGACATTTTGATGTTAAAGCATTAATTATTTTTCCCATCTCAGGTCATGTATTGTTCTGTATATTTCAAGTAATCTATTATTCTGTCATGTATTACTCTTTTCATTTCAGGTCATGTAGGCGACTGGAAAAACTGGTTCACTGTGGCCCAGAATGAAGATTATGATAGAATTTTCAAAGAAAAGATGAAAGATTGTAATTTGCCAGTCGAGTTTACAATATAAGAGTTGCAGGAACGTGAATGTGCAAACAACATCATTGCATAGAAGGCTGAGAGATGGAGTCGAATAGTATTAGCGTTTAACCCGGAAATAAAAGTATCATGATATATCATGAATATAGTGAAGAATAACATTCAATTAAGAGAGGCACTAGATTGTGTTTTCTCTCCATATAAGATATATAAGATGGATGCCATATTTTGCAATGTGTTTGCTTTTGAGAGATATTCTAGAAGTTTTCTCAGTTATGGTTTAATAGTATTATCAGGTGTATTTGATAAAAACTGGTTTACAGGAAAAGTGAGACAAGTTAAAAAAAATAAGGGTTATAACCTAATATTTTGGATCTAGTTTCCTAGCATTTATTAAACAGTCCAATAGTTGATGTAACAGATAGAAAAAGAACACAAAAATAGTATATTACAAATAAAACTGAAAATAATGAAAAAAAACAATAGAAAAGCGATTAAGGTAAATGACATTTAAAACAAGAAAAGCCAAATTGAAAACTTTACTAACGCTCATTTGTTGAAGAACAAAATAACACAGCGGGAATTGATTCATAACAAATCTTGACTATTTTTTTACAGAAACACAATTGTCCGTGGAAGGTGCGAAAAAGGCAATACCAAATTTTAACTTCAAATCGAAAGAGAGGAAAATAATTTTAAACAATACGGGCTGCTATTTGAGAGGCTTCGAAATTAAATTGGTTTGAAAAAACTGAATCCTTAGCTTTAAAAATAATTCATACTAATATTAGTAGGAATTATTTTGATATATACATATATATCAAAAATCTTTTTAATAGTATATATATATATATATATATATATATATATATATATATATATATATATATATATATATATATATATATATATATATATATATTCCGAACGTAATCAGAGAAGATGAGAATAGACTACAAGAACAATTGAGTGAGAAACCATTTACGTCAGATAAATCTGAAGACATTATAATATTCGGTCGATTTCAATCTATCAATTGCGATAAATGATTTGGTTGGGTTTCCTGCAAATTCAATTAGTCATTATATATAATACACAAATTCAATTAGTCATTATATATAATACACAAATAGTCTGTATGTCTGCTTTTGATACTTTTCATACTTTCGTCATCCTATGCAAACTTAAAATCTATTATGCATCAGGTGTGAGTATAGTAACAACAAAACTATCCACAAGGAATACAATGTATTATATTTTAAAAGTTTAAAAAAAATAAATACTTGATATTTCATATTAACATTTGTAAATGCAATAGTAACAAAAGTCTAAGTAAAAAAACTTAATCAATAATGCACGCCACCTCTTTTACTAAAAAAACTTATTTAAATTGGATTTTTTCACAACCTGACTCTAAAAACTAGATAGCTTTCATAACGTAGCTTTAACGTTCAGGAAACTTTGAAAAGTCGAGCATCGACAAGTTTTGCTCTTAAACCGGAAATAAGACTGGAAATCAGAATTGAATTACAAGCGATGTTTCCGTACGAGAAACACAAGTTTGTTATTGCAAATGGCAAGAATACAGTCTCAAGAATGTTATCATAGAAAATGAATCACCCATACATGATTGCAATTTATTGTTCCGTCATGTTTACTGGAACTTCATATACTCTTTCTATGATCTATAAATCTACAAAAGTCTGCTTCGTCAGTGTTTTATGGCATGTATTGCTCTGTGTTGCTACAAAGAAATATTTCATGTTAGATATATTTCAATAATTTTTATATTTAATCCTGATCAATATTAATTTTCTTAAGTTATGTTACTCTTTCCATTGACACCTTAATAACGAACAGTTTCCTATAATCACTGTTTCATTATTACATTGACGCCTCTTTAACTTTTATTGGCTAAAGGCTGTGATAAAGAGATTGAGAGAGAAAAAGGATGAGAGAGTGAAACAGATAGTTCGACAATGACGCGTTCTGATTGGATAAAACTATTCACCGGTGAACACTTACATTTGTAAATAATAAATTATTTTTTTCCGTTATTCAATTTCTTTTTAATACATTTGAAACCAATTTTTAAAACTTAAAACACTTTTCTTACCTATTTCGATATTCAACGTCGACTGTAGATAGAGCAAGAGAGAGAGAGAGAGAGAGAAAGAGAGAGAGAAGAGGAAGAACAAACAAAGTTTTTGCTAGTACAAACTTATAACCTCTGTAATTACGGTATACTAACCGCTTGAGCCACCAGCGCAATTAGGAAATAGCGACGCTATTAACATAAATAAGAACAGGCGGCTATTGCTGTTTAGGCTAAAGTTTTTTCTTCCTTCCCTCTTACTATTTACTTCCTCATCTCTCTTTTTATCCCCCCCCCCTCTCTCTCTCTCTCTTTACAGTCTAATGTTGATCAGCCGCTTATCAAAAAGTAGGCAAAAGAAGAGCAATAGCCAATAAACACGCTGGAAATATGATATACTCCAGGGCAATCTAAAAAAATTGTATGTTATTAATTTTTTTCCTGTTGTTATAGGTAACGGTGGTAAGATTTCTGAGTGTGAGGATAAAAGCTACCCGGCTTTTATTTATGGCTATTCAAAAATAAAACATCGGCCAGGATTAAATATTAGAATGTTAAAATCGAACGGAAATACAATTTTTAACACAAACCAATATTTGTCGTATATGATAGTACCTTGTAGTAAAAAATATTAACCACAAATGTACGGGATAAACTGACGCTAATTATATATATATATATATATATATATATATATATATATATATATATATATATATATATATATATATCACAGAATATATGATAGGAATAAAAATAAAGATCAAAGACCCCCAGAATACCGTCACGATTCATTTATTCTTAAAATTAACATGTGCCGTTTTTACATAAGCTGTAAAACTCGCCGAAATATTATATGTTTCATTTAAAACTCCAATATTTTCTAAGCGATCCAGTTCTTTTCCAATTATTTCCCGAGCTGCAAAGTTGGCTTGGTTTTTTTTTGTTATAAAAAAGGTTGTGAATTATTTTTATTGGAATGTTGTTTTTTGTCTTTGAGCACATTCCCAAACTTTCAGAAAAAAATATTGGGAAAACTTGAATTAAGTTCCCTTTTTGAATGTTCTACAATGATTGAGCCTACATTTACGCTATTACGAAACTTATTTATTGGCAGGCTCCATAAGTCAAATTATTTCATCCAGTCCGTTCCGAATAGGTTTTGAGATTGATCCATGACTAATGCCTTCAGCTTAATTTTTTATTAAAAAAATGATATATTAGTAAAGCATTCACTTAAATTTCGGTTATTCCGCGGGAAATTAAAAAAAAGTAATTTGCATTAGTTTGCCGTTAAATAATTTATGATCAGAAAGTCAGACGCTGATTAGTCAAATTGAAATTGAACATTTGTGTCTTCCATTTGCATATTTACTAATTTTCTTTTCATCACAGTGAATGCGTTTTTTGCTTTTATAGATGTCAGCGGATTTTTTAACTTTCGTATTCTTTTTTTACAATGTGAGACCATTTGTCGCCTATTGGCACAATTATAACACTCTTAAATTTATTATTCGTTGACATTTTTCAGTAATATTTTGTAATATCAGCTTCGAATCTTTTGATAGTAGAGGTAATTATACTTCAGCGTCTTCCGTACAAATATCAGACATTGAACATATCTAGATTGAGTTCATTGAGTTTGATTTTCTCACATCCCCTATTCACTACGCTTCCAGATGTAGTATAATCTCCTGTATCCTTTTTGGCATTACCAACGTGTGTTGAAAAGTGAACCCCTTTCGCCCCTCCCAAATTGTTAGCAGCAATTTAATTTGAGGCTTATCTTTTTGAATTTGAGTTAATATTTTTTATTAGAAGTTTTTTTTTCATTTGCAATTGATCTTTTTTAATTTAAGGTTGAACTTTTAAAATTTAAAATGAATCGTTTTCGGGGTCATTTGAGCTGGTGTAGATTTTCGCTTTGATCATACCGATCAAAACCTTTCACTCCTTATTTGCTTCTTATTTAAAGATTACTTTCAGTTGAGTAAGAAATCCGCATGCTGTACCAAAATGATGATTGAACACATTATTTTGTTTCTTTCCAGTGATTTCTGTCACATCAAATTCGTATTTTAATATATAAAAATATAAACGTTAAACAGTGGTAATTCTTTCTCAGTGGATGCAATATTGTGAAGATAATTTTAAAAAGAAGAATTACTTTCTTGGGCAGATTGTTGTTTTATGTTTATGATTGAAAAAGAAATGAAAACAAACAAAAACCACTAAAAGCCGAAATCTTATGAGATCAATTTGATAGTATTCATATATGCATGTATGTGTGTGCCTATATACACGTGTGCGTGTGTATGTGTGTGATTAAGCCTGACGTTACGCTGAAATGATGCAATCGAATTGGTATTATGTATCTGATAAAATAAAATTAATTAACTCGTGAAGCCGATCTTTGCTTTTTTCTTAACCATTTCTTTCTTTTTGTTCATTGTATATTACGCAGCTCTCTTTTTCATTCCAGATCCTTCCCAACGTCGTGCATTTTTTTTACAGAATAATATCATACTGAATAACATGTTATGTTATTTCCTTTAAAAATATTATGATATAAAATAAATATCAAAGAATAAATTATACACAATTCAATTAAAAAGACAATCAGAGTTTTAAAAAATTATTAAAGCGATTTTAGGATTATAATATATATATATATAAGAATAAGGGTATTAAATGACTAGTCTCTGTAGTTTAACTTGATATCATATGAATATAGACGGACGAAGATCATAAATGGTGAAAAAGAAAAGAAATTTATAAAAGAGGAATTAAAATAAAAAAATAAAAAATGTGAGGAATTAAAATAAAACATTAACGTTATAAAAAGACAAAGTTTATATCAATTAAGATAATATAATAATGATGTAAAAACAATCAAATATTAGATGATAAAGATGAAGTAATGAATACATAATAACAATCTAGCATTAATATATTTAGATTTACTTTTGAAATATAAAAATTATGAACAAAATATTAGAAGATACTATGCTTAAAAATATTAGGATTAAAAAAAATTGGGACGAAAAAGTAAATTACAGGCGTTATTTCTAGATAAAATATTTTAGAAGATAGCCTGGATTTATCCCAAAGTATTTCATCGAATCTAATAAAGAGATTAAGGGAGACAACTCATATTCATTTAAAATACTACTTTTAGAGATAGAATATAAAAACTACATCATTAAAGGTGGATTAATATATATAGTTTTGGGGAACAGTAAGGAAACAGCAACCACGGCTCTTTCAACTAACCCTCCCACCTTCTTCCCTCATGCTTCACTCTCCCTTCTCTCCAGCCCACCTCCTAATTTAGCCTCGCTTTTAACTAGAGGACTTTTACTTAGAATCGCTTGAATATTTCACCACTAAAGTCATTTGTGTTCTACTCTGGCCCAGGAAGATTTTAAAATGGCCCGATTTCTCATATCAATTCCTTTTAAGTGCGCTCCATCTACGATTTGAACTCAACATCTCACTATTAGAGTTACTTCATTTTGAACGCTTTTTCCATGCTGCCTCTCGAAAAACTTTTTCTTCTTCATCAAAATCTCCTTTTCATTGGACACTTTATCAACGGACAATTACCATCTGGACAAACCCTATATCTTTTTTACACGAACTTTTTTCACTCCATTTTTAATAATATTTTTTCAAATGTTTGAACTTTGATTTTTCCACAGCCAACTTATCTATCTGTATAATTCCTCTGATGATAAGATTTCGATCTTTGAAAAGCCTTGGCTTAAGGAAAGAATAATAAACATTAGTTTATTACAGAATATACCTTGCATTGAACAATCGAAGTTTGAAATAAATCTGGACATTCGTACATGTTTATCACTCTTATTTCTTCTATCTTTATATATATATATATATATATATATATATATATATATATATATATATAATTTTTGTTGTTATTGTTTTTTAGCGATAATTAACTGGTATATTTAAATGGTGTATTTTGCTCAACTTGAGCGTACGGAGTTGCCTCCATTTTACATATCATTGTATTCTCCTCTGCATATACATTATCGATCCACTTTACGGGGCGTGTACATACACGCACACACACACACACACACACAGACATATATATATATATATATATATATATATATATATATACAGGGTGCATCAGGTATATGAGAACATCGCGTAATGTCGTTATTGTTACGTTATATTAATTATTTTTATTCTTTTTTTGCAGATAATGAAAAATGGCAGATAATAATGTAACGGAACAAATGAAAAGACAGGCTGTAATTGTCGCAATAAAGGCAGATCATAGCGATTTACAAATCGCACAATTTCTTAAAGTCGCCCGTTCTTTTGTTTATAAAGTTCGTAGGGAGTTAGAAGAAAATGATGGTGATTGTAAGCAGGTTGCTAAACGTAAAAAGCACGACCAACGGTCAGACACGATTAGAACACCTGAATTTATTCATCAAGTTCAGAATATTATTGATGAGAGCCCCCAAAAGTCAATGAGGTCCATCGCAAAAGACCTGAATGTTTCAGAAGCCACAATTCGAAGGACTGTTCATGAAAATCTTCGTTACAAGTCTTATGTGATGAGGAGAGGCCAGTTTATGTCCGAGACCACCAAAGAGAATCGTTTGATAAGGTCCAAGAGGCTGTTAAACAAACTGAAACATCCTGTTGAGCAAGGCATGCTTTGGTTTTTCTCAGATGAGAAAAACTTTGATCAAGATCAAAAGGTAAACAGAAGGAATGACAGATGGCTGTGTAATGACCCTTCCGAAGTTCCAACAGTCATGCATACAAAATTTCCTGCAACTGTTATGGTTTTGGGGGTTGTTAGCAACGAAGGACATGTGATGCCACCACACTTCTTTCGGCAAGGACTAAGAGTCACTTCTGCTGCTTACATTGAAGTCTTGGATACTGTTGTTAAGCCCTGGATCGATAGAGTAACAAATGGAAGGCCCTACATCTTTCAACAAGACTCTGCACCAGCACATAAGGCTCAAAACACTCAGGAATGGTTGGCGGATCATTTTTATGATCACATCACTCCAAACTTGTGGCCTCCAAACTCTCCAGACCTGAATCCATTGGATTATTATGTGTGGGGCGTCGTGGAGAGAGATGTTAATAAACACCCCCACAACACTAAAGATTCTCTAAAAGCATCCATTGTCAGAGTGATGGACAACATAGATGAGGACCATCTCAAGCGCGCTTGCAGTCGCTTTAGGTCTCGAATCGAAGCTGTCATTGAAGTAGAGGGGAATTTCATTGAATGAAATTATTAAACAATACCTTAGCTTACATGTTTATATAATTGTTTTTGATTAAGAATATTTTTGTTTGATTTTTTTTATCATTTAATAAAATGGAAAATATGTTCTCATATACCTGACGCACCCTGTATATATAATTTTTAAAACGGTAAAGAGGCCAATAAAATGAAAATTGTCTGGTGTGTAATGTCTGATATAAGTGGTGTGCTTTGGTACGCACATGTATGTTATGAGTACAATAAAATGTATTGGTCTCTTTACCGTTTTAAAAATTACATATTTAAATGCATTCAAACAGTGGAAATATTTTACTCATACCTTACATGTACGTACCAATGCATACCATTTATATCAGACTTCAATAAGAACAGAAGTTCAAGACTAAGTGGCAACATGTCGCTAAAAAAAAGAAAAAAAAAATATTGTCTGTATTCTCCCAATGAAGATTCTTTTATGAATCGAAAATTTGAATTATTATTTAATTTAAAAAATTGAATTATATTTAATTAAAAAAAATAATCTACATTTTATTGGTTTCTTTACCGTTTTAAAAATTACAAATTTAAATGCATTATAACTCTCTCTCTCTCTCTCTCTCTCTCTCTCTCTCTCTCTCTCTCTCTCTATATATATATATATATATATATATATATATATATATATATATATATATATATATATATATATATATCAGGGCATATATCCTACCCGGGAGGGTGTACGGCATCACTGGTCTTCAATTATCTCCTAAATCTCTCCAAGTGTTAGGGAACCGCTTCAGCTTGTGGGCTAAACCATGTCAGGGGGGTGTCTTTTACACGACACTACTTGGCGTATGAATCTCCCTGACGCAGATAGCCGGCCATAACAGAAAAGTTCCAAAAACTTCAATGATAACGTGAAACACAGCTATTGGATTATGGCCCCACTGCCTTGATGATATATCTGGGCGGGTAAAAGGCTATGGGAGTAAACCTAGAAACTAAATCTGGAGTGGAGCCTCTAAGGCGGTTGGATGTCGCAATGACTTCTTTCTGGCAGCTCATGCAGCCAAGTTGTGGTGATATTGCTCTGCTCTCCTTTGGACCACATAAGTGAGGCCAAGAGAGGAATCCTTGGCAGCTCAGGATTCCCATACACATTGTCCATGGTTGTACCGTGGAGAGACCACTTCAGTGTCGCTTTTTACAACATCAGAAACAGTATGGGAAAAAGCAGTTACGAACCAGGAATGATTGATGTAATCTTAGTGTTTTCTCAGACCATGGTAGGAACCATCACAGTCTCACTGGTCAGCTACCGCCCGCATCAAGTTGAGCAGACCACAAGCCAGAAAGGTGCTAACCCGTCACAGTCTCTCTGCTTTAATAGGTTATTGGATCTACGGACAGTGAGCTCACATGGCTCAATATTGATGTCGCTGCACTGCAGGAAACCAAACTCACATCAAACAGCAGCCTCAGAGAACAGAACGTTTTTCTGACAGGGAAAGGAATCTGATGAACCAAGACTGCATGGCGTTGGATTAGCAATGGATCGTACATCGTCATTCAATTGCACAGCCCCAATCTTGTCTCTCTGCTAATCATCGTGAGCCTTTACGCTTCTAAACTGCTCTTCAGCCAAGACGAAGGACCAGTTCTATGAGGATCTTGACACGACCATCAAAGAAATCCCTATCATGGAAAATGGTACGGCGACTTCAATGCCCAAGTGGGTTCTGACCATGACTCTTGGCCCAACTGCATCCGCCATTTTGACGTCGGCAAGCTAAACGAAAACAGACAGTGGCTTCTTGAGTTATACTCTGCATAACCAACACATTTTCACCACCAAGCCGCATCATCGAGTATCCTGGTGGCACCCCATATCTTATCACTTGCACCAGCTGGACCTCATCATCATACAAATACCCTTACTGGACTGCGTTCTCACCACACATAGTTACCACAGTGTTGACTATGACACCAACCACTTCATGGTTGGCAGTAAAGCCCGTCTCAAGTCTAAGTTGATCCATCAATCCAAGGAGAAAGCCCCCCCGCTTCGCATTAACACTAGCAATACCAAACTTGTGCTAGTGCTTCGTCAACACCATCTAAGACACCCTGCTAACAATTCTAAAGAGAAGTAGAGTCACATCAGTGAACACCTTTGGCAAGAGAGACACACAGAGAGAAAAAGAGAGAGGGAGAGAGAGAAAGAGAGAGAGAACGAAAGAGAGAGAGAGGCAAACCCCAGACAGGTTTGAGGCCGGCATTACTACAACAATTAAGTCCAAAGGAAATGCCTCTCAATTACAAGAGGAAACATTCTAAGCACTCAAGAATGTAAGGAACGACACCCAATGGATCGCTGCGGCAACATTCATGGAATGTACGATAGCTTGAAGAAGTCTTCAGCTTAAGCATAAACAAAATTTTACTCCCGAAATCCACTGCCGATGACATCATATTAGACCGCTGTAGACAGATGTAGAAAGTGAGCTGAACACTACGACGAACTCTACTCAGGAGAAAACGTTGGCACAGATGCAGCACCATCAGCTAGACGTGCCTCCATCTATAGAAGAACTAAACAAACTCATCGACTCTTTAGCCTGTGGCAAAGCTCCAGAAAAAGATGGCATCCCATCTGAAATCATTAAGGTGGGAAAGAATACAGCTCTGTTACACAACCTGTACCAGATGCTGGAGCAATGCTGGGAAGAAGAAACGCTGACCCAGGGGATGCATGATGCAAACATCATCAATCTATACAAGAATAATGGTGACCGCAGCAATTGCAACAATTACCATGAAATATCCCTCCTCAGTGTTGTTGACGAGGTCTATGCCCGTGTTGTCCTCAACAAGCTGCAATTGCTTGCAGAGTGCATATATTCGAGGCACAGTGTAGGTTTAGAGCAGGAAAATCAATCACGACATAATCTTCTCCCTACGGCAGCTCCAGGAAAAATACCATGAATAGAGGCAACTGCTGTATATTGCCTTCATCGACCTAAGCAAGGCCTTTGACCTTGTCAGCACGAAAGGGACTTTTAACTTTGTTATAGAAGATTGGATGCCCCCCCCCCCAGATTCCTGAGAATTATCACGTCTTTTCATAAAGACATGCAGTGCACGGTAGAGTACGACGGATCTTCCTCGGACTCTTTCCCAAATAAGAAAGGAATGAAACAGGGAGTTGGCATCCTCTTTCTTTCTGCTGTCGTCCTTCACCTTCAGCAAGTCGCAGGACGGAGTATACATTCACACCAGAAGCAACGGCATCCTTTTCACTTCAACAATTCCCACCTCCAAGTGCGAAAGGTACTCATATGTCAGATGCTTTTTGCTGTTGATGCAGCACACTCTAAAAGAAACATTGCAGCGACTCTTCAGCCCAAAATCTTGGTCACGATATAAGCAGTAACCCAAACATCAGCATTGGCGACAACACTCTCGAGGTTGTTGAGGATTTCATATACCCTGGCTCCACCATCTCCAGCTATCTCTAACTTGATGCTGAACTTTACAAACGTATATGCAAGGCGGCAACAGCCATGGTCCGCTTGGCAAAGAGAGTCCTGAATAACAAGATGCTGACCACCAACACCAAGATGAAGGTGTACCGGGTCTGTTTGCTCAGCAGGCTGCTTTATGGCAGTGAATCATGGACCCTGTATTCCTGCCAAGAAAACAGGCTCAACACTCTCAACCTCAGGCGAAACCTAAGAATCACCTGGCAGGACCACAGCTCAAACAGGAGCGACCTTGACAATCCAAGCATGTTCACTTTGCTCACTCAACGTCGCCAGGCGAATGGACAATGGGAGGATACCAAAAGACACTCTATTTGGCAAACTCGCAACTGGCTCCAGACAAGCAGGAAGACCGGTCCAACGCGGCAAGGATGTCTGTAAGCGAAACATGAGGGTAGGTGGCATCGACCCAGCAGGCTGGGAGTCTGTGACTGAAGACCACAGCCGCTGGAGAAGTGCCGTGAAGGCATGCTCCAAGAGGCGTGAGGAGAGGAGAGACCAGCAGTGAAGGAGGAGAGCACAGACGGAAGAGGGCTGTAACAGATTTCTCAGAACCAGACGTCACCTACATCTGTTGCAACTGCAACAGAGCCTGCCGATCCAGGATAGGCCTATACAGTCACGGCAGATGCTGCAATTCGACAACAGACTAATCTGAGGCGCAGAACTCCATTATCAACTGAGACAGACGGATGCCAACAAATATATATAAACTCCAATAATACAATAAACACAAATATGTGTTCCATACTTTAACACGACAAAGATTTTCAATGATTAACTGGTCAAATGTGTATGTAAATATGAATAAGCATGATTTGAATGAAAGATGAAAATTGATTTGAATGAAAGATGAAAATTGATTTGAATGAAAGATGAAAATTGATTTGAATGAAAGATGAAAATTGATTTGAATGAAAGATGAAAATTGATTTGAATGAAAGATGAAAATTGATTTGAATGAAAGATGAAAATTGATTTGAATGAAAGATGAAAATTCGATTCATTAATAATTTATTTTAAATAGTCAAATGTAATGAATAAAATTAAGTTTTAAGGTCTTATTTAAAAGTAATTTGGTTAAAAAATCGACATGCATTCTTGTTCTTAGCTTCTTCTTATTTATAAATTTAAGAAGAAAAAATGAAAGTATTCGTGCGATTAAAATTTCAACATTCTGTAAGAAATTCAATCGATTTTATTATAAAACCAATATTTTTAAATAACACATATTCCTACATCCAAAAATGTAAATACAGTCTTACAAACAATTGAGACAAACGGTGCAATGAACGAAACCAAAACGAAAGACTCCCGGGCAACGTCGAGTTAGCATTAATATCATTCGAGGAAAGAGACAAATTATTGAACAAGAAATGCGAACATGGAAATAAACGTGTTTTATTTGTTTTTAATGGTTGATTCAATATATGGTCAGTATCCCATATATGGTCATTCTTCCATATATGGGCATTAAGCGCATAACAGCAAC
Source organism: Sepiola atlantica (assembly GCA_963556195.1). Taxonomy (NCBI): domain Eukaryota; kingdom Metazoa; phylum Mollusca; class Cephalopoda; order Sepiida; family Sepiolidae; genus Sepiola; species Sepiola atlantica. The sequence continues at coordinate 53,992,166 of OY744541.1, forward strand.
GGTGAAAGGCAAGTTCGAATGCGAAAATCTGTTGATAAAAGAAAAAAATGAACACAACTATTCATGCGAGAAAAGTACATAAAACATGAAACGTGCGTAATAAGTAAACAATTAATAACATCTATGAAGACATTTATTGAATTATTATAAGTTTTCTTTTTTCTTTTTACAATGTTTTGTTTTTCACATTGCGTCACGAATGGAGATGCGTAATCGTTTTTAAATGTTTAACCTTTTCGGTAGATTTGGAATGATGTGTGTCCGAAAGATTACAAAAGCCACAATCATGGACGCCATGTCGATCAAGAAACACTTTCTTCTGGCAGGCCAAGTCTGCAGGTCGAATATGAAGCGCTTTAATGTGCCTATGTTTAATGAATGTTTCATGATATAAACAGATAGAAATAAAAAAAAAAATTTAAATTAGAAAAAATGCCTGAGTAAATAATTAATTCAACTTCCATTTTTATTTGTATACCCGTCATCAACTCCGGCTCCTTCGATAATAATCTTTTAATGATTCTTATTTTATTTATTTTTGTTCTTGAGATAATTCTCTATCTGATGAGAGTAGCAATGTATCGGTTCCTTTAAGTGGTCGACATGCTGTTGACATGACGGACATCCGGTGAATTAATACAACGATGAATCCTGCTTTCTTTTTCTCAATATTACATGCACATTATAAAGTAAGAGAAAAGGAAAATAAATTGGAAAAATTAGAAAAATATATATTTATTTTCTAGAATAGAAAAAAGAAACTATAATAATAAATATGTTTGCTTTACTAATAACAAATTTTAATATTAACATAAGCATTATTGCGTCAGATATTTTCGAGGAATAACTTTGAAGTGATCTTTATCTTATCTCATCTTATATATATATATATATATATATATATATATATATATATATATATATATTGTTGAATATAAGAGACAACTCATATCTAGATATCCTTTAGTAGATCCTTTCAATAGTCCGAATCAGGATCTTAGTTTCGGAGGAGAATTGGCTGATGAATTTGCCATAGTTTAGATTTGTCTCCCAAGTACTTTCAGACCCATCCGGGTCCATCTTCAGGGTAATGAGGTTAATCAGGTACAGAAAGTACTGAAAGTACTTGGGAGACAAATCCAAACTATGGCAAATTCATCAGCCAATTCCCCTCCGAAACTAAGATCCTAATTCGGACTATTGAAAGGATCTACCAAAGGATATCTAGACATGAGTTGTCTCTTATATTCAACAATACTTGCCTGCAAGAGAAGATATATATATATATATATATATATATATATATATATATATATATATATATATATATATATATATATAGTCAAACTTTCGAAGTAAAAACTCGGTGAGTGTTCATTTTTAAGAAAAGAGCATAAACAATATGATGCTAAATTGCAATGACCATTTCTTTATTTATTTTTCAAAGAATACGTGTAAATTTACGGTTCGTTTCATACACATATGAACAACCAAAACATCGGAAAACAAAGACAAAAAAGGAAAAATCACATTGAAATAGAATATATTAGGTACAGTTCCAATGAGGGACGTGGGTCTAATTTATAAGTTATATGTGAGTCCATTCTACATACTTATGTATAGATTTATACTTAACTAGTATATAAAGAATATATTTTAAGTTAAATTTTGGACGCTTGAACGAAGGTCGCTAATCATTTTTTGGGATAACTGACAGTAAAATATGAAAGAATGTAAACACTTTTAATTATAAAAAACGTAGCACTTATAAGTTATGATTGTGATTATTAATAATTCATAGCTAGGATAAGAAATCAATAAATAATCTTAGCCTATTCAATATTACTGTGGTTTGAGGGTTTTATTTGTTGTATATAATACTCTTGGTTCCTAGTGGATAATCTAATTAATAAAAGTTTTTTTTTCTAATATTGAATCCTTGGCTTAATATATATATATATATATATATATATATATATATATATATATATATATATATATATATATTTCTAAGGTTAGTTTTTAATGTATAGAAAATCCAGTTCCTCCTGAAATGAAGCACTTTGGATTGGGACAAGACTTTAGATTGCCTCAGTTGAAAAACTTAATTTGAAGTCTAACTCCGCCCTCATGGGGAGGCAAAACGGAAGATTAATCAAGTCCGCCGTTTTTTTTTTAATGTATATATTTCGTTTATTTAATAAAAAGTTTTGTAAATACAAAAAAGCACTCTACATGATAAAAAAAAATTTAATATAACCCCCCCTCCCCCTTTTTCTTAAAATACACAACATGAAAAATAGAATACAATATTTTTCTTTTCGGTTTATTTTTATTTTGTTACCTTTTACAATAGAATTTACGTTGATGGATTTTTCCCACATTACTAAGTCTGATCTCGATTTAAGTAATTGAAATTAAGGAAAGTGATATTTAAAAAAATAGATAGGAAACAAATAAATGTTACCAAAGGCAATATAATTTCTTCTTCTACCTACCTGTATAAGTTTATTTGTTTATTTTATTATTAATTTTTTTAAATGATCTTTTTATTTATTTATTAGACTAAAAAAATCTATTCATTTATATACTTACATATTTTTTTTCTTTATTCCTTTCATCAAATTTCGACTATTTTTATGGAACACTTGGCGCTTAACTACGATTAGAAATATCCACCTTCCTCATTGGAACTGTATCTCATGTATTCTATTTCAATGTGAGTGTTCCTTTTTTGTCTTTGTTTTCTAATGTTTCTGAACACGATCTATAGATTTCTAGAGAGTTGCATGCATGAAAAGTCCGATATATATATATATATATATATATATATATATATATATATATATATATATATATATATATATAAGGTTGTTCATGTGTGTACGAAACGGACCGTAAAGTTACTCGTATTTTTTGAAAAATGAGAAAGAAATGCTCATTGGAATTTTGCATCATATTCTCTCTCTCTCTCTCTCTCTCATATATATATATATATATATATATATATATATATATATATATATATATATATATATATATATATATATATATATATATATATATATATATATATATATATATATATATATATATATTGGGTGTTTGCAAAATCTATGGCATAATTTCGATTTATTACCTCCGCCACAGAGGTTATGTTTTCGGTCGAGTTTGTAACTATGTTTGTTTGTTTGTGTAGAGCTTAGCATCCACATCGCTTGACCAATTGGCACCAAACTTGGTAAAATATTGGTCGTGGTTTAACTGAGAAATTATTTAATTTGGGGATATATATGTCAAACTTTAAGGTCATGGAAAAGGTGAAAGTCACACCTTTAGCGATAACTTCGGTTCTGTTCCTCATAGAGACTCACTACTTGGCCCATATTGTAGCGAATGAAGGCCAACATCTTATACAACTTGGAATTTGACCTTTATCATAAAAAATTCGATCAGCTTCACTTCTGATTTTCAACTTTCAATTTTTACATATTTGATGTATGAATCTGATGCTCTTTGATAACGGTAACTACCATGAAAATTCAGTTTGATCAGAAATATAGTTTCTTGGGTTATCAACGTTTTCATGGTATAACATCGGGAATACTTCATACAATATGGAGAAGTAAGGTCCACATAAGACTTTGGCTAATCCTTACGTTGTCAGGCGGAAGTATCCAGTCTCTAGACTGACTTATGTTTTTGTTCTATATGTGTAACGGAATTTCTTTTTGTGGAGATTGATTTTCAAATAGGACGCCATTGCTTGTCTACTTTACATTATGGTCCGTTTCTTCCTCTATGTAGTCTGTGTTTGTGCTGATCATATTTATTTACCTGTATTTGGTCAGTTATCTGAAGTAAGAAGGGTCAATATTCACAGAATGCCATCCGCCCCCCCCCCCTCATGTTGGCTATCAAATAGCCCCTGTCAATCATGATGTTCAAATCTTTTTTCGGGGTCCCACAGCTTTTATATTTGTTTGGCGTCAATTTTTCATGGTTTTGTTGGTGTATGTGACAAAACCAGGTCCAGGTTTATTTTACCAGTGATCCTGACACAGGGATAGTTTTTATCTTTTTTATATGTAAAAATAACAGTGTACTATCACACACATTGAGCGTGTTAGATGTTTACAATAAATTACGTTGATCACTATTTGTTTCAATGGCCTATCATTCGGAAACCACTCGTCTCCGGGCTTATGTTTGTTGGAACTTATTTCATTATTTACATATATAGAACATAATCGCAATTTTTTACCATCGATTTTCCGAACACTCTGTATGTTAAGTATGAAAGCTGAATTACAATAAAATCGAAGTAAATATTTCAAGAACGCCATAAAACTGACCCAAATTTCCCGTTCATTTTATTGTCAATACAAGAAGCAGAATAACATAATATCGCAATAAGTAATGACACACGAACGCCGGTATAATTATTGTAATTATCGTTTGCTTCTTTGAATTTACGTTCTTTTTTCAACTGAAAAATAAATAATCGCACACGCTTATTCCTTTGATTTCACTTTTTGCTTGGTAACAGCACATCCAAACGGCTTTTCAAACAAAATCTCAAGTCATTTTTTAAAGAGAGGTCATGTGTTTGGTGATTGAAGATGTTGTTTGAAAAGCGGTATTTCAAAAAGTCCATTCGTCACGTAGTCTTGATATTTGCCATTGACTAACCCTTTACCTTCTTTCCACACCATCCAACATTCTCGTTTTAACTGAATGGAACGCCGAGCGCCTGTCAATATAGCCGAGAATGTTCGGTACTTATTTTTGTAATGGATTCTTATTTCAGACTTCATTTTGCCACCTGCAGTTCTTTTAAGTTTCAAGATCACTCCACGATGATCGCTAAATTGACCTGAAATAATAAAGTATTGAATTAAGATTTTAAAAAAATGATCATGACAAGTGATTTATTATCTTCACAATAGCAATTATTTGTCGCTCACAATCACTATCAGGTTTAAGGGAAAGCTATGTTCGTTTTGTGATTTATATTCATATTTGATAATGTTTATTCAGATATGTAAAAATGTATACTTTTCTATATTAATATCGACTAAATATCAACTGTTCAGCTAATGCAAAGATGAATTTTTACGAGTTCGTTCGCTTCATTATGTAAGTAAATCGATCAGCCACGTTCTAACTACTATGGGATTAAACACAATATTTCTCGCGAGGAATCTAATAGTGATCTTGGCTTAGAATTATTTGAGTTATCAACCTTGGGAGACCAATCGGATATATCCGATTGATCTCCCTTAGCTTTCTTTTGACCAACATTACAGAACGCACTCTCCTACATGAGTCTGAAATCCCGTTCCACTCACGTGTGGAATTCAGAACGATATCTTATCTACTTTCTGGAGCATGCATTTTTAAACCCTATCACGCTTTGCCTCTAGGTTGTCTTTTGATAGCAGTCGCATAAACTCTCAGAAAAATACAGCACAACGTAATTAACACAAATACATTTTGTTTGCCTAGAAATAAAAGTCATTTCATGAATTATCTAAGTCTGATAAAAATGGTAACAAAGCTGTAGACAAAGTTGTTTTTTACCTATCAATGGTAATTTTTACCGTAAGCATCGTCCATGCGAGAAGAAGGCAAAACTAATACCAGATGTTTGTGTGAGCCGGCACCGAACGAAACGTAACGCCACCATGTTTACGCTGAGAATTGAAAAGAACGTTATACAGTAGATGCCTACCACTATTGGCAGCCAGAGTATGAAAATAATAGCAGCATTTTCTTATTTGTTGCAAGATGAAGAATTCACTAAATAAGTCGACACATTGTCTTATGCGACCAAAGTAACAGGGTTCGTTTCAAAAGATATTCTATCGGCTTTTGTAAGCAGCAAGGGGCAAATAAATCGACTCTTGGTATCCCGAGATTTTACACTGCACCGAACAAGAATCACGGAAATGTTGTACGTCCTGGACAATATTCTTGCATCCTTCACCAAGAGCTACCATCCTTACCAGCGAATGATGTACTACTATTAGCATCGTTCATGGCAATTTTTTGTTTTTTGTAAAAAATAAAATTAAAATTAAAATAAAACAGAGACTTGAACAAACTCAGATATGGTTCGGTTTTAAGAAAGAAGCAAGGAACACACACAATTTTTAAACTGAACCCTTCCAAGAAACTCTAAAGATATCAAAAATGTTAACGTCGAGCATTGAAAGGGTCAAACAAAAACATTTTTGCCAACATAATTCGACTCTTTTAAAATGTTGTTTTGCAACGTTTTTGCTCGTCTTTGTGTTTCAGAACTGATTTCCATTCGTAGCATTTCAGAAGAATTCATTTTGTATTAGGGGTTTACAATAATATTGTGGGGATCTGTGTTCGCACTGGACAGCCATAAAAAGCGCAGACTACGTTATACTTTATTTTAATTTATTTATAATAAAGCCCTCTAACAAGATTCAACACAACTTTTCTAGAGTAATATTTGACTAGCAATAATATGATGGTAATAATTATTCAATCCAATGATGGTAATGATTATTAAATCTAATGATGGTAATGATTATTCAATCCAATGATGGTAATTATTATTCAATCTTGATTTTAGAGAATTCGCGTTAAAGTTAACTATAAGAATAATGGAGTAAAAATGATTTTAACTTTTGCATTTTACCGATTTAATTTTTTTTATTAAAATAATTTTATTTAAAAAACGTATATACATAAAATTATATTAAATCTTTAAAAGTGTAAAAGTTAAAATGACTTTTTACTATGTATGCACGAGTTACGCCCGTTAAATCTATTTCAAATCATCCCCTCTGAACTATATTGGGAATAAGTGAGATATGAATCTTCAATTTTGAAGTACGATAAAGGCTCACACATGCGTAATGTAAGAGTTAAAATTAAGGCAAAGCCCCTTTCCAGCTGTGGGCTGGAGGCTGACCAGACGTCTTTGACCCAGCTCTCTGTTTTTATACGGTTACACACCGCTGAGGCGTTGTCGGTAGAACTGGTTGCTGAACATTTGAGAAGTGAACTCCGGACAGCTGGTCATTTCAGTATAACACTGTTTCTATACAAAACAAGTTGTATTCTATTTGACATTACCCAACACATTCTCTATACGTCCCCAGCAATACATGTGTATCTCGATTGTGTCAAAGGACTGTTAACGTAGATTGTTAACTTAGTAATTATGTCTGTTAAATTTTAACTTTTTTCTGTATCATGTTTATGTCCATCGTACGTTTTTCTTTGACAAACCTCCTCTGTGAGAAAATAAATGTATGTTTTCTTCCACATTTTTCTTTTCCCCGTTTACCCAAGAAAATACTTGTCTAATATGGCGGCATTCGTGAGGAGATGGCCATTATGCGCGTCGTCATGAAAATGTCTGAAATGGAATATCCAATATTCTGATTTTACAACTCCATTATTCTTGTGCTTTGCCATGTTTTGCTTTTCAACTGTTGAGATACACTTCTATTCGCAGTCAATACTGAGTGCGGGTGTTAGTTGTAAGTAAATGTTAATTGCGTCACCACTGATTTTAGTCAAATTCGACTACACTTAACTGTGCCAGTCAAACTGTTTACAGTGTCTGTTTTTGAATGAAAGTATACAGTAACCTAAATCTCCTCCTTAACATTTCCATTGTGATGGACCGAGATTCGATCCGAACGAACGCAAAAAAAGCAAATGGCTTGAATTGCTACCCTCTTACTTTATCTGTTTCGTTGAAATACACTCTTCACTTCCAAAAAGCAAGTGAGTTTTCACAGGAACGTGTTAATTCAATATTTTCCAACCAATGAATATCATTTCAAAGCCAAAATCTAACAAGTTTATGTTTAATTGGTAAGCCGACCCGAACTACGAAACCCCATATAAGAACGAGGAAATAAACAGCCAAAAGCTCAAAAAAGGACAGAGACCCAAGAACGTACTCTTACCCCCCCCCCGCGCTTTTGACCAGTGAGGCAGAAAGAAAAGAACACTTCAAAACTCACGTACAAGCTTTCCTCACCTCGCGCATATCAACACACGCTCTAAGTCAGGCGAACAGAAGCAAATTGCTACTCACTTACACGCACTAACAGAACTAGGTAAACCTACGCATACTTATACAGTGTTACATTGTCTATTACTCACACACGCATATTCACACTAACAAATATAGACATACACATCCTTAGCCCTCGTGTTTACTTATTCACTGAACATGTTCCTTCCCAAAACACGAGTTGTATAAACTTTATTGAATGAACATTTACTGACTGAGAATGACTTATATATTCTTGTAAAATTGTAGTGCTATAAAATCGAAAATACAGGTTTACATAGGATTATCATAGTAGTCCCCAATGTTAAAGTAGCCCGGTTGACGGCACCACTCCGGGTAAGAATTAACATAGGAATAATATTAATTAACAGCTGTCTCAACACTCCAAAAAGCTCCTGAACTGGAGCCCTGCTAGTGTGTGTAGTTTAAGGTCAAAACGAGGAACATGAAAACGCTAACCGAAATTGCCTATTATCGTTTTATCGATTCTACTTACCGATGAGGCCGTCCATGGTACCACTCAGTCCACTGCCGTCCAATAAGTAAAAATCGAGATATTTTGTTTGTTTTGCTTTTTTTGTTTGCGATCTTCGAATCAGCATTTTCACTCTTTTATCCTTCACTTTGGTTTTCCACGTGATGACCATCGAGCGGTGATCTGTGTACTGGGCAGTGATCAACTGGTCGCTAAGCCGACCAGTCTCTTTTTGCCACGAATATCGTCGAGTCACTTGGACATCATTCGGTGATATCGTCCAGTTCTCTGTCTTGGATGACACGCTGATGATACCAAGATAAGTCTTTTCACAGTCCTCCTCCTCCTTCTCCTCCTCCCCCTCTTCCTCACCACCACCACCACAGATGATCTTTGCATTCACCAAAATGCCTGTAAAAGAATAGTAACAAAAACTGTTCAGCTTTTTCTTAATTTATTTTGTGAATGTCAAATTTGAAGCGAAAATGCAGCTTAAAATATATAAAGTCATTCTTTTCTTAGATCCGTGGCTTCTCGGAAAAATTCTGTTCATCTTTGGTGTAATAGCACAAATGAACCGTAATAAACTTTCATTCTCGCCAGTAATTGCCTTTTAATTAAAATTTTAAGGTTTCAAAATCAGATTGGAATTTCGTAAGTTCATGTCTACACATTTGTCGGACACGTTTGTTTTCATTATTATATCAGGTTCTCCCATAAGTTATTTTGATTCGCTTTGATTTAATTGTAAGAGGGAATGTCTAATGAAACTAAAGAATATTTATATATCATACTAAGTGTACCTACCCGGTGTGATCTGGGAGTCATTACATCAAAATTTATTTTGTGTTTTTTATTATGAACGAAATCAGGACAAATTTCACAAGTCTAAGTGATATATTCCAGCAGTGTCTATGCTACAATTGAACCTTTTGTTTGGATTTGTAAAGAAGAGAAAGAGGTGCAAACTTTCTCTTATGTTCGCAAAAATAATATAAATCAAAGCAAGAGTAGTAGTAGTAGTAGTAGTAGTAGTAGTAGTAGTAGTAGTATACTTCTAACACTGCCACACTTGACAACCCACATGTCAAAGTTGGTGCAATTATGTTTAATAGTTCATTATATTTATTATTAGTTATTCATAGTAACAACCTTAATAGTATTATAATTCCTCCTTCCCTATGATACGCATGGCACCTAAAGGGTCCTTCATGCTAAAGTTGGTGCAATTATATCGAGTAATTTCAGAACCTATGAGAAATATCTACACGAAGAGGAAATCCTCAATTAAATAAGATCGATTCTATAATAAATATAGGCTTAACATCTTGGAACCAAAATGAAACAAGAAATTCTATTGATGAACAATTACGCATAATAAACTGAATTTATAGAATTAAAAGAATCAAAAGAGAATGGTGTAAAAGTTCATTTTTAATAAATGCTTGATGGAAGTTTATAGACTCACACACATGCCGAATTGCATTGTGAGATTAATGTTTTTATAAAAGAGAGTTCCCAACATAGCTAAAATTATTTTTGCTTGGATGTTCTAGTGCATCTCCCTAGTTATCATCCGAGCCAACACGATGTCGCAACGTCTAAGTCTTGATGAAGAAAATAGTGATAAATTGTTGCAATTCATTTTGCCGAAGAAACCAGTTTATGGTAATATTATGATTACCGTCCTTTTTTGTCTATCAAACCAGTTTGGTTCTGGCGAAATGAGAGTTTGGGACGGGATATGAAAGATGCGCAACAACGTCCATCTCTCGTATAAGTAATCACTTCGTCAAAGAAACAGTTGAGAAGGTATGAATGATCCTCATCAGAGTCATAGATGTCCATAAATGTTGAAGGTGGAAAAATTTTAGCTGTTTTTCATCAATTTAAAAAGGTTTAAACATGCACTAGGCGGTTGCATGTTTAGTATTGCATACATGCGAATAGCAGACTTGCTTCAAATGAGTAATATTTAAGATGAAAAGGGGCCAGACAAAGAATTGAAATATCTCTGGTTGTGAGTTAGGCTACCCAAGAAATGTTTTTTGTTTGAAATAAAATAAGTGCCTCATTAAACAGAGGTTCATACTGAAAACAACAACTTGAGAAAAGTAATGTTCCTAGATTGTCTGCAGACAAGCCCTTTTGGAATGGACACTATTTAGCCGTTATATCCAGTGGATATCTCGAGTAGTCAGATTCTGGGTGGTCGAATGGGGATCACTGAGAAAGACCAGAATCTAAGTTTTCGGGACAACAGTACATATATTCCAGCCTATGAGCCGGGGATGGAGTTAGAGCGAACTTCCGGGCGTGGAGAAGTCAGTTATAGTTGGACGTCTGAGAGTCAGCTGTATTTGTGTGCAAGATGAGCCCTTGGGGCTCTTAGTTAAAGCATGTTTTGATTTGGTCTTTCAGCTGCAAGTCTGTTGTTCAGAAAACGAGCACCATTTGTAACTTCAAAAGAAATAAACCTCTATTAATTGTTTTCAAGTAGGAGTTGTGGTTTTGTTTGGAGGGAGAATTCCTTTGTTGCAACACTGACTGAATCAAACAACAACTTTGGACCGGCACAATGAGCGGGACGATCACGGCCTGTGCAGTGGACGCACACATGCATGTTCATAAGGTTACTTACGAGGATGTGTTCATACTTTCGAGTATGTATTCATACTTACGAGGATGTATTCATACTTACGAGGATGTATTCATACTTACGAGGATGTATTCATACTTACGAGGATGTATTCATACTTTCGAGGATATATTCATACTTACGATGATGTATTCATACTTTCGAGGATGTAGATATCATTGTTGCAATTTCCGCTACACTACAATTATTTGTAACACCTTAGATTCTATACATTGCCTTTTCTTTTTGTTTTGGATTGTCGTATAATTGTAATTAAACTGTCATCATATTTTATTTACGGTCAGAACCCGTGTCAATGGCACACGGGTTTAGTAACTACTTTCCATCTGTGCCTGAGTAGTTTGTTTTTTGTTAATTGTCAACTTGAAAATAATATTTTTGACTGCCGTTGACATAACTATATTCTATGAAAAAGAGATGAAGAACATTTTTCTCCTAATATTTTTAATTTCTATGAGGCATAAGTAGCGAATTTTATACGTTAAGTAACGATTAAAATATACAAATAATACATTTGAAGATAAAACTGAAAAAGATAAACTTTAGTGACATCAGATAAATATAAAATTGATTGGCATCTGGGGAAGTCCATGATTCCGAACAGGGACTACCAGGTGATGACAGCTGTACCTAACTTAACAACAAGGCTATAATATTTATTATAACTGTGATGTATGTCCATTCAATCTAAAAAAATAAAACCGAAAGCCTTTCACTCAGGAATTGAAGTTTTTTGTCCGTTGTCACAGCATTATGAAAAAGTTGTACGAAAATGAAATAAAAATTATTAATAAACGCTTCTCAGTTACACCAACAAATTATTATGAATTCAGTCGACCATTTTTGTTATTCCTCCTTCAAGCCGATGATTCTGCGAAGTCTTGTGAAGTGCCAGCAATATCATTTGCACAGATTCCTTCTGCTGTGATAAAGTGATTTAAAGAATGCCTTACCGTTCTGTTTATCGTAGAGAAGATTAATGACATCTCCCGGTTTCCCCATCATATCAAAACAGATGGGCCTTTTCAGTCCTTTCAGCCTCACCATGAAATGTGGATCGCCAGCCCCTGTAACAAATACAAACAAAAACGTGATTCACATTCCAAAGAAATAGATCGCATCTATGCTATTTCAACACTTGTTCGTTGATGAGAATAAAATGTTATCGGGCGGCATTCAACGTAGCACACGGATGCTACAAAGAAAATTACTTCACTCTTCATTTAGTTTCCAGCTAAGGCTGGCACGTGATTGCTCGCAACATATGGAATCGGCTATATCAAATTCAAATCCTATTGGAGACAAATTCGAATGTCAAAGCCCAAGCTGACGGCAGATAGGGTTGCTATTAGCCATTAAAGTGATGACATCAGCTAAGTGTGATTATATAAATAGTTACTTGCCTTAACCAGTTTGTTTACAATAAGTATTTTGTTTGGTAATTGCATAACTCAAATGTATTTAGTTGCTGACAGATAAATCAAACTAAATTAGATTTCAACTAAAAGCTAGATTAAGTCGAGTATAACAAGTTGAGATGATTAGATAAAAAACCGGTTGCAATCAAACTGAAGGATAGGAGTTTTACTTCAGATGTGTTATTGGGACAACAGAGGGTTCGGATAACGTTTGCCAGTTTACTCGTCTGTTTTATTTGAGCAGGGTAAACAGCGATGCATATCATTTCCCAGGTTATTCATGCGAATATGAACGTACAAGTCTCAGTAGGATTTGAACATGAATAGCTTATTACACTCTTAGTAGACATTTGGATCAATAGTTATTAACTGGTACTATGGCAACGACAAACAGAGACTTTTCAATGCAGAAGAGCGTAAAGCTTGAAACCAAATGCAATGCATGTCAGAGTGAGTCAATTATTTTGGCAATATTTTGGCACCGTTCTGCACAAAAATGCAACAACTGTTTTTCCCGATGCTGTGAAAGTAGTGAACCAGCTGTGAACTACCGCGTTGACCTGATACTCCCCAGGTGCTACTCACGGAACTATGTCTTAGAGCACGGCTTTGGAATCCACAGTTTTATGTTTATTCCACGATACCTGATCGTCGTGATTATTGCAAGTCAAGCAACATCTGATTCCTATACTGCGATCAATTACTCCTTCACCTTCCGCCATCCAATAAATACGTTTGGTCGCCCCAACAGCGTTATGGCCTAGTTAGAAATCGGAAAGCGGTGAGAAAGTTTGAACAGAATACTAATCCTATTCTGATTTTCACGATAATCCAAAAGTCCCGAAATATAATGGCGTAACGGATCAAGAGCTTCGCGTCTCCAACCGACACCAGCTGCTATTGTCTGGCAACAAATGACCTGGACTACACAGACACTCAAAGTTTTACTCACGAACTGGCAAATCATCCATCTTATATGGAGCTCGAAATGACGAATCATTTGTAACCCTGATGTCGACAGTTCGAACCAGCTTCACTTCATCTCACAGTTTAATATTAAAAAATATAGTATCTGGTACCTCTTAGCGTTCGGTGTTTTTATGTACGGCATAGACGATTCTTTGTCGTTTACTTCGGAGGGGTTGACTTTGTCCATTATAGTTGCAAATGTGGAGACTCATTTGCAGGTACTGGTAAGATAAGCTCAACCGTTTGTATAGGGAATGAAAAACGCACTAGTTGAGTGTGTGGGTGCGAGTGCAATGCTGCGTAGTTGCGGTGACGTTGATTAGTGAAGGTGTTTCAATTTGAAATATATGAACAGTCGTGTTGTGACAAACAATGTTGAATCTCAGCCCAGCTTATGTGTTCTGTCGACAGTTTCGGACAAGAATGGGAAGAGTTTCCATTGGTGCGACTGTTGTATCTGTTAACCAATTAGAATAAAGAATGACCGATCGATAAATTTTGGTGACATGTGGGATGTAGAGTAAATCGATGGAATTTCATCGATTGCGATAACACATTGATTTGAGATCATTTTTATTTAGTGTAAATGAGATCTAAGATAATAGTTAAATACCCACACGTATATTAATTGGTTCCCAGCAAATGATATTGTGTTACCTCTATGGTAAGACAGTCATAACTGATTAGAGCATATTGTTAAAGTTGAATTATTGTTGAAAACAAAAATGTGGTTATTATTAACTGATACCGCGTGACCGTTAAGGTCAGACAGCTTTTGCGTATGAGTGAAAACAAAGAGTAAGAAAATGAAGAAAAGAAAATTCATCGGAGGAAAATCGGCAGAGAAATAAAACAGAATTACTGGACAACGCCAAGTTACCAGTATTTATAGAAACGTTCATCGTAGAAAGCTGTTCTGATACTACATTTCATCTTTTCTGCCCTCGGTCAGTGAGAGAGGAATCATTCTAGACTGAGGCAATTAAAATTTTTGTCCCAATCCAGAGTTTCATTTTTGGGGAGTTGGATTTTCTCGACATTAAAAACCGACCTTGTATCTAACTCGTGGAAGGGGGAGTAACACATCACCCAATAAGTCCGGGGTCTGACACATAGATGGCACCATTAATAAAAATCCATATAATTTTTATAAAGTACTAACATTCAAATGGCACGTGTCAAAATCTAAAGCCATTCTGATTATTAGTTTACAAATTACAGTTATTTACTGTTGCAAATTTTCAAAACAATGGAAATATCTGAATTTTGTGTGTTGAGAAAGCATTGGTTTCTGATAAGAAAACACTGTTCAAGCAAAGCACTGGCTTGATAAGTATCATTTATACTCTGCTCTATCGGAAACAATAGTTAAGAAGTGGTATGCTGACTTTAAACGCTCAGGTTGCCTAAATGTTGCAGTTGTACCGGAAAACATAACCAAAAGTCCACACTAATTTTGACCAATCGTAAATTGAAGTTGCATGAAATAGCAGAGGAGTTGAAGATATCAAAAGACAGTGCATTCACCATTTTGCATGAACATTTGTCAATTAGAAAGCTGTGTTAAAAGTGGGTGCCGCATTTGCTCACAGTTGATCAAAAACAACAACGAGTCGATGATTCGGAGCATTGTTTGCAACTTTTTGAACGCAACAAAAATGAGTTTTTTCGCCAATATGTGATAATGGATGAAATTAAATTGCCAGTCAGCTGTATGTACAGCAGCAAGTGAAATCTGCCCAAACCGCCCAAATACATAACCATCAACAGGCAAGGTTTTGGCCTCCGTATTTTGGGATGCGCAAGGTATTTTGTTCGTTGATTATAATAAGAAAGAAAGAACCATCAATAGTATTTTTGGTGTGTTTGAAGGAAGACATCGCCAAATAAAACGGCCACAAATGAAAAAGAAAACATGGTGTTTCACCAAGACAATGCACCGTGTCACAAGTCGATAGCAACGATGGAAAAACTACATGAATTGCACTTTGAATTGATTCCGGACTCACTCTATTTTCCAGATCTCGCCCAAGCGATTACTGACTGTTTGCAGACATGAAAAAAATGTTTCAGGGGGAAGAGATTTAGCTGCAATGAAGAAGTGATATTAGAAACTGAGGCGCATTTTAAGACCAAAGACAAACCGTTCTAAAAAAGAACATCGAATTATTAGAGAATCGTTGAAATCTGTGTATCACCCTAGAAGGAGACTATGTTGATGATTAAGGTCGCATTTTGCCTAAAAGTTGTTGTTTTATTAGTTATGGCCGAGATTTATTGAGTGATGTGTTGAATATGGACTACCAGATAATGTAGGTTTGTTAAAAGGGAAAGGAAGCAAAAGAATAGCACACTACTCATAATGCGGGTGCGATAGAAGGAGGCAAACACAGCCATAATCTCCGAACCACTCACATATAATCATGTTAAATTATCAATTTAACAAAAAGAATTGTTTATCATTGAACTGAATAAAATTCACTCGCAGTGAATTCAGTAAAATTTTCTTTTGACATCTCCCAATCCTCGCGTTAAGAACTGAATTCGGATCCTGTGCCTTTAATATATTATTCAGAATTAAATCAAATCCACATAGTGTTTGAAACGAACTTTATATTGTAGTTGAATAAATATTTTGATTTATTTCGGAAATAACTTGTTCTTGTTTTTTGTTTTTTTAGTACTTTCATGCTGGCAGCGGTGAAATACGACGATTTGATCTCCACGTAATCGACGTCGAGGATGAAATAAATCGTCTATTGTACATGTTGCCAGCGACTACGACGACGCACACGGGTTATAATTGGTTAAACATGATGACCACGACGTCCTCTCCCGTGTTATAATTAATGCTGTAACGTGGAATTAGAGATTAACTTACCCGGTTATATCTGAAACTAATAACAGAATGGAAATCCTTTCGATTCTGCATTTCTGTTAAAGAATTCAAATTTCCGTGATTGAAGACTTTAAAAACCAATCAAATTGCTGCGTTTGTTTGGTTTCTCTTTTGTTTTTACTTTTTGTATTATTTTATGAACGATTTGAAACGCAACCGCAGTTCATAAATATGCCAACAACTTCTGAAGCTTGGAATTCTTACCAAGTAATCCCAGAGTGGGTTAGGATTAGTGAACCCGTTACTGATTAACACTATATCCGCACTTCAAGCATAGTTAAATGGTTAATGAATGTCTTACCTGATCCTCTGACGTCATGAGCCCAGATGTTATCGACGTGTGAGAAAAGATCGTCTATAAAAGATAAACAGAAAACGGTGAATTTGATGAGAAAGGAAAAACAAAAACTAAATTAAAATCTGCATAAAAATAATTGTCTAATTCAAGTGATCATGCTGTAGTATTATAGATTGATCTAGTTAACTCGCAGAGTTAAAGATACCAAATGTAGCCGGCTCATCAGCCGATGTAATGATAGTGTGACTCACAATGGTATTTCTCCGTCCGGTGAATCTCACATTTGGTATCTTTAACCCTACGGTTGAGTTTCCAGTGTTTCTATGAAACCGAAGGTATCGATGGATGATCATAAATATGTATAGTGTCCATTAAAAAATATATCCTCTTGCACAAGTAATTGAGCACTTTTGTTTTTTCTCCTATAACACTATAACACTGAATTACAATATATATATATATATTGTTGAATATAACAGACAACTTATGTATGGATATCCTTTGGTAGATCCTTTCAATACTCCAAATCACAATCTTAGTTTCGGGGGGAATTGGCCGATGCATCTGCATAGTTTTGATTTGTGTTCCAAATACTTTCAGACCCATCCGGGTCCATCTTCAAGGGAATGAGGATAATCAGGTAATATTCTGATTCGGCGTATTGAAAGGATCTACCAAAGGATATCCAGACATATTAAACAATACTTACCTGTAAGAGAAGATGCTGCCTATATATATATATATATATATATATATATATATATATATATATATATATATATATATATATATATAATATTTGTTTTTGTAGATATAACCGAGAACGCGCACGTGAAGTCAGACGTTAAAAGAACAAACCAGTGTAATTAATAAATCCGATTATCACACCAAAATACAAACAATTCTTGATGACTACACAAAATTCAAAAGAATTAACAACAATCTTACTAATACATTAAAGACACAAGTTAACAGACTTATCACTGCCAATAACGCACACATTGATAATTACCAACTTCCCAAAATAATCGGTGATTATAAACCTGGTTATTTATACGGAACAGTTAAGGTGCATAAACCTAATTCCCCTCTCAGATCTATCATATCCCAAATTACTACTTCCATATATTCATTTACAAAACCCCTAAATTAACTTATCAGCCCGTATTTACCCAGTGAATACAGCGTTAACGTTCACATAAGAACTATTACAAATGCTACAAACCAAACAATTGGACATTAAAATCATTGCTTTTCTTGATCTAGAAAACTTTTTCTATTAATGCACCTGTAAAAGAAACAATTGATATAATTATCAATAATATATACAACAATCGCTAAAAAAATAGTCATTGTTAAATACCTACTAAACCGTGCAAAATTAATCTCATCCACCAAGAAAACAGTATTAATAGAATTAAAAAATATAAAACAATTCCTTTATAATAACGTATTCACTAATTATATCGTTGATGAACAAATAAAATTAATGATATGAAACTTAAAACATGCTACTCAAATAATAAGATCCAATAGCATAACTCAAACTATATTAATTTATACTCTTACAAGAGTATAAATTGCAACCAAACTTTAGAAAAAACGTTATAAAAATGTGTACACTGATAATTTGTACATCCCTAATTGACAATACTAATAAAATTAGACTCATTATTAACTCTGAGAAATTTAATAAAGTAAAATCGATTTTCCCTTGTTGCTTTGGCTATTATAGGTTTAGAATAAAAAGCTTCATATGCTAATCTGTTTCGCCAGCCCCTTAGGCCAAGTCCCTATGCGTGTTTCCAAAAATATGCGTTCATTTCGTTTCCTTTCAATATTTTCGATGGGTTAGCCGTTTCTCCCAACTATGTATTGCACAAAGAAGGTGGCATAAATGTTCACTCTAGTACTAATATCTACTCCCACGTCTCTCACATTCATCGGGGAATTTTCTTAATAAAAAGAATTTTGATTAAATCACAGAAATTATTTAATTTTCCCCTTCTAGATAAATAACAAACGTTCCCCTGCATTCGCGGAATAAAGGAATATCGGACTTCATTCTCCCGACCGTGCTAACTGCCTGTTGCTTATACGTTCTGTAAACATTCTGGGTTAACGGAATGGACCGAATAAAAAATGCCGACATCTACTTGGTGCCTCCACGTGAGTAAATTTCTGACGTTCGAAAAATAACTCATTTTTTTACACTTGTGTTTTGAATTTGTTTCATGTCTATTGATAACTTCATTGGTTTACGTTCATCGAATACTATCCTACCGATATAAAGAAAAGTTAAACACGTCTTCTACCGATGCAATTTCAAAGTTAACCACAAGGTCGTTTTTGTGTAGGGAAAATCTCGCTCTACAAAGAGGGCAACCGGATTGGAACAAAATAAAAATTGCCTCAATCTAGAAGGATTTCTCCTCCACTGATCGAGGACAGAACAAATGGAGATAAAAATAAAAAACAAATAAAATCTCCAAAATAGTTTTAGTTTTTAGTGTAGAGAGTAGAAGGACCCCCTAGAAGGGGGGTAGGAGTAACAACAGAAGTCGGAAGTGACGTCATGTCAGTGGAAGGCTTTTTCGATCTGTTTTGTTCCTGACTGACAAACAGAGCGGAGGTGAAGAAGCGCCGGCCTGCTTACTGCCAGTGGCGGTGGCGCAAAATGGCTCGACAACAGTGAAATGGAGAGTTAATAAACTGAAATGAAATGTATTTGGTTCACTACTCAGAGTTGAAAGAATGCTTTACCACTGAGTTCAAACGGGATGCCGAATTATTCTTTCTGGTGTTTTCATCAACAACAGTCCAACACGCATGTGAAGAATGCGGTGTTCACAACCAAACTGACACCGTCGAGCAAAAAAAAAACTCACTCATTTTATCCCGTCCTTTTGACCGTCAACAGCGCCTATTTTGAATAATCTGACAAACGCCTCGTAATATCATGGGCCCGGTCGCGCTCGTGTGTCGCTACTGTTTACTTGCAACGCGGTCACCACACAAACACAGCTCGCTGCCTCTTTGACCGCAGCTGGCTCTTCGTCATCAATCTGGGGGTTCTCCCTTTCAACCCCGCTACAGAAAGCCCTTCTTGATCGGTGTACAATTTTTTATGACTTCTCTCTCTCTCTCTCGTGCAAAACAACCACAAATCTGTGTCGTCCGTTATGATGAATAAGCTTCTAAAACTAGACCAGCGTCCCCTCGTTATTGTTCAGAAGACAAGATACACCAGCAGCGGAGACGAAAACCGGGTACCCACGAGAAGGTAAGAATAATACTATATTAGTTGTTCGTTAATGTTTTTTTTAGTTCAATTGTTTTTTTACTTGCCTTACTTAAGAAGTATTCCAGAATGCATAAATTTGTCAATTACTGATTGCGAAAAAGTTCGGCGACAATAATAGCGAAATGTAAATAACTAATAATAATTTCGGTGATTAAACTAGGAAATAAAACTGTCGTCGTATATCTTAGCCGCAATTACTGATTGATTCTGAATCACCAGGGGAAAATCGATTTTACTTTATTATATAGACTAACAATATCCATACTTTGCTTCCTAATAAAATGTTTTGTGTTCTTTTTTCCCTTTTTCATCAAACAATTATAGACCCACTCCCGTACTTAAATGCACGGAATTTCTTGATTGAACAAAAATCAAATCGACGACTATTCTACATCATTAAAACTACATATTTACTCTCGGCGGAAAAAAACTTTAACGCAATATGTGTTTTTTTTTTTATTATACACACAATTATCTCAGGTTTCAGTCAAACCGGAAACAAACAAACAAACAAACAAACACACACAATTTCTTTAGAATTTACAATAGTGGATTAGTTTCGCATAGAACTTTAACGTAACATGTTGGTTTTTATATTAACTTACGAAATATTCCATAACTTTTTGGTGTATCGGAATCAGAAAAGATTTAGCCTAATTTCCGATTCCAAAACCGATTCTTAATTTTCTATTGCTAATACTAATGGTAAAATGATAATATTTATCATTTTATTGTTTTTAAACTATCAGTAAAATCTATAGATCATAATAACATCAAAATACAATTTAAATTTATTTTACTTGTGTAAAATAAACCCCCAAAATTAAACTTTGCATAAATTCGGCAGGTAACCTTAAAAAGAATGCAGTTGATTTAAAAGGTTCTGAATAATGTTCAAAAATTAAATAAAACATTTTTCTCAAGAAAAATACTGACAACATCATTGATAATTAAATTTAAAGTAAAATAAAAAAATGTTTTTTAATTTATTTATTTTATGCTCTTAAGCTTTTGTCTTTTTTTATTATATTATCGGTTTTTGTCCGGTGGGTTTTTTCGGCATTGACAAACCTTACAAGAGGTAGCCAAAAAGTTTGAAGAAAATCTTTGAACATTTTTTAAAACTTCATGTGGAGTTGAATTAGGTATGAATGAATTTAAAGATTTTCACGGCTCAGTGTGAGAACACACTTTGGCGTCAGTTCTTCTTTGATTTTGAGTTTCCATGTCTTTACAGGTTGTAAAACAAAATGTCTAATGATATTAAAGGAAATAGAAGGCAATAATATCCAAGAGTAATAATAAAGATGATTCTTGATTATTAATATTATTGAAACGGTTTAGCAGTTCAGGTGTTACATTTTTCCTCCACTGACAAGAACAGAGGTACATTCCAGATTCCGTAAAAGACAGTGAAAATATGTCAACATAAAAATTTAATGCCTATATATATTTTAAAAACTATTTTAAAGAAATTTAAAACGCGTTTTATGAATTAAAGATCTATTACTAACGTGTTTTTTTTTTGTTTTTTTTTTACATATTTAAACTTATATTTTAATGTAATGTGAAAGTTTGCATTGTTTTCTTTGTAGAAGTTAAGTAGATTCTTTTAAGAACTTATAAGTATTGTTATTATGGTATTATTGTATATTAACACCCTCGGGTAAGAACTTATAACTAGTAGTAGTAGTAGTAGTAGTAGTAATAGTAGTAGTAGTAGTAGTAGTAGTAGTAGTAGTATGATGATGATGATGATGATGATGATGATGATGATGATGATGATGATGATGATGATGATGATGATGATGATGATGTATATTAACACCCTCGGGTAAATCACCTCCGCCCTTAAACAAGAATGTGAGTCTACTTTTCTAGGCGATTAAGTGTGAACACCCTAAAAAATTGGCGAGAAGAAAACTCCCAGAAAAATCAATTATTTTAAAATTTAGAGTGGGGATCAGTTTCACATGTAAATTTAACGGTAAATGAGTCTCCATTCCCGGATCGTTCTAGCGTTTTAGGACAGAAAACAAAAAAATTATATAAATTCTGTGCGTTTTTTGGATGGGTATTAGTTTTTTTAAACGATTACGTGTGGTTGTATAACCTTACCAGTCGAACTTAAGGTTAGTGGCTAAAGAAATTTAATGAACAGTCCCAAAAATTTAGAATCGCCCGGAAATGACGATCATTTGACGTTAAATTTCTATACGAAATTCTAGAATAATTGTTTATTTTTGCCTTTCAACTAAGTTTTTCACGCTTAACGGCCTAAAAAATAGATTCTCATTTGGGGGGGATTTAGATGAGGGTGTTATTAATTACTTGTGATCTTATTTAATTGTCTCCCCACAAGAGCAGAGTTAGACACAGAGTCAATTTTTAATGTGGGAATCCAGCTCTCCAAAAATGGGCACTCTGGATTGGGACAAAACTAAATTGTCCTCAGTCTAGGAGAATGTCTCCTTCACTGATCGAGGACAGAAAAGATCAAGTATAGTATCAGAACAGATACTACACTTTGAATTATTTTTTTTTTTTAAATATAACATATTTTGACAAATTAGGCACAACCAATATCTTTAAATTTAAACATTATAATCTTGCGTCTCCTCCCTTTGAAAATCGTTAATTAAATTCATTTACGAAGAAATGTTAGGTTCTTTGAAATGAAAATAAACATTAATTAATTCATTATTGACTAATTAATGAAGGTGGTTGTTTTTTATTCAGAAAAAATATTTTCTATAAGCTGGCTAAAAATTATCAATAAATTGTTTGTCAATAATAAACTGATCCAGTGTCAGATATCCAATTAATGTCCCAAAAGATCATACAAAAATTTCTGGCTAAAAAACCTTCAGGGTTCAGAAAAAATATTGGTGGGTCAAATATTTTGAGGTGGATTTACTCTCCGGTGGCAGATTCATTGGAAAGCCCTTTATGATCGCGATAAATCCACAAAATCCTATCACACAAAAGTAAATTGATTTATCTACAAGTTTACCAATGTGTATTGTTGTTTTTTTTATAACAAAAAATAAACATATCCGTTTTTTTTATAGATTTTATTCCAGCACAATATTATACTAAAATAAACCAGTTCCCAAGAAAATAATGGGATATCTGACCGGTAAGGTTGAATTTGAATTACAAGGTCAAAAGGGCCTATACTCAAAGGATATGAGAAGAAAATGCAGAGATGACGTCACGGATGTCGAATTAACAAAGAACGAAGGTTTGAGAAGGAGTTCCGCTGTGGAACTTGAACAGGCCGGATGTTTAATAAGATGCTGTAATACTTTACAAAGTTGAAACCGCCGAAGGCAAAATGTAGGCCCGAGATATCTATCTATCTATCTATCTATCTATCTATCTATCTATCTATCTATGTATCTATCTATCTATCTATCTATCTAGCTGGCTAGCTAGCTAGCTAGCTGGCGAAGTAATTAAGTAATTATAGCTCCTTACATCAAGTGGCTTCATGGCTTGTCTGGAGTGATTTCCATTAAAAAAAATTACTATAAGAATTTGGGTCTCTCATTTTTCTCTTTCATACGACTTTGTAATAGTTTAACGTGAATATTTCTCTCCATAATAAATTGTAAAAGCTCTGAGAGATCTGCCTTTTTAATTCATACTTTCTATTACGAAATAAGAAGTTATATTTATACAACAATAGCGGCGGCGGGACGGAAAAAATAGACAAGACGAATAAAAAGAATTGCGCAACACAGTCGACGGGCGACAATGAAGAGGAAAAAGAAGAAAAGTTAGCGGGAAAAAGGTGTCACACACACACATAGTTATGAGAGTGAGACATTAAAATGTGTGCCGTTTTTCGAGTGATAAAAAGAAGATTAGCGCAAAAGAATTAAAAATAATGAAAGGGGCACACAAGTAGTAACATACATCATTACAGTAGTACCGATATAGAAAATTCGACCCATTGTACGAATTTTTTCATTATTATCTCTTGGTTCCGGTGAAGCACAAGGGTGCTGAAACGTAATTGCATTTGCGTAAGCCTACTTAAATGTTATATATATATATATATATATATATATATATATATATATATATATATATATATATAACCCTCTTTACTAAGGCTGGGCACTCTGAGTGAATTTAATAACAAGCAGTACTACTAGCTTCATTGCGAGATCCAACACGATTTGTTGTTGTTGTTGATCACTCTTCGCTTCTTGCTGTGAATACCCGCCGTCTTGGCATTTACAAAGTTAAATTCCTCCTAAATTGCAAGCTAATTTCTGGTGGCCAACGGGTAAGTTTCTTGACTGCGAATCAGTTGCGATTTGCCCGCCGAAATTTGATATATATATATATATATATATATATATATATATATATATATATAGAGAGAGAGAGAGAGAGAGAGAGAGAGAGAGAGAGAGAGACAGAGAGAGAGAGAGAGACAGAGAGAGAGAGAGAGAGAGGAGAAGGAGAGAGAGGGAGTGAGAGGGGGGGGGTAGATAGTATTATATACATGCAAATCCAACTGTCTCTTTATTATTACTGTTTCTTCATTATTGCCTTTTTTCCTTTATTCCAACCTTGTATTATCCATGATAACACGGCATATCAAACATAGCACTATTCATGTTAAAGAATGGGGCTCCGATAATGCATCGCTTTAAAA
The DNA here is from genome assembly GCA_963556195.1 of Sepiola atlantica. Lineage (NCBI taxonomy): Eukaryota > Metazoa > Mollusca > Cephalopoda > Sepiida > Sepiolidae > Sepiola > Sepiola atlantica. Next base: position 54,016,931 of record OY744541.1, read on the forward strand.
ACGTTGAATTAGAATATCAAATATTCAAATTTTATACCAGAAAAAAGTCACCTCAAGATGGACGGAGAGCACAACAGCCGAAATGTTGAGAAAATAAAAAAATAAAGTTGAGAAAAAAATGTTCGAAACATAAATAAAACAAAACATATTTCAAAGAAAATATGTTTTTAGGCGAAAGAACTAAAAAGTAGAAATTTTACGGAATAAAAATGCTAAATCGTTTTCTTCGAAATATGGTTTGTCTCATGTACATTATTTACACGTATCAAACTGTTCTCCTCATCTTTGTTGGTGTTATTGTTGTTCACACTGTTTCTGCCATTCTACGTTCGGACCTTCTCTCTTTCATACGACTTTGTTGGAAGCAGCAGCGACAGCGAATGTGCTTATTACGCATCGACTCTTGATTGAACAAAATCTCTAATCAACAGTTTCTTTCAGCCAATCAAAGAATTCCAACGCGTGGTATAAAAAAAAACATTTCTTCGGTTTCTTTCACAACAGACGTGCACGCGACATAGCTCTGCCTATCTCCTGGGGACATCGACAGACGAACGAGAAACTTTAATGGACTACTAAACACAACACCAGGCGTAGCATGCACACAATTTCTCCTCACACGAAAAATGTCTATTTCACTCAAAAACGTTCGTTGGACACTTGGAACTTTCATTCTTCACGAACTTTTGTAGAAGCAGTATTACTACAAACGGCAATAACAACAACAGCAACAAAAATCGCCATTAACAATGTTTGAAATATCTGTTTGATTTCTAAGCTGGGTGCTGATTGGGGCAAACACGTAATTTAGATTGTGACTTGCCCAATCAGAAACAAATACGTATTCATGCGAGTAGAGCACTGCCCCCCCCCCCCCGAACTCTTTAAGGGAGTGCTCGTCACTCTTCCCAGATCTTTAGCCGCGAGAAGGTAAACTGCCTAAATCATCCACGTCGCTCGAATCAACAATAAAACTCCTCTCTTGAGACGCAAACCAAAAAAACCGCCGAGTCACAGGTTCTCGGCGTCGACAAGAAGGTTTCAATATCCAATATGGCACGTGGGCGTAGACGATTGCAACACATATACTTACAAACCACATATGAACTCGACCTGCCTTTAGCTAATACCTACGTACGTACAGATTTTCTGCTAAGAACATTCTCCTGTTATGAGTACTTGATCGTTCCCTACAACGAGGACATTTATCTTTCATATTATGGACTCTCAAACATTTTTCTTAGTCTAGACTACTGGACTTATTCTATTACCAAAACATTATCTGTTATAAAATGCTAACGAAGATGGCCAATAAAGTCAATACAAATTTAGAACGCTACCTTGTCTTTCTAGTTTACATTTTGGTGACCCTGCCTCGAACTAAGTGGCCCTTTGAACAAATGTGCAGTCAACTATTCTACCCTTTATATTTCGTTGTCTTAAGCCATTTCGTTAAATAAAAATACTTGTCATTCTTCCTTTTGATATTGCCTTTCCCTCGCCAACATGATGGAATGTGTTCAATGTTACGGAGAAAAGAGATAATTTTTATAAACAGGCACATGATAAGTGTGTTTCTAATTCTGTCGTATTAGTTGAGTAATATGTTCGAGCGTAATGAATTCCAGGTACCAACATTATTTTGTTGTTTAACGATATTTATATCCTAATAAAAAGGAATGAAATATTTCGAGATCTTTTTAGAAAAGAATCTAACGTAAATCATTATATGAAAAACAAAAAGGAAACAAAACTTTTTCAATTCCTAAACTAGAAGACAAAACTTACTTTTGTTTGACGATTTGCGAGTAAGGGCTATAAAACTCCGATAAGTCAAAACGAGGCTCTGAAAATAAGAAAAAATATCGCATTATTTATAAGTGACAACAAAGTAACAGTTATGAAAATCATGTTTAAAAAAAAGGAAAATAATGGTCGAAAGTTTTATTATAAAAATACTAAACGTAACATCCTTTAATATATTTCTTTCACGAACCATTCAATAATTAAGGTGATTTTATGAACGAACCGATATTATTATTTCTCTGTTATCTGTTTGCTTCGATTTAGTTTTCGTAAATCACCAACTTATTTATATCTTTGTTTGCGGTAGATGTAACTATATTTTACGGAAGAAAACATTGTTTTTTTTTAAATATTTTTAATTATGTATATTTATTAGCATAGTTTATGTTTTGCGTAACGATTAAAATGTGTTTCTAAAACAAACAAATATTAACTCTCTAAAATATTAGGCTGGAAAATAAAACTAATATAAACTTCGTATTGGTCGATGTAACCCTCGACCTTGCGGATCCGTGACGTAGTGGATATAGTACAAAGTAAAATTCAGTTTTAAGTGATAGTCATCTGAAGGTCGAAGGTTCAATCCTCAGTGCGAGAGATACGAAGAATTGTGAATTACTGAAGAACCGTACGAGAGCATGCTACCCCTGTGGATTTAATAATGGGTTCCGTTCGAAATTCTGTCCAGATTCCCGAGTTCGACAAGATACACCTAAAAAAGGTCGGAGGTTACATCGGCTGAAACGTAGTGAGAATAACACCCAAGATGAGAACAGTAGTCCGAATATTCCAAATTATACAAATTATCAATCCTCATCTAAAAAATTCAGAAATATATTTTTTAAAAGGGAATTATTTTACCTAAAATAAAAGGCTACGAAAAAAAAAATAAAAAAGGTATCCTTGAATTTAAACACCTTAAAACGATAAAAAAGAAATAAAAAATTCTTCACTTTTAGTGTAATAAATAAATGAAAAGATCATTTATAAAAAATAAATAATAACAAAACAAAACAAAAAAGGGGTGAAAAAACAAATATGCAACAAATGTTACGAAAGGCATGATAAGTTACTCTTCTACCTATCTGAATAAGTTTATTTGTGTTTTAACTTATTTTAAAACTTTTTTTCAAAACAAACCTGGTGTCCATTATGTCTAGTTAAAACGAAAAACAAAATGACTAGCCATGAACCCTACACGATGCGCTTTAATAATCACTCAAAAATCGAAAAGTAAATAAAATACTGGTAGAAACACATCCAATAAATGTCACAAATCGTGGGAAAATGTGATGTTCTACCAGACCATCAGAACAGAAACTGCACTCTGATCTTAGCCAAAAGGCCAAGGTTTATAGAAGGGCCAGTGGATCAATGTTACACAATTTGTAACAAACCGCGAACCTGAGGCCTGCAGTCTTAGTCATTACTGACTGAGCTAACTGACTGAACTTATGAAAGTCTTTCAAATTAACTCACTTAAACAATTCACTGAACCCGCTCTGTTGACAGTGGAACTCTTCGGTCACAGTAGGAAGAGAGGCGCGGCAGCCTAGCTAAAATATACGACCGCAGGAAGTATATATTGGCTAGTCTTAGATTTAATATCCAGTAGTATCCTATCTAATATGTGCTTGCTTATCATACTCATATATCCATATACTGATGAAGGGAAATTAATCTGATCTTGTTGTTAAAATCTGCCTTATTATCTTTAAGGGTAAATCTTGTATTTTTAAGGGATGTAAATTTCAATGCTTTTCTCTGCCAATATCAGAACATATTTCCAATGCGAAAGAATTTATGTTGTGACGGTCCCTACTGTCAGCTATTTTATCATTTTTAAATAAGTATGGTTAATATTGTCAATAGTGGAGTTCAGATATTGATTTTTCTTGTTGATTTTTATGTTCTTCCCTATGTTATTCACATATCTTGTTCAAACACATCCAAAGCAGGGATGGGAGGTGTGATCTTACGAAATGTGGAACCTCGAGTACGTCACAGTAGGAGAGTTGATGTTCATTGTTGAAGTGTAGTCTGGGGGTTTCAAGTTTTGTGCTGTCCTGACTTCACTTGACAACTCTTCTCTGCCATCGGGATAATAATATAAAACCTTCTGTCGAATTATTTTAATGAATGAATTGACAGCCTGAATTATGTCTTATATGAATGACTTGTTGTCATGAATGGCTATGTTCTTAGATGAGAAAGTGATGTCTTCCTTGGTAAACATATTAAACAATTTGGATGAAAATTAGATCAAAGTGAGGAGCAACAAAAATATGTCTAGGTTTATATAGACATTATATTTTTTTCGATATATATTCCTTAATTGAACATCCACAAATTGTTCAAATCGCAAGTTCGATGAGAATTAGGTTACAAATTTCAGAGCATGTATAGTGATTATTTAAATTCTAATGACCAAAACATTCACTTTTTAGTCATATCATTTATTTTATTTGCAATGGCAAAACTGACGATGGTCTTACAATTGTTTCACAACGAGTAAAATGCAGCCATTGAACGCAATTATTCGCTGTTCGTCAGAAACCAAGAATTAAAGGCATTTACAAGATGTAATATCGAGCACAAAGTTCGCGGAGAAAAAAGCAAACAGAAAAGTAGACAACAATATTATGGTTACTTTTTAATAAGTATGATCAATTTTTAATGAGTATGGTTCATTTTTATGAGTATGATCAATTTTTAATGAGTATGGTTCATTTTTATGAGTATCATTTAATTTAATGAGTATGGTTAATTTAAAAAAATAACTTTGTGAATGACAAGCGTTAATTCACATGGTCTATAAGTTAAGGTAAATAAGGAAGGAGTTCCCTATTTATTATGTTACATTAATGTGCCAAAAAGATAATCACATCTGAACATCAAAATCAAGTAATACAACCAGTGAGTTCGAGTAGGATATCTTGACCATCAAATTAATTTAAATATTTCAAATTTCTTTTACATGTGATCATGGTTTTAGGTTTATTTTAAACGCTCTGTCATTGTAATTTAATGTTTTAAATAAATACGAGAAAATATTATATTGCAAACATAATTATTTTACAATAATTTAATTTCATGAATCTAATATTTTTACCAATTACAAATATTTTACTATTTTACTATTTATGGGTAAAATAAATTTAAAATGAAAGATTATTGCAATACAATGTGAACAAGTTAAGTAAACTATCGTATTTTTAAAACATTACTAATCGATATAGAGGCGACATAAATTTGGTGGTAATTAAAAAGAATTAAACTTTAGTTTACTTTTAACCTCTTTTAAAAATGTGGTGGTAATTAAAAAGAATTAAACTTTAGTTTACTTTTAACCTCTTTTAAAAATGTGGTGGTAATTAAAAAGAATTGAACTTTAGTTTACTTTTAACCTCTTTTAAAAATGTGGTGGTAATTAAAAGAATTAAACTTTAGTTTACTTTTAACCTCTTTTAAAAATATGGTGGTAATTAAAAGAATTAAACTTTAGTTTACTTTTAACCTCTTTTATGAATTTGATAAAAATGAATTTTTCAAATTGAATATATTTCTTTTAAAGTGTTCGTAAATTAATGTAATATATTTTAATAATTGTATTTTATTAGGGGTTGATGTGGATGCATCTAATTAGCACACATGTTAGTGTGATGTGATATAAGATCAAATATATTGATTTAAATAAATTGGGGAAATTGTGATAAACTATGTTTACTATTTCTTCTGACTATGCATATAATGAAATGCTTTGGGGCGTTGTCTCTTGAACTCCAGGTATACAAACACAGAAGACAAGAATATTTAAAGACAAATCTTCACAAATTTCCGCAAATACCAACTTTTTGCAACACACGGTTCTTCTCTTTCTTTCCTTTCAATTCTTTCAAATTGTGTTTGTCTTCATTTTCTGTCGCCTTCGTCACGATATTTTCTAAACCATATTAAACCTAATTATGAATAATAACAATATTCTAAATATGTCTTATTGTTATGAACTCGTCTTAGATCGAATACTCCCACTAGTTAATTAAAAAATTAAAAAAGCATACACAAAAAATTGTTTACAATTATGACAATTATTGATTTAAAAATAAAAGAAATTAAAGAGTGACTCACGCTATGTGTATGAATTTTCTTCAATTCATTATGGTAAATCGCTGTTCTTAAGGTTAGGAAGTCGAGATAACTTTCGATAAAATCTTTCTGTTGATTGCACTGCAGTCCGAGGTCGGTGTCTTGGACTGGAATTGTGTAGTTGATCATTTTCTCATGGCCATAGCCGCTAACAACGATATTCGGGTTCTCGTTATTATTGTAACATTTGGTGGAAATATAGAAGATCTTCTCGAAGCCTTGGTAATAATTACGCGACATATCAAAGCGATGAGCCTGATGGTCGCAACGTTTAAGTGCCAGGTCTTTCAATAAACGTGAGTTGATTCCGTTAAAGAAAGCGACCATAATTGCAAC
>OY744541.1:54025718-54078218 GCA_963556195.1 Sepiola atlantica
TTAATTGATTGCTGCCTGGAAAGCGGGTAGGTTTTGCTAGTATATATATATATATATATATATATATATTTACTTATCTCAACTATATTCATATCAAAACACGTTAAGCTTATTTAATTCAATTTTACATTTAAATATTTTCAAACACGTTATATATACCCCAAAGAACACTGTAAAAAGGACCCCACCAAGATTCTTATTTTGAATATTCATTTTATAAAAACACTCAAATAAATTAATATTCTGCACAATTCATTTCTATTTTTGTACTCCACTTTCCTGGCATAAATGTAATACTTTTCTTCATATTAATGTTAATATTATTTTAGTAGTAATATTAATTACAACGATTTAATTAAAAACGTTTAACATTCAAAATGATTATTTTCAAATTTAAAAGATAACTGACGGTTTTCTTTGTTGTTGACGACGATGATGCTGATGCTGATGCTGATGCTGATGCTGATGATGATTATGATGATTATGAAGATGAGCATTACATTTGCCATTAAAGAAAACAATTTTGAATTAGAAAAAATAGAATCATATTTAGAAAAAAATTGTCATTACGCTTGCTTTAATCTTAAGGGCGAAAAACACAAAGTAGCCATTTTAAATTACTCAGGAGTATATAATTGTTTTATTTGACGAATTGAATTTGGCGATTTCAAGAATAATTAATGGAACAACAAGGTGCGCAAACAAAAACAAATAGTAAACAAATAACTATTACCAAAAGCAATAAAAGTTACTTTTCTACCTACCTGCCTAATTGTTTGTGTTTTAAAATACTTTGAAGCACTTATTTTACGTAAATTGGAAAGTTCGGTCAAATATATTACGTTATACTGAAAAAAAAGATGGCTGACAGTCGTTCGCCGACCGGCTACGAAGTCTGGTTATATCTTTTGGTATTTTACCCCCCCCCCTCCTTCAATTAGGTAGAAAGGTAAATTTTAAGGCGTTTGGGACAGTTATTTGTTTACTATTTGTTTGTTTCTTCAACACCAAAAGACGAAAAACAATCTTCGGAGATATCCGCATACGCCATCTTGAAAATAGAACTGTAACCCGATCGGATTTGGACGAATTATTAAAATGCAATAAAAACGCTTAAAAAAAACTATAAAACACAAAAACATGGGCAGGTAGGTAGAATAGTAACTTTATTGTATTTGGTAACAGTTATTTGTTGATTATTTATTCAGTTTTGACACCCCTTTTTCCTGTTGATTATTCTTGACAATCGCCCCGATTTTTAAAAAATTCTTTGATTATGTGGAATTCGTTTTTATACTTATACAAAATCAAATCTCAACATTGGAATATATCAAATTACACCATGACTATCACGTTTTTGTTGTTTTTCTTCAAATTATCAAAATATGAAAAGAACATTGTTTCTTTGTTTTTCTGGAGCTAGATTAATTGCTGCCCGGATATTGGGTAATTTTTGCTAGTATATATATATATATATATATATATATATATATATATATATATATATATATATATATATATATATATATATATATATATATATATATATATAAAGAGAAAAACTAAATTAAAATATTTTAGCCGGTTAAGATGTTGAACAATTCGGACAGCGAAAGAATGGAAACATATTCCAGTCGGTTTTAATTTAGTAAACATTTTGGGGTATTTCAGATTATATCTCGTGTGGCTCTGTGTTTCTCGTCTATACGTATTTTTGATGAATGCACATTGACGAGAAAAATAGAATGGAATATATTTAGTGACATATAGGCTAAGTTACTTTCTCTGTATTAATAAAATTATCAAACAAAATCTTGTGTTCGTGTATGTTCGTTTCTAAGCTATACGAAACATTGATAAATAAACATTGAATTTTGTATTAACTATTAATCGAATATTTATCGAAATCAAAAATAAAATGCAATAAAACTAGAAAATAATATGTAAAACTCCTATTTAAAAAAATTTGAAACATTTTTACTTGTTTTTCTCTAACCCATAAATATGTCTCTACTCGGCCAATACCGGGTAAATACAGCAGGTTATAAATGAGTCCGGAGAGAGCATGAAACAACTTCACACTGAAATGTTTTCCCCTCCAATTTGAATGAGAATAAAATCGTAATTAAATTACACAACATTCTTAAAAGGATTGGGCAAAGTTCAATCCTTTTAAGAGCATCTAACATCATATAATAAACACTCTTAAAAGGATTGAACTTTGCTCAATCCTTTTAAGAGCATCTAACATCACAGAATAAACACTCTTAAAATAATTGAGCAAAGTTCAATCCTTTTAAGAGCATCTAACATCATAGAATAAACACACTTAAAAGAATTGAGCAAAATTCAACTCTTTTAAGAGCATCTAACATCACAGAATAAACACTCTTAAAGGGATTGAGCAAAGTTCAATCCTTTTAAGAGCATCTAACATCACATAATAAACACTCTTAAAAGGATTGAACTTTGCTCAATCCTTTTAAGAGCATCTAACATCACAGAATAAACACTCTAAAAAGGATTGAGAAAAGTTCAATCCTTTTAAGAGCATCTAACATCACAGAATAAACACTCTAAAAAGGATTGAGCAAAGTTCAATCCTTTTAAGATCCTCTAACATCACAGAATAAACACTCTTCGCAGCCCCTAAGTTCATACAACTTCTAACTTTACTCAAATTGCACCAAAAAAGTATTTAAACAGTTTGCATAAATATTTTCAAAATCTATAAAATAAAATTGTCAGACAAGTGTAAGGCAATTAACGTTCTAACGTCATTTTCGAGTTAACGTTTTATTAAATGTGTTTTACTTTTAAACAATGTTATTTAATGTAGTGATAAAAAAAATGTTGCAAGTAATTCAATTAAACTTAACTAAAAATTCGCTTTGGTAAAAGGGAAAATGACCGATATGCAATAGCTGTCTTCAAAAATATATCTTATTCCGTACGATGTCTACTTCCTCATTAAAATAAAATAAATCTCTTGAAACCATATATGAGATTTAAATTTCAACATTTCTTAAGACGTCATATCGATTTAATTGCAAAACTTCTTTCAATAACATATACTCCTTTATTATGTTTACAAAGATGTCATTATTTTATTCCAAGAAATAAATTAACAGAAATCAATTAACAGAAATCAATTAACAGAAAAGGCAAAAAGATCAATGAGCAAAAAGATCAATGAGTAAAACAAAAAAATAATGTAAAAAGACTCCCAGGCAACGCTGAATAGCAGAGCTTTTTTTTTCAAATATAGAATAGGAAGTTCAGAAAGACATTCGGATATTTATAGAGAGGGTAGAAGAAGAGAGAAGGAGATGCGGAGGAGGGGGCCGTCCAAAACCGTGTAAAGGTTGAGTGGCGAGTAAATGATCGACGGAAATGGAAATCGCTCCAGACAAGGCATGAAGCCACTTGATGTAAGGAGCTAACAAAAAAATATGATTATCGCAAAGACAGGAGATGTCTATTGACCTTAGTCTTGAAAATACCAAGATTATAGGTAGGAGGAAAACAGTCAGCAGGAAGAGAGTTCCACAAGCCTACGGTCTTGGAAAGAAGCTACTGGAATAAAAAGCTGTATTACAATGAGGTATCAAAACAGCGAATTGATGGAGACCACTAGACCAACGAGTCAAACAAGCTGGAACAAAAGAAGCGGGGAATAGATCACATAATTCTGAAGAACACATGCCTTAATACTATTTATAGAAAAGACTGAGACTAGCAACTATAGTAGTTATAGAGAATAGCCTCAGGTGTGAGATAGTGTCGCTCTGTGGCGGACCCTCTGACTTAGAATAGGTCGCCAAACTAATTAAAAATCACCCTTTAACAATTAGAGTGTCGGTCCCCAAAGTTCTTGACTTGAAATTTATACAAGTTTTCTTTTGTTTACTATTCTCTTTACCAAATAATTATTTTAATAAAAAAAAACATACGTTATTTTCTTTCATTTGTTCTGTTTGAAATTACCCATTGCTTCGTAGCGGTACTAAGTTGCTGACCCAATCCGGATAATTACCCACTGATCAATCAATCATAACGTGGGAATGTGGTAATCGCTGGACCAGGCTTTTCGACATCTGCGGCCTTCATCAGAGCGGCAACTTTTCCTGGACAGTAGCGGGTGACCAATCGAACTCAGGAACGGCCAAATTGATGACGTCACTCACTTAGCTGAGAGGTGGGGTACAGTAACCCTCCGATTGACAATTGAATTTCTGTCCAGCGATATCTGTAGACAACCCCCCCCCCCAAAAAAAATATGTTTCTCTTTTCGTCTTTCTTCCTTTTGGTTTAATCTAAGTCTAAAGCTCTGGCTTAGGCATGTCGATTTCTTTGAATTATTTTGTAATTATATTTTCCTCGAATTCATATTTTAAATGATTAATTTTGATTATTCAATGTAATTCTGTCCCGCATGTGACATATCATGTTTTGATGGGATAACCTGACTTCCCCATTCACGAAATAGATGGACTCGTCGGACTATAAGTATGAGACATTCGAGTTAAGACACATGCAGTCTTAACATTCTGTCTTACATATTCTCTAGTCGGTCTTCCCTATTACATATTCTGTATTCTGTTAACATATCTTGTATGTACAAGATATATACATCCGGAAATGAACCTATTATTTTAAAGACCTTCCACTCGGGTTATTTGTCATTATATCTTCAACAAGATATATCAGCTGGCTTCGACGGATTTCGAAAACGAATTCACACTTCAAAGGAGTTACCATGTAAAAAAAAACACACTTCAAGAAACGAAGTCAAACGCACGTGGCGGATTTTGTTTTTGTACAACTTGAAAGTCATCGTTAAAAAAGTCGTTCAAAGAGGATTTTTTTAAAGTAAGAGACTTTTACTGTTTAAATTGTAAAATGAAATGTATATTAAACCGTGACTTAAATGCGAATGCGGTCTAGTAACATTACAGTCTATTCAAGTTAAAAGTACTTTTAGTAAGTAATAATATTACGGCTGTTATTTTTTTTTTCTAATATATATATATTTTTTTAATTATTGCTTGTCGTTGTGTGGGTTTTAAAAAAATTGTTTGTGTGTCGTATTTCTGAATATTTCAGTATGGAACAATTAGTCGAAATGACTAAAATGCGGTGTACACGTTTTCAACAACAGCAACAATTACAACGGGAACAACTACAACAACAGCAACAAAAACAGCAACAACGCCAAGAGTTGCAATGACAAATTCTACAACAACAACAAAGTTTCGAAAAATGCTGAAACAGACTACTGGTGAAAGAAAAAAGTTTTTTTTTCTGCCGAAGGAATTGCAAATTCGTCATCTGAATTTGTATAGGAACCTGATTCTGGCATTAAATTTCCAGCATATTTCAGACGTTTTGAAACAATATTTACTAAAAGATGCCAACATTGGTCGGATGAAGAACGGGTAATCCTTTTATTACAGAAACTAGGGACAGACGAGAATACTAAATATACGAACTTTATATTGCCCAGAAAACCAGAGGAAGTTTCATTTGAGGAAACTATAAATATACTGTCAAAGATATTCGATGAAAGAAATAGTCTTTTCCACACGCGATACAAATGTCTAAACATTGTTAAAACGGATAACGAGGATTTTTTGGCATACGCAGGAACAGTGAACTCTTTGGACGAGCAATTCAAGATGGATGAAATCCTCAAAGATTTATTCCAGTGTCTAATTTTTCTTCAAGGACTAACCGCACCTAACTCCAAAGAAATTAGGTCTAGAATCTTAACAATGGTGGAGCAAGATACGAAAATAACGTTACAAAGAGTGACAGAAGAATGTCAGCGTCTCATAAATGTTAAAAGGGATAATACCCAAATTGAGGAAAAAAGTGTTGACAAAGTTCAACACATAAAACAAAAAAATAATCCTAAATTCAAAAAGACAGGAAAATGTGAGACGTTCGGAAATAATAAACATACTAAAGACGTATGTTAGTATAAGAACAAATTCTGTGAATCTTGCGGACGTAAGGGTCATAAATGGTCTGTTTGCCGCAAGAAAAAGAAAAAGAATTTTGAAAATGTAAGCCTTGTGTTGTCGAAAAAAGAAATCCAGAAGAGTAAAAATCGAAAATACGTAGATGTACGTATAAATGGTCATACAATCACGTTGTTATTGGATTCTGGTTCAGAAATAAGCATTATTGACGAACAAACATGGAAAAAATTGGGAAACCTACAATTGTTTTTTGGGTTGGCCCAATACTAGGCAATCTACATTCCAAAAATGTACGATTTAAGGGACCCCCACCCCTTAACGAATTATTGAGGAAAAATTTTAAAAAATGGATTCGGTCGAAAGATTGCGAGACGGCTTCCCAGAAAATAAAAAAATGTCTACTCTCAGATCTAGCATTAGCTCATTATGATCCTGTGAAAGAAATCATCCTTGCGACTGATGCTAGTGAATACGGAGTGGGTGCTGCACTGCTAAACAAATATGAAGATGGTATTACTAAACCGATCGCGCACGCTTCAAGAACTCTTTTACCGGCTGAGAAGAATTATAGAGAAAGGGGCATTATCGATTGTGTTCGGGGTTAGAAAATACCATCGCTTTTTACATGGTAGATCATTTATACTTCAAACAGACCATAAATTGGATAAAAAGGGTATTCCTACACACACTGCTAACCATTTACAGCGACGGGGTGTAACCCTACTGAACTATCATTTTAGGATGGAATACATCGCATCTTTAAAAAAAACATCGGCATGCGGATAGACTATCAAGATTAATTCCCAAAAATGAAGAGATTTTAGAAGAGACGGTTATAGCAGCACTAAAAGAGGAAAAAGAAATCTCAGGTCTGTTGTTAAACACTATCAGAGAATTACCTGTAACTTTGGAACAAATAAAAAAGGAAGCTGAAAAGGATGATTATATATTAAATATAAAGAACCAGACAAGATTGAACAAAAGAAATAAAAAGGGAACTTAGATTTCACCTTTCTCAATTTGCGACAGAACTTTAATGTATGCAGATAGAATTGTAATACCTCAATCTCTACGTACAGTTATGCTGAAAGAATTTCATACCGGTCATCTTGGCATGTCCCGGATGAATCACCTATGCGATGCTACGTATACTGGCCAGGAATGAACAAGGAAATAGAAGGTTTTATAAAACTGTGCAACGGTTGTCAATTGGCTGCAAGGGCGCCTCCGGTCAAAACGAATCCTTGGTCAAAAACGGATTTGCCGTGGTCACGTCTACAGACTATGCTGGACCGATTAATGGATATTACTACTTGATCTTGGCCTGAGGTATTCAAGTGCAAGCATCATAGATTATTTTTTCAGTTGTTTCGGGGTCCCTGGACACTGGTCACTTACAATGGTACAGCGTTCACAGGAATGGAATTTAAGGATTTTTGTACTTCCTTGGACATTGAACACATTCCTACACCAGTATATCATCCTAGATCGAACGGTCAAGCCGAAAGATTTGTTGACACTTTTAAGCTTGCTTTACGAAAAAAAACAATATATAGACACGGAAGAAAAAACTATCCAAACATTTTTAGCGATTTATAGGGTGAATCCTAATGAAAACAACGACTCGAAGTTGTTACCTGCAGAACTTATGTTCGCAAGGAAAATACGATCAATTTTCGATAGATTGATACCTTATCCAAAGAAAAAGTTGCTAAAAAGGAAGAAAATGTCTCTAAGAGATAAAGTATATTTTTTAAATTTCCAAGATGGAAAAAGTTATTGGATGGATGGCATAATTCAGAAAATGATTGGAAAAGTGGTCTACACCATCAAAAGTCAAAAGTTTATGTGTAAAAGACGCATCAACCAAATTAGACAACGGTATTCTGAAGATAATGAAAAAAGCGAGGAAGAAGTTCCAATGGAGATTCTATATGATGATTTTGACATGCCATTACCCAATAGTGTACTCGAACCTATACATATATCTCCTGGGCCAGCCTTATGGGCTGCACAAAATTTATCTTCGCCTCAAATTGGAAAGGATCCAATTGTTAGGACTAAAAGAAAGAGCACACGGGAAAGAAAACCAGTGGAGCGCTTCAGCCCGGATCCTAAAAGGAAAGAATATTAGAAGCAGAAATTTCAAGGGAGAATTTCAGCTTCGGGGGGGGGAGGTGTTGTGATGGGACAACCTGACTTCTCCATTCACGAAATAGATGGACTCGTCGGACTATAAGTACGACTACAGCGAGCAGTCGAGACGTTCGAGTTAAGACACATGCAGTCTTAACATTCTGTCTTACGTATTCTCTAGTCGGTCTTCCCTATTACATATTCTGTATTCTGCTAACACATCTTGTATGTACAAGATATAGACATCCGGAAATAACCCTATTATTTTAAAGACCTTCCACTCGGGTTATTTGCCATTATATCTTCAACAAGATATATCATATCATTAGACTTCGATATTGATTAGCAGAGCTGAAGAAACATGCAAGATTAAGAAAGATTTGTTATAAATGAAGGTTTGTAATGTGTCTTTCTGTTTTTCTTTCTCCCTCTCTTTCTTCCTTTAAAACTTTTGCAAAAAAATAACAAAAGCAAAAAAGAACTAAAAAATGTAATTAATGCAACCAGAATTCTCAGCAAGAATATTAAAATAGAATTTGGAATGGAAAAGTGTACACTACTAGAGATGAAAAGGGAAAAAACTCGAAAAAGCAGAGGGGTTAGGATTGTCCAAGCCAATAAGCGATGACACATAAATATCTGAGAATTCTATCAAATTAACAGAAATGAAAGAGAAGATTAGAAAATAATACCTAAGAAGAACAAAAAAACTCCTTGAAACCAAATTATAAAGCAGAAACCTGATAAAAGGAATAAATACCTGGACAGTAGTAAGATATTCTTGACACTTCATAGGCTGGACAAAAGAAGAACTCGGGCAGCTGGACCAGAAGACTAGGAAACTAATGGCAATGCACAATGCACTACACTCGAGAGATGGTACTGACCGACCCTATGTAAAAAGGATATAAGGTGGAACAAACGTTGATTAACTCAGTTTTAATATTATATATATATATATATATATATATATATATATATATATATATATATATATATATCCAAGTTGGAAGCATGGTACTTTTGAGAGCTCAAAATAGTTACAGAGAAATATTAGAAAAGTTGAATGGAAAAACTGAAGTCATCATGTCAGTTAATGTAATAATCTATTTCGGGGTCAAATGGACTCTAGAAAAATAACAACTACTTATGAAATCCTTAAACGGTAGACAGACTGGCTACTAAAACTGGTGTGGTGGCTCTTCAGATGGGAACAACTGTTCACATTTGAAGAGCCACCACATCTATCAACGAGCTGCCCAGGTAATATCTGAGTAACATAGCCCTGTATTCTACATGTCCTGTAACGCATGCACATTTTATTCAGTCTCACAATTCTCGTGTTCAATTACTGTTCTTTTGACACAATGTTGGTAAAGTTGGTGGAAAGGATAATTTATTGATCGGAGTGTGTTGCTTTGATAATGGCAAGTTGAGTATTCAGTTGGCGGCTGACAGGAGTTCAGTTGTTTCTGACTCCTACTCGAAAAAAGTATAGGATAATTTGTATGAGACTGTTACTTTCTAAAGTTGTGCTGTGAGTACGAGGCGAGATATTCGCTTCAGAAATGTTAGTGTATTCCATCCTTTGTCTCTGTGTCACCCTGTTAAGATCAAGTGGGGATACTTTTGCAAGAGTTATGCCAATTCAAGCTATATTGGGACGTCCGGATTGAGTGTTGTCTATTGATGTAAATCTTGTTACCGGATCCTATGTTGTTGGATTCTCTGGTATTTACTGAGTAGAGGGTGTGTAGTTCAACTTCTCAAAATGTATATGGGTATGTGGCTTATATTGTGCAGAAGACTTATTCAAAATTTGTCTTAAATAAAACTAAGGTGGTTCCTTTGTTGTGTGGGACCTTACCTGCTCTGGAGTTGTCATTAGTTTATGCGATCTTTGAATGTCTCATTAATTTATTGAAGACATACTTTAATATCGCTTTCTGTGATAATGTGATTACTATGGAGGCTAAAACTATTTGTCTTGGGTATTTTGATGCCCTTAGAACAAAAGAATCAGTTATTCAACCTTTGTTAATCTCTTATTTCAATATTTGTCTTTGGTCAACATGTCCTGATGTTAACTCTCATGATATGATATTTGGAGACGCCCTGTTGTCTCCAGAAATCCCCTGAAAAAGAATGAGTTATGTCAGGACTGAAAGAATTCGAAGCAAGCATGTGCCGACGTCAAGAATATGACTTCTTACAGAGGGGAAAAAACATTTAACACATTATAAAAGAGTTCCTGTTTCCATTGAAAGAAACGAACCTTGGTGGGAGCCACTCGATATTAATTTTGAAGCCTTTATGGATTTGTATTTATAGTTAAGTAAGCCTTTTCTTCATTTTAATTTGGCTGACTAAAGCCATTTACTCATCCTTTCTACCTTTCCTTTTTAATTTATCAAACATTTAATTTGAGAACTTGTGTTTATATGACGCCCGCATAGTGAATTATCTTTTCTATTTCAAACAATATTATTTATTTTACTCATCCTTTTAAAAATGACTACATTTCTGAGAGTCTTTAGCGCGGTGGTGTGTGGGTGAAGTACGTATGTTGGACCAACATACTTTTACCTACACTATTATTACCTGTGCTTTTACGACCAACATGTAATAAAGGCAAACAGATAGAACAGTCTCATGAAAAACAATGCTAATAATCTTTGACAAAGTTTCCAATGAACGATTACTTACTGCCATTGTTGGGAAAAGATCTGAGAAACTGCATTGCGTTTTGAAGATTTTCTTTTGTTGAATCCTGTAATTCGCGCTTCCATTCATAAACGCTCGCGTTGTACATGAGAATGTTGAATCTGTCTGTCGGCTGTAGCTTCTCAAATATGGCAGAGAGAGCCTCTAGGACGAGCGGGTGCCAATCGTACTGCATGGAACTGCTCGCGTCGATGGTGAATATCAAATCCATCGAAAGGGGCTGCTTTATTTCATCGCTGAAGAAATATAGACCTCGGCCTTTGTGCCACTAAAATAGAGGAGATTAGAAGAGATTAAAGAAAGGAAGAAAATCAATGACTCGTTTGGAAAGGGCAATGTGAAATCTGCAACTTATGATTAGCTGGGAGGAATTAACAGTCGCAAGACGTCAGTGAAAGGAACGCCTTTATGTTGTATGTTAGAGGAAAAGAAACGAAAATAAGTTTATTTGCATAACTACTTCCTTTTTATAACCTTCCGGTTATAATTAAAAATATCAAACACTACTTTTAAACCTTTCACTTTACTTACCTTACGCCTCCGACTGCTAATCTACTATTTAAAACAAACAAATCATAATTTGATTTAAAAAATCATTTTAAATCAGGACAAACAAAATGAAATTACGCTTTTTACTTTAATCTAATCACTTCCATTTTTTTCTTTACACAACAACGATCTTGCTTCTACCTTTTCTTTTTCACGAAAATAATAACATTAGTTATGCTAATGTTTCTTCTTCGACACACGGAGAATAAACTTATGCTTCATTCGTATTTTTCGTACACTCATATTACGAAATCATTTAATACATATTTTATTGCTTAAAACAATACGTTTTCAATGTTCTACGTTTTACTTCTGGTTGTAATTAAAATAAAAATTCACTTTAAATAATTTACGCTTCTGGCTTGCTAATTTATTATTCAAAATCAATTTTATTTAACTTAATCCAAATAAAATGAAATTACGTTTATTTTTTTACTTTATTTTAATAACTTCCATTTCCCCTCTATACAACAGCGATTTGGATTCTACATTTTTTTTTAATTTACAAAATTATAACATTAGTTATGCTAACATTCCTTCTTCGATACACAGAAAATAAACTGATACTTAATTCGTTTTTTTATTTTCGTACACTCATATTGCGGAATCGTCCATTACACATTTTCTTACGTTTTCAAATCACTAATGTTTTATTTCAGCGAAAGGCCAAATATCGGATAAAAGTTGCTTCGTTTTTGTACTGATTACTATTTCAGTCACCTAAATTATTACGAGTAAAATTGGTTTGACCAGTATTCCCAAATAACCTTTTTTTACTTACACCATGTCGTAAAAATGAGACGCATAAATGAAACATTTGGTTGCGATTGCAGTGTTCCACATAAAAAATAGGTTGTTAAATTAATATTTCGGCTACTTCAAGCGTGTTACTACGCCGAATAAGCCTAACCGGGCTTATCCATTGTTAAATGAAGAAGGATTGTCTGGGTAGACTGTCCTTGCGACCATTTTTATATGACAGAGGACTTTTCTACCTACGTTTAGCATTAAAAAAAAATCAAATTCAACATTTAAAAAATGCACAAAATTAATTTTCTATGTATTTTCCTTAGTCCACCACCCTGTCAATGCTGGGTACTAAATACAGCCAGCTGTTGATTATATTTAAATGTCTATAAGCAAGCCTTCATTTTGTGTGTGACTTTAACATACAAGTCCGCTTAATTTCCCCCCACACTTTCACAAAGAACGTTTTCACAAACAGATGAAGACATTTATATAAAAGTACATTTGTACTCCGTTTAATAGGTCATCAGAAATGTATTTAACCCTCATTACATTTTCATCTTCGTTTCTTTTACTTTTATTTCTTCCTTTTCTTTCCTTATTCAATTGTAATGCCGTCTCCGATACGAAAACATTTTTTCTATGAATTTGCATATCCGAAGAAGGTTAGGGTAAACTGGGGTATTAAGCACAATCTTTTTCACTGACTCTATCTTTCATCTGCGTAAAAGATCGTTTTCAAAGTTTCTTTGGACTATCATCGGCAAAATATATTTGTGATATCTTTCGTTAAATAAATACCAGTTCATATGTGTTCATCAGAGAAGAAAATATATTTATTGAATTGTTTAAAAACTCAGGTTAACTTTCCACAAATTTCAGTCACCTGGGGCCATAGGCACCACGTCGCGGAGGCATTAAGGAGCGGCGCTACTGTGAAAAAAATCACACCAGATGTCACACGGAACCAGTTAATGTCATCCCCTCTACCACATCTGCAGCATTTCTCAGTGTCAGAATCCCCCGATGTTGACAGTGGGCTTTTGGATTGTGGTGGTCATGGTGTTTCATGTACTGGTGTTCTTTTATCCTTGCATTTCCCCTTTCCTTTCTCTCTGCCATGTCGTCTGGATGCTTTAGCAACCTCCTTAGCAGCAGATGTCTCCATGAGTCTGGTGATATTTTCATCTGCTGTGAGGCTCTACCCATATCGGAATCGCTGTATTCTAGCTGATCTCCCTTTTGCTGCAGATTGAAAATGGGGAGTCATTTGTTAGAGAAAGAAGTCTTTCAATGAATCAGATAAATATGATGATGTCTGAGGATGGCTTCTTGTTGACTTTATAATATTTGGCTGCTTGATTGGCAGATATATGCTTCTTTATGACAACCTCATATGCAGCAACCATCTCCTCTGATTGGCTCAGATTTCTTCCTTCCACCCTCAGTCTTCTTTGATAGTTGCGAACCATTTGTGAACCTACATTTTTTAACGGCCCATTAGGCACCTGTACGCCCAAGTATTAGTATCAGTATATGTTGACTTGTTATTACAAATTTCTGGTTTTACATAACTTTCTCAATAATAAAATACAAGTCAAACTTAACTAATATAATTATGTTTCTTATTAATTAAATCACTTTGAGGGATTTTTAACTCCTTTCCTTCAGAAAAATACAGACATGGGGACTTAAGCATCATCTTTATTCAAAGATCAAGATATTTTTAAACAAATAAATTACACACAATGATATGAATTATGCTTAAACGAGAACCAGTACAAAGCAATTAACTTATTAAAAGCATACAAAAACATGGCAAATTGGTGTTGAAATCATGATCACATTGGATAGTTTGTGGATGCAGACCATCATGACACACTTTCCAGCTTTGAAAAATCAAAATCTGAATTAAATCAAGTGTAAAAATGTTTTTGTACTTATCTCTGATATATCTCAGTGCTTCAGCGACAAAGAAACAGTTTGCAGGCTCAGTGGTTTCGCAGAGAAACTAAATGTTGTTCAGCAGCCCGTCTGGGGCATAAAGTTTTGAAGTCTGTTTCAAAATGGCTGCAGATGTGGAGAAAGAAACGCTTCTCAACTTGGCACAAAAAGACTATTTTTGTTTGACTCAGTAAATGCTACTCGTGAGAAACAAGGTCTGTGATTGTTCAGTGATCAGACAAGCTTGGTGCTTATTGCCCTACAAGTGTCATATTAATGCTATAGAGAGGTTTTTGAAGGTTAACTAGTTGCTGGTACCTAATGCCCCATGGTGCTTAATACCACATGTTACCCGATATAATATATTAAAATATCATAATGAAATGAATAAAGGTTTTTTTCACATAGAACGAATTTCTAGTCATCTTTTTATCATATATATTATATAATTTTATTACGTATATAACCTTATATTATTATTATTATTATTATTATTATTATTATTATTATTATTATTATTATTATTATCATATATAGTTGTTGTTATTACTGTTATTATTATTATTATTATTATTATTATTATTATTATTATTATTATTATTATTATTATTATTATTATTCATAGATAGTGTATTAATTTATTATATCATTATGTTTCCAGTCAGTCACATTCACATTTTTTTTACTCTTTATTCTATATTTTCATTTCGTTTCTCATAAATTCATCCCTGTTCAAATGATTAGTGTTATTTAAATTATACATATATTGGAATCAGTTGCCCTTAATGGTAGTGCACACCCGTTCATTTTATTTGCACGTTTAGACAAAGAATGAACGCTGCACAAAGTTGGAAATTCCAGTTTTCCCATCGATTTCAATATTAATCATTTCGTATTATTTTTGACAAAGAGCAGAGGACTGCTCGAAACATCAAAGTAACAAGTAATAATTATAAAAACAACAATTTTGTTATGCTTCATACATAACCAATCGTCCTTAAAACTATATATATATATATATATATATATATATATATATATATATATATATATATATATATATATATATATATATATATATATATATATATAAATATATATATATATATAGTAAGTTATGAAAATATATTATGGCAATTAAACTACATAGAGACTTCCGCGTTTCATCCCCAGAGGGAATTGTCAGGCTAAAATGCACGCAGTTAGTTTTGCCGGGTGTTTTTAAATACACGTCTAGCTAGTTAACCAATTAGATTCCCTGTTGTTCTCTTAGCCAATCGTTGGGCTTATCATAAACAATGGTTCGGATGATTTTACTTCCTATTTCCTATTCTATTCTTTTGTTTTCTATAGGGTGACTTATCCCTGTTTCTTGGTTGTGTCGAAATAATGGATGCCCTTATTTTAACCCGTGCTTACTTGTATTTCTATTTTAGGTTTTAGTTTTTAAGTTTTTAGGTTTCAGTTTAGTTTAGTTTTTTATTTATTTATTTATTTATTTATTATAAACCTTAGGTAAATTTTATTATGTGCGGGCAGTTGATTGCTATTTCACTTCTACAGTTTAATAGGTGTTGGGGGTCTTTATAGTTTAGGGTTTCAAATTTCTCATTCAGACATAATCTACACGGGTCGTCTAAATTTATACATGTACTGGCCTGCCATATTATTTTCCATTCAATTATTGGTGAACGTCTGTTTTCTTTGAGCTCCCAACAATCGTTTGTTAGTGCTGTTTTAATTTAATTCGGAGTTTTTTGTTTTTAAATGCGCTGTTGTGGTCGTAATATCTGGTTTTAAAATATAGGGAGGTCATACTCACGTAATACTTCTTGTTATTCGGTCTTTCTTTGGCAAATAGTGTGGCTTGGTAAGCAATACTTTTGGTAAGGCATTTATTTTGTAGTGTAAAAAGTGTACGTTTTATGCAGTTACATCTTTTCTCTTCATTACTAACTTTTTCATTTCTATTTGTGTGATTTCTATTAGGGTTTTGGTTATTACTATTTGTAGTGCTTATATTTTTGTTCTTCTTAGTGTTATTTTTGCTATATTCGTCGCTTTTTTATGCAATTTGTTATTTTTTATTATCTGTTACTCTCTTTTAATACTTTGTTATTGTGTGACTTAATTATCATTTCTAGGTGTTTGCAGCAGCTGTAGGACAGTTTTAGGTTATTTTTATTGAATATTTTATGCAGGGGAAGTGTTTTTCAATGAGATTTAGGAATTTTTTGCCCAGTTTAGTTTTTAGCATTTGATTGCAGGGTGGTGTATACCAGATTATATTTCTTTTTCTTTTATTTTTAATTTTATTATAATTATTGGTGTCCTGTTTCTTATATTTAATTTCGATATTATGGTAACCACTATTTTTAGAGCTACATTATAAATTTTGCTTGATTTTTTAAATACATTTTCGTTGCTAGGGTTATTGATAAGCCTACGTTCGATAGAATTCGAATTTATTTGATGATTGATAAGGGTGATTGGACTTTGGGTTTACGTATATTGGATTAGCGTTATCTTTTAAATATGGTTCGTAAGTATTTTTATTTAAGTTTCATGTGACATCTAAAAAAGTGAGTTATTTTTATGTTTTCAGTACTTCTACGCTTAGGCCTAATTTTTTCGTTTCCATATGTATAATTTTCTTGAAGTTTCTCCCTTGACTGACTTTGTTGGAACCCCTTATTATCGCTTATCCATCATCTGTATATAGGCCGATCTCTGTATTATCACATATATTTGAGAGTATATATAAAATAAGTAACCCCCAAGATCTGATGCCTACGCAGAGTCAAGGGCAGCATGGCCAAATCAAACGAGTTTGTCATTTTTGTTTTAATCCATTGGTCATTATTATTGATTAAAACTGATCTTCTATATTTTTTAATGATGTGGATTTTATCCATAAATATATCAGTATACATCTCGGCAAATTCTAGTGCGATGTTAAAGAGTTCTTCGGATATTGATGGATAAGAATCCACTATGTCAAACTGTAGGGAGGTACATTTATTTTTATTTTTGATATTGTTAAACCAAGTGATTGCTTCGGCAGTATTCACCCATTCGTTTAATTCTAGGTCTTTTTTTGTTTGTTTATTCTAGATATAATTGTTGTGCTAATTCTTCCTATTTCTGATTTGGTCGGATTAATTAAGCGAGTGCTAGGGTTATTGTTAAAATTACTTTTGTGGTATTTAAATAAGATATAGGCTTCCTTAGGTTTTAATTTACTAACTTTGTCGCTAATTTATATATATATATATATATATATATATATATATAAATTGTAAACATTATTGGCTAAATATGTGCATACACGTTTCAGCTTCGATCTCTTTCGAAATCCATCTTCCTCGGGACTTTTTACAAACTGAAAATAAGACTGATAGATAGACATTCTTGTATATCGTTTTGTTTTTTGGGGGGAAGGGAGAGAGATGAGAAGGAAGAAATGTATTGGTTGGGTAAAGCACTTCCACTTTGATTCATATGTTTCCGCTAATCCCGTGTGTCCGTTCATACATATACAATTCCTTAACTCGCCCATTATTATATTTTCTATCAACTGTTTTATTTTATTGGTGACGATTTCAAGTATTTTGTTTCATTCTGATGTGTCGGTCATTTATATGAATATACTAGAAGAATAGGCGTCCCAAGAAAATGAATTTCCCGAACAGAACAGTTTTGCACCATTTCCCAAATCAATATATAATGATACTAAAACTTATGTCAAGAATCCTTACATATAAATATATAAACATACCTGACTTCATATATATCTATATATCTATCTATCCTTCTCTCTCTCTCTCTCTCTCTCTCTCTCTCTCTATATATATATATATATATATATATATATATATATATATATATATATATATATATATATATATATATATATCTGTGTTATAATGGAATAATTCCAGGAAGAAATCCGGGTATGAGAGCTCAATGTGGTAAACAGAGCAAGAATAACATAAAATATAATAACACGAAATTACATAATTGTCGATGCAATAATTTATTTCAATCTTATGGTTTCCTCAGGCATCTAACTAGACAATTAATTGTAATTAGTAATTGTCTAGTTAGATGCCCGAGGAAACCACAAGGTTGAAATAAATTATTGCATCGATTATTATGTAATTTCGTGTTATTATATTTTATGTTATTCTTGCTCTGTTTACCACATTGAGCTCTCATACCCGGATTTCTTCCTGGAATTATTCCATTATATATATATATATATATATATATATATATATATATATATATATATATATATATATAATGTGATTTTTTGAAAGCTTACCAAAGCATTCCGTTCAGGAGCCCAATCAACACCACAAAAGATTTTTTTATTAAAAAATTATTATTTAATTATCACTACCGAGTAGTGAAACACGTGTAGGTAAAAAACATTTTGATTTGAAAAATGATAAATAAATAATTTTTGAATGAAAAAATATTTTGTGGTGTTGATTGGGCTCCTGAACGGAATGCTTTAGTAACTTTTAAAAAAATCACATATAAATGCTCTGTACCCTGTAATCGAGTATCATCGAGCTTGTTTTTATTGGACTAATCCCGGTCTTAACTGAATAATCTTTTTTCTAAGTGAAAAATCCAAATATATATATATATATATATACATACATACATGTGTGTCACTCGGTGCGTGCTACTAGTAATCTTTAATCCAGTACTAGTTGCTGCATCACGGGTTATTGATGACTAAACGAGAGCTTCTACTGGTGAGGTGGGTGTCACCCAGCATGATAAAAAGCGAGGCTTGACAAATAGCGGATGAGGCCACTTGAGCCACTAACGGCCATCTTGTCATGACCTATCGAGTGACTGTAGTGTCTCATAGACAGTTCTTCAATAAACTGACGTTTCGACAGCCACCTGCAGCTACAGAAGAGCACCGATTGTCTTGGGTTTTCTTCTTGTCATGCAGAAGTGCTGCTAGAATATATGCACCACCAGCGATTCTCTAAATAAACTTGATTTGTTTTAAAAGAGTCTGAAGATTTAGAACTGTAAATACATTAAAAAGATTCAAAGAAAAATACAATTGATTCTAAGTACTTACTAGAATGTCACCATGGTTATTGGCAGGTCGTTTGAGATTGTATTGGACCCGGAAGACTCGAGAAAAGACACTGCGTAATTTCCCCAACTTCTGTGTGTAATTCACTTGAATATAATTTGGTCTCCTCCAAAATGTTTCAGGATGCGTTTCGTAATCTGAAGAAAGTCACAAAAACTTTTGTTGTTGAATCATTTCAATAAAGAACACTGAATGCGTAAAGTGTGTTCGTGTTGTACCCACAACGACAACGATATATACACAAACATACACATACAATTTGAGTATCGGAGAAATATATTTGCCATACGACCTTTTACACAGAACCAATCTTTCAAGCTCTCTCTCTCTCTCTCTCTCTCTCTGTCTCTCTCTCTCTCTCTCTCTCTCTCTCTCTCTCTTCTCCGAGCGCTTTCGGTCTCTCGACCGTCTTCAGGAGGCTATGTCTTATCATTACTAAGAACCGTTATTTATAGTTTTATTATTGATTATATATCTATTAATTTACATATGTATACACACACACACACACACACACACACACACACACATATATATATATATATATATATATATATATATATATATATATATATATATATATATATATATGTGTGTGTGTGTGTGTGTGTGTGTATCTTGGCAGCATCTTTTCTTTTATACAAGTATCATTAAAAATAACGGACATCTTGTGTCTGGATATTTTTTCTATGATTCTTTTCCGTTTTTCTGATTAGGTTCTTAGTTTCAGACGGAAACTGGCTGATAAAATTGCCAAAGCTTCCCAAAGCGCTTTCGGACCCTTCCAGGTCCATCGTCAGTGGAGTGATGTTAACCAGGCATAGACCTAGGAGTGAATATATATTCTATTTAGGCGGGAAAAATAAAGGACGGTGTTTAATTTAAATTTATATTAAGAGGCATTTGAGTATATTAGTACTAATAGTATAATTAATCTTGTTAATAGCTGGTTTTTCTGTTTTAATGTATAGGGCTTCGAGTATGTGGAGTTTAAGTGTATTAGTATTTTGTGCGATGATTTTTGTGTTATCTACTAGAAGTTTACGGATATGCGAACGGGGGCAGGAATGCTTTTTATAGAGGTGCTGGGTTATGGCGGAGTCGTTAGATAAATGCATAGTTAAATAGAATATATATTCACTCCTAGGTCTATGCCTGGTTAACATTACTCCACTGACGATGGACCTGGAAGGGTCCGAAAGCGCTTTGAGAAGCTTTGGCAATTTTATCAGCCAGTTTCCGTCTGAAACTAAGAACCTAATCAGAAAAACGGAAAGGATCATAGAAAAAATATCCAGACACAAGATGTCCGTTATTTTTAATGATACTTGTATATATATATATATATATATATATATATATATATATATATATATATATATATATATATATTTATTTATTACCTGTTTATTTATGATTTTATTATTATTATTAATTATTATTATTATTATTATTATTATTATTATTATTATTATTATTATATACTAATTATTAACAACTGATAAGGCGTTAGTACCGGTGGTGAATGCTATTTTATTAATTATGGGTTGTAATTTTTTATGTGTAGGGCTTCGAAGATTTTTAGTCGGTTAGTGCTGTTGTTTCTATGTATGATCTTAGTGTTAGTTGTTAATATTTGTCTTAGTTCGGTTGATTTTATGCTTTTTTATGTGTGTTAATGTATCGTTGGATAGCACTAGTATCATTTAAGTGATGGGTAAGCCGTCAGGAGAGGGTTGTAGTCGTATGGCCAATATAAGTACTGTGTTTGTCTGTTTGGGTCTTGGGGAAACATTCCTCGAATGGGCATTGGAACAAATACGGTACGTTTGTTTGGTTTAGGGGGGGGGGTAGTAGTGTTATTATTTATTATTAAGTTAGAAGTCTTAAATTTTGTGTAGTAAATTATTAGTTTTTTTGTTTGTTGTTGGTCGGTGGGTTTAGTGTGTCGCTTTATTATGTTAGTTATAGCCTTTTCGTCGAGTTTGTAGTTAGAATGCATTTGGTTTTTATATTACAAGAAAAGGGTGTCATATTTATTGTGCCTTTTTGTCTGATTCTTTTGGTGTATGTAGGTTAGATATAGTTTTATTTGTTGGTCAACAATTCTGTTGGGGAAATTGTTATTTACTAGGGTTTGTTTGACGTTGGTTAGTTCTTTGTAGAATTTATTTGGGTGAAGATATCGTGTATGCGCGGTGGACGAGTTTTTTTTATTAAGGCTTTTTTATATTTTGGGGACATTCGCTATGGTAGTTGAGAAAATTAGGGTTATTGTTCGTGGGTTTTTTTATATGTGGATGTTGTGTTGTAGTCCCAAATGGTCACCCATTTAATACTGGCCAGGCTCGACGTCGCTTAACTTCGGTGATCTAACGGGAACCGGTGTGTCAACGTGATTTTACCGTAAAACAACATAATATGTAGAAAAGAAAGGGATATACGAAGGGCCTTCAATAAGCAATGCCTCTGACCAAGAATGTCACAAGTCATAATCATCCGAGATCCACAGAAGATAAATATATATTTTATATCTTTAAAATATCACCTATCATGAAGAGTTAATGTTCGATATACGAAATAGAGCAATAATATAAATAAGTAAGTGATGAGAATAAAAATTATGAAAGAATACAATATCTATTAAATCATCAGTTGTTCAGAACAAGGGATTTATATAGAAAAATCATTTTATAATATTATTTCTACCTTAAACCATGGCTTTTCAAAGATGTAATCTTATCGTCAGAGGAGTTTCGACGAATAAGTGAGTAAAATAAAATTTTAGCCTTTCCACTTAGCCTGATGATTTCCTGCGGGAATGAAACGTGGGCGTCTCTGTGTAGCTTAAGTGCCATCGATATATTTTCATGCTACTACTAATAATCTGAAGCACTGTTGAAGTAAATACTGATAATCTATACACAATATGTTATATAACCTTATATTATATGTGTATATGCATGAAATAATTTATTATATATATCTATTTATCTGTTTAAAAACTATGTTTTTATTATTCCGTGTTTTATTTATTCAAATAAAGGATAGGGTTATTTTCTTTCATTTTTGTAAAAAATAAAACCAAACACATTTTACTGGACAATTAAATAAAACAACTAGCAAAATGCGACCGGAGGGAGCATATTTTTGCTAGTATATATAATTCAATTAATCAAGTTCAAATATATTAATAAAATGAACCTAAAACCAATATTTTCAAAAGTGCTTGGTAACAAGTAGAACATTAATAAAATTAAATAAACACTATTACAGTCTACGCCAATTAACCAGCGTTTCGATATCACATCTCTTCACAGACTGAAACGTGAAAAAAAAAACGTATTGAAATCGCCGCTAGGAAAAAAATAGGTTGTGAAGAAAAGGAAGAAAAAAAAGAAAAGACAAAAGCAAATCCGATCCAAGGTCGTGTCAGCCAAATATCGGTCACTGGGCGATCCTAACGCCTACTTGACAACTGGCAAACGGCATGTTAGGTGCGAAGGAAAAACGTTGAACATTCTATGCAATCGTTTATAATAAGATCACACTCGAACAACCGAAGAAGATTCGCCAACGGACGTCCACTGTCTACACGTCAGAATGCACTGTACTTTCTCATCAACGATTTGCCTACTTCAAATCTCAGAATTTGTGTTGAAGACAATAGTATCAGTGTTATCAGCATACGCATTACTTGCAACAACAAACAAACTGCAGCGTTTCAGCATCTCACTTGACGAAAAAAACAGCAGCATTTGCAACATATTGTTACTTATACTTAACGCCTACATATATACACAGATTCTGATATTACAACGAACGCAACTCGCACTCACATACACAAACTCTGATGCTACCACGAATGCAACTCGCACACACATATACACAAATTCTGATACGAACGCAACTCGCACGCACAATCACCTCCAACGTTTTATTTAAATAAATAAATATATTATATATGAATTATTTTATCGTATTATTTGTTGTTTGATTAATGTTGTTGTTCTTACAAGACCCGCGACAAACCCGACGGTATTAAGGATAACTTAAGAAAGATTCCCAAAATTTCAAGACCGTCTGATTATTTTATTGGTTAGGATTAGGAACATCACACAAGCCCTTATTTGAACGTCTGTTGTCATGTTATTTTTTGTTTGTTTGTGTGTTTCTATTAAATTAGTGTGGTTTCAAGTTTACACGTATAACGTTTGTGTGGGTAAAATACGGAACTAATTAACCGACTATTACGAAATTTGAAGATAGCTTCTAGGCGTAACGATTGATAATGTGGGCTATAGTTTTATGCACAGAGGAGAACACCTTTTGAAAATAAATGTAATTATGGATTTAAACACTAATGAACAGCATTTTATGAGTTTTAGAAAAAAATAATAGACATGAATTATGTTTTATTTAGTTTTAAGACACCCAAAGGGGACCCACCCCACTCCGGAAAATAAATGTTCCCATGGATTAAAAAAGCTGCACGACAGTTTTTATGGAAATAAATCAAACGGTTGATTAGATTCGTTTAATGTCTGCAATCTATGTCCTGTGGAACAAAAATTGTAGACATAAAACGACTCTAATCAGGTGTTTGGATTATTTTTCAGGGGAGTAAAGGGATCAGGACTTCTTTGAAAATAAACTTTAGCGATTATATGCTGCATGTGATGCTATTCCAAAAAGCAAGGCGACGTCAGTTAACCTTGTGTCAATAAAAATGTATCCACGAAACCGTTTGAAGGTACGAAGAGATTTTATTCCCGATCGTCCAAACCCACAACAAAACGAAAACTGAACAAAAGAAAATGGAAGAGACTCGCCGAGCAGACGAGAAAGGGGAAATAACCCAGTCATACTTAGTTATCGCCCCTGACCTATAAGTATGCTTATGGCTCCGATTGTTTGTTTATAAAGAAATAAAAATGAATTGCATAATTATCAGATTTTATGGTACTTCATTCTATCTATCTATCTATCTATCTATCTATCTACAAGATGTTATCTAATAAATTCTAGATTAACCTTTCAGTGCGCCCATTACTGAATTGTAACCTTACACACACACACACACACACACACACACACACACACACACACACACACACACACAGCATTCTGACAATCGCAATTCGAATTTAGCGCGAATAAATTGATAGCCAATGTGTGTTTTGCTCTCGATTCGTACTTTATAAATGGTCGCATCAAATAAACTCCTCCTCTTTGCCGATTTCATCCAATGTAGACGTTTCAACGTCAAAATGCTATTTGAAACTTAAGCAGATCAGACTACTCAACAAACAAAAGCTCGCATAGAAATGCGCCGACGTTTTTTTATCTGACGACTATAATGGATGATATCTCGTGAACAGATCAAATGCATTTAACAAAATTAGTTCTCAATTCGGAAGGATTCAATTAGTACGCGTTGTTTTTAATTTCATCAAAATAGTTTCTAAAATATGCAGCCCTTTTGTAGCAATTAATTCTGTTTATTATTTTAGTATCATTCACTAAGAGGAGTGTTATATTTGTAAAATGTTTGTTTTAGAATGGTTTTGCTAAACAGAACTTTCATCGAACAAATGACAAGTTAGTCTGCGAGACAGAATGTAGTGCTTCTTTACAATCACACCGCCATGAAAACAAACATTTTATTATATATTTGTGATTATTTGGGGTTGGCCATACACTTTTTGAATCTGAGTGCATTTCGATAAGAAACAGGTGCGTGTGTGCATGCAACTTTCGTGAATAGTGTAAAACGTAAAAGCAAACCGTTTCCAACGATGTGCCGCTTTCAACTCACTTGTATCGTTGAAAATATCTGGTGTGTTCTTCTCTTTGGTTAAAGAGCCGGTAAATCGAGTAATGTTTCTGGGTTCCCACAGACAGATGAACACGTGGAGTTGTTTGACGAACAGGTTATTTCGAAGGAAGATCGGGATCTGATGCGTGTACAGCTGATCTTTCCGGAGCAGTTGCGTCTTGTAGGTGAGATTGAAAAACGCCACGCTTTTAGCCGCCAACGTGGCGTTCATCATGAAAAGGTTGGCGTCGAAGAAACTGAAATAAAAAAACAATGTGATTGGTTGAACAAGCACAGCAGGTTCATCATGAAGATGATTCCTGCGCGTTTAAACATCAAAAGGCTACTTCAAGCTTATGCATCACATGACAACGTAAAAAGCTTTCATAGCGTGACGTGTAGGAGGCGGAATGCTAATAAGGCCTTCCTACTTAAGAGAAAATACATTTTTTTTTATTTCTGCCTGTCCGGGGAGTATACGAATTTTTAGGCAGAGGCATTACAAAGAAAAGAAGAAGAAAATAAATGCCGCGTCTTTTATTGCCACGTGGTATCCTAGAACCGCTCACCCGAGGCCACCGAGAGTTAACAAGGCCAAGCAACTAACTTCTTACCCCCCTCTGACGTCATCGTGGTTGGTTAACTTAATTTCGCGCCTTTTTAAATTTAATTTCATAATTCACAAAGTTAAAATGCCTACTGCATGCGCCGTTCCCCATTGCCAGGGCAATTATAAAAATAAACTGAAAATCTCAGTGTTTGGATTTCCAAAAGAAGAAGAATTACGGCAAATATGGATACACGCAATAAAGCGAGATATGTTTACACCAACTAAATATAGTGTAGTAAGTTTGAAATTTTTTTAATTATATAAAAAAAAATCAAAAGTCTGAATTACTTATTCATTATTTGATAAAAAAAAGTAGTGTATAGCCAATAATTATTGTTTCCATTTTTTTTTCGATGTCTTATCAAGTGTAGTATATTTTATCTTTTCTCTGTACTTTTGTAGATTAAATAAATGAAATAATAACGGCATATTTAATCAATATTTTCACAAATAATATTGATTAAACAATGCTTTGTTCAATGATAATATCGTTAATTCTTCGAGTTATAATGATTTTATTAACAGTGTAGGGGCATTTTTCGTAATATATACGAAATAGTTAAAAAAAAATTATTTAAGCATATACAGATCTCTATTATCATTAAAAAAAATCATGGATTTTTTTTTATTTATATAAAAATATACGTTTAGTACAGGCGTATTTTGTTTTAAAAAAATAATACATTTTCACTAAGATTTAAAAATAAAAATGGTGTCACTATAACTCCTGTGCTTGTTTATTAATAAATATTGAAATTTTAATTCAAATTGGTTGATTTCCTGAATTTTGGTGAATTTTTAAGTGAAGGGAGGGTCAAAATGTTTTTACATTTTGGGGATCGGCCTTTGATTTTGCACGTACCTATCTCTTAATAGCAAGATAGGAGTTGGTGATTCCATTATCAAACAAACAGTTAACATTGAACTTTTTTTGTATAATTTTTAAACAAATTTCAAAGTCTGAATTACTTCCAGTTGATTGGGTTAGAAGTTTAAATAATGGTATCGTTTGTATTTTAAATTACTTCTTCAGGTCTGTGAACTTCATTTTCGACCTGAGGACATAAATAGAGAGGCATCCGCATTTGACTCCAAAACAGGTAGAACCATTACTGTTAAACTTCGGAAACCATATCTCCGAAATGGTGCTATCCCTCGAATCCTGCCTAACTGCCCCCCCCCTATTTATCAGCATCGTCGACAAGCTTCAGAGAGTCACCAGATTCTAAAAGAGTACGACTTGAAAATTCTGCATTTAAACGTGCTTTAAGTGAAAGCATTGCTGCTGATATAGCATATACGCGAGAGAAGATTTTTAGAAGTCTTGAAGACAGAAACAAAATGAAATTTTCTTGATCGAAATTGGAGCATTATTAGGCAAAAAGATAGACTTATTATATGCCATATTAGCAAATATCCATGTCTCAAAATCACACTGTCCCTGGTAATTGCATTTGATTTAGCAGTAAATGTATTCTGCAGTGATGTGGAAATGAATACTATAGGGGAGTATAAGATTCCTAAACATGTAACTGATGAAAATACTCTACATCTTTTGATGGAGAACATGGAAAAAATGGACATAGAAGAGCAACAAACTAAACCTCAAAATGTAATTTCTATATTAAAATTAATATTGTCATTTCTGTGCTTAGTGCAAGATGAACCATTTAAATATTTCAATGCAATTAAATTCATATACGAACAGATAAACATAATGACACTGAATAAGTTTAATTATTCGAGTGAAATGATGATATTTTCTTCCTTGTTATATAACTGCTCCCCTAGAGGATACAGACTGTTAAGAGACACTAAAAATGTAATTTTACCATGTTATTCGACTATCAGAAGACTAACCTTATCAACCTCTATGAATCCTGTAGTTGAACAACATGATAACAATTTTCTTATGCATATTAAAAGTAAGTTCAAGTTACTAGTGCAGGAGGACATCACAGTATCTTTACTTGTTGATGAAATTCATCTAAAACCTTATTTTGATTATAAGGGTGGTAATGGTGTTGGCTTAGCCAACAACATCAATGAAGCTGCAACAAGTGCATATGCTTTTATGCTTAGCAGTGTATTCTCACAATATAAGGATGTTGTGCACGTTATGCCAACTAAATGTCTTCGAGCTGAGAACTTATTTGACATAATCAAACGTTTAATAATTGGTTTAGAGGAGATAGGCTTTAGAGTATTATCTGTTATAACAGATAATAATGCAATAAATAAAAAAGCTATGTCTTTCTTTTGTAGCCCAGCAAAGCTTTCAATTGTATATCCACATCCAGTGCTAAACTCTAGGCCTCTTTTCTTCTTATTCGACTCAGTAAATATATTAAAATGCATTAGAAACAACTGGCTTGGCCAAAAAGATGCAAGTAAATGCATGATGTGCCCAAAGCTTTGTCATAATGGAAATCATGAATTAGATAACATCCAAAGTGCCCCATTTTCTAGCTTACACAAACTTTATGACCTGGAATCTCAATCACTTTTGAAATATTGTTACAAATTGACTTCAAAGGCCCTTTCTCCCACTAATCTTGAAAGGCAAAATGTTACTTTGGTTCTGCAAATTTTCAATGAATACACTATTCAGGGATTGCTGACCTTAGGAAAACAGAAATGTTTGGCTAACTTTGCAGAAACTGCAGAATACATAAAGATATTTTATATTTGGTGGACAATAATGAATGTAAAAACACCATATAAAGATTGCCGGCTTAACAATGAATATGCTAATCCACTTAAATTAAATGAAGAAAATTATTTTTCTCTGTATTCTGTGACTGGTTATAATGTTGGAATAGCATTCCTGGAAGAACTGGGAAATTAACAAAGGAAACATACACTGCTTTACATCATACCACATATGCAATTCTTGAACTGACTAAGTATTGCATAAAAGAAATGAACATGACGTATATATTACCTGGCAAGTTTCAAACAGATAACCTTGAGGCAAGGTTTGGCCAGTACCGGCAACTTAGTGGGGATCAATATAATGTCTCTATACGTCAAGTGTTTGAATGTGAAAAGAAACTCAAAATGTTGTCAGTATTAAAACTTAGCCTGCGACTTAATAACCGAACTATTGATTTGAAGAATTTACAAGAAGCTATCTGGGATGAAATGGTAAGGGAGCAACAGCTAGATGTTTATAAATTTAACATAGATGTAACAGATGATGATGTTAATCAGTGCAGAGAAGTACTCCCTGTTATATTATACTTAGCAGGTTATTGCTGTTATGCAGTTTTTAAGAAAATGAAATGCAATAGCTGCAAGATTTTAGTATCTGGAAAAGATGATGCGGAAGAGGTAAACCTGTATTTTCAAGGGATTAACAGAGGTTCTCTGTTATATCCTAGTGATGTAACAAAGAATTTTGTTATTTATAATTATATTGTTATATGTAAACTTGTTAAAAATTCTTCCTTTCTTAAGTCGGTCCATCAGAGAAAATTAGCTATGTTTATAACATTGAATGTTTTGACAGACGCTAATCTTCTTTTTCATGTTGACTCTTGTGATGAGGGTCACAATATTGACAAAATAGAAATAATGATTATCTGGAGTTCCTCCAATTCTATACTGAACAATTTTGTGATATGAAAAATGATCACATCAGTAAGAAAAAGCTAAACAAAAAAGAAAATTAGAAACATTCTACTAAATATTTTCTATAAGTTTGACTTTAAAAAAAAAAAATTCTGCACTAAAAAATATTTCTGCACTAGTAACTTTGTTTGTTTGTATTTACATTATATGTTTTAATTTATTTTATTTTATTTTTTTAATTTATCGTTTGTTTTCATTTTTAAAACTAACTTATCGTTTGTTTTTGTTATTGTTTGTTTACATTTTTAACATTATTCATCGTTTGTTTTTAATTTGTTAGTTTATTTAATTGTTTGTTTCCGAAATTCATAATTCAGATTTTTGCAGTATTTGATCGTGAATTATTATTTTCTTTAAATTTATATTGAATAAATATCAGTTTCAGGATAAATCGAATCGTGTTCCTTTCTTTTCTTTTTTACATGCAATTTTTAAAGTTTTCTAATGCTTTGTTTTAAATATTTACAATATCGTATGGTCAACATGTTTTGATATTTTGGATAACTTTAGTAAAGGTGTTTTTTGTTTACAGGAAATAATACATTTGCACATAGCTTTATAATAAAGTAATGGATTTATTATATTTCGTGATAATTAATTAATAAATACTGAAAATTTCATTAAAATTGGTTGATTTCCTGAATTTTGATGGATTATTTAGTGAATGGAGAAGGCGAAATGTTTTGATATTTTGGATAACTGTTTTTTGTTTACAGGAAATAATACATTTGCACCAAGCTTTATAATAAAGTAATGGATTTATTATATTCCGTGATCATTAATTAATAAATACTGAAAATTTCATTAAGATTGGTTGATTTCCTGAATTTTGATGGATTATTTAGTGAATGGAGAAGTCGAAATGCCTTCTTATTGTTATTACGACGGCCATTGTTTGACATGCAATGCAGTGACGTAATTTTCTAGCAAGCAGGCCTGTAGTAACTCTCGGTGGCCTCGGCTCACCTCGTTGTGAACAAACACCAAGGCTTCTGTCCGTACAAGCCGCAACAGAACCCGTCTTTCTCTCGCCTCTGCCGTCTTTTAACAAAGACCACGTGACTATAAAAGACACGTGATAATTCTTTTCTTATTCTTTTCTTCCTAATTTCGCCGCCTAAAATATTTAATTCTTATAATTTCAAATGTATGCTGCATAGATCGGTAACATTCTACCCCAAACTTCCGATATCTAGGGTCCTTTACAGTAAAGGGATGGGAGTTTGTTGCTAGTCGAGTGGATCGGGGGCATTTACGTTGGGGAGGGGGAGAGGTACAAATGCAGTAATTTCATCGAAGCACATTTTGGACAAGGTGAAAAAAAAGAATTTCTAACTTACTAGGTCCCGCACTGTCTGCCAATCTCCATCCCCTGTCGCATTGCCATAGTGTTGCATCCCTGTGTCTGTTTTACACGGAATGTGCTTCGATGAACTTACTGTATTTATACACCCCCCCCCCCAACACAGATGCACCCGATTCACCCGACTAGCAGCAAAATTGCACTCCTTCACCATTGAGGTCCCTAAATGCCGGAAGATTCTCTGTTATGATAGCTTCTTTCCTCGGGCCGCTTGCTTTTGGAATTCTCTCCCTGCTCTGTGTTTCCCCTACCGTACAATTAGCAAATATTTAAATGCAATATGAACACACATATTGTTGCCCAGCTCCTCACCAGGTTGATCCCTATAAATCTTACTCCTTCAGTGAAAAATTTGGGGTAACTAAAACACGACACTATCCTCGGGTGTCTTCGGTCTGTCTGTACACGAGTTTGTCAGAACAACCTGACATGAGCATGTTTCGCCCTAAAAGTAAACCCTGACCAAATATTCAAAATAACATGCTATTCGACGCCCAGATCAGATCTCTTCGGAATGTCTACAAACTGGCTCATCAGAGGAATGGTGAGCTTTCACCTAGTGATGCTGCCACAAGTAACTACACTAAGCTGGATACTCCATCAGGCCACATGAATTCTAGTTCTGGAACAAAACCAAGAAAAAACACAAGAAAAATCAACTATAACAGTAAATCAGTCAATCGAGGAGAGGAAAAATAATATTCTTCCTCACTTTACTTACTCAGAAGTTTGAGAAGTAGAGAAGAAACTTAAATAAGCACTAGAATATCTATGTATCTTATAACGAAATCAAGTGTTAGCGCAAGGAATGTGCCATTGATCTGTGAGAGTTAATTGAAGTAAAATGAAAAACAAATAAATAGATTATTTTATATGTAACTAGTGTTAAGTGTCTGCGCATGTCTATAATTACGTCATTGCATTGAGCGAGAATTCCTTTTCTAAATACGTTTTTGTTTGTCAACAACCAAGCAAGATATTTGGACTGAGACGAGTGTCAAGCCCGTTTATGCATCAGAACTTTACGTGAATTGAACCATAAAGTTTTGGATTGAGCTGAACGGACTTCAACGCGTCTATCGTATGCAAGAGCATTGCCAGAAATTCATTTCAGTCGCGCGAAGTGTACGTTTGCCGTATCCATAGTGTTAGCATTTAACACTAAAAGAAGAGAAAAAAAATGTAGCATGTGTTCTTGCTTTTGTTGGCCTTCTAGGTTTTCCCCTGGTCAACCTTTAGGATAACGCGGCTCTAGTTGATGGGTTGATCTTTTGGGGTTGGAAATACTTTTATTAATTTATAAAAATTGAAAAAGTTGGCTATTTTACTTACGTCTGTTTTTTAAGCAATCTTCGAGCCTTACTCTTCGCTTGTTTTATCCATTCTCTGTAATCGTTTGATTTATTTACAGTGCGTCCCACAAATAAACTGTTATTGACGATCCTGAAAAAAAAGACAAGTCCATAATTAGTATGCAATGATGGCGCTGTAGAATAAAGAATGAAACATGTGGCAATATGTGTGCGTTTGTGCTGGCGAGTTACGGTACGGTGTGATTTGTTCAAATTATATCAGGCTACTGCATCACTTTCATTTATACCTTTGAGAAATGTATACGTCCATTCCCCCTAGCTATTGGTGGAATAGTAGGGTAGACTGGATTCCGAAGCATTAGTAGAACAAATGCTTTACGAAACGGAAACTCTGAAACAACATTTGCAATGCGGTAGGTCCCTGACAAGATGTACACCGTTTACTTGTACATACATCGCTTACATGGTGGAGAGAGTGGGTTTTATGTTTGATATTGAAGTGGCCTTGAAGGGGGTGGAAATGGGGAATAGTTGTCAAGAGTTCAAGATTTTAAAATTGACAGCTCTGGGAATGTAAGTGATAAGTGATAAAACCGGGAGGCTGATGGGAGCTAGATAGAATTCGTTTAAAGGCGAGACCTAATCCATGTGTTTAAATGTAGATTGCAAATAGCAAAAGTAGACTTTCTCCGTCTCTCTTTCTCTACCCGAATAATTTATCTGAGATAATAAAATAACAAACATGTATTTTGAGTGCAGTCGTTTTCGCATTAATTATTGGTAATCAACAACAATCCGGCCAGACAACAGCCCATCTGTAAAGAATCGCCACTGAAAATCCCGCGCAAATCAGTGTCAACAAACCAGACAGAAGTAAGCATTTCAAGGTGTGTCATTCCTTCATCCATTGAAAACAGTTTTTTGGCCGTCTCTAGTAAGTTTTCATATCAGTCTCAAAAAAAGAGAGACCGTATGCGACACTTGTTTTCTGCAATTCATTACTCTGCATTGGCGTGTGGAAGACGTCAAAGTTCTGACTCCCATTCCCGGGATCGAGGAACTACCTATACAAGCATGCCCGTCATGACTTCTGTTGGCAGTTGGGGACATACACAAGGCGAATTTTTATTGAATAAAATGTGTTAGTCAATTGACAATTAGAATAAAGAATAAAAATAGTTTACAGGTTAAGATTTCAACCCAAAAAAAAAAGGATCGAAAAATAACTCGATTCTCAACTGCGGACATCATGGTCGAAGGTTGGGGAATGGGCGATAACACATATTTAAAAGAATGTTTATTTTGTTTTGGGTGGGGGTTCAAAATAGTCTATAAGAAATACGCTGTAATGAAGAAAAGAGGACATCTTCCACTAGATTTCGAAGTCGGTTTTGTACTCTGTCAAGACAGGACATGTTTGCTTTGAGCGGCACCTCCCCAGTTTCCATCTTAGAACGTATTTGGCTCTTATAAAGATAGGGGATTGCGTCAAGAGAGAGATACCTTCTGGAGCGATAGAATGATCCAATCATTTCCACAGTGACCTTACCAACAGATTTGATGCAAGTCTTCCATTTCAGGTCTGGAGTGAAGATCAGTTCTAGAAGCTTATCAAAGCACCCACTTCATTTTGGCAAAGTGAGGATTCGAGCGTTAGTGGTGAAGAGAGAGAAGCTTGCCTTTATATGTATTAAAAGTAACTAGACACCATTTTCCAATTGCACTTCATGCTCTAGGTAGGAAGAGAGAGTAACAGGAAGAATGTGATCATAAATGCTCTTCGAAATGTTGGGTTTTTGTGTCATCTATATAAATGTCAACGATATATATATATATATATATATATATATATATATATATATATATATATATATATATATATAATTCGAGATCATTCGTTGATATTAAAACATTTGCCTCTACTCCTATACTAGATCTCTCTGAGAGATGTACTTTGCTCTTTATCGAACGTTTTCGTTTGTAAGTATATAAATGCATGTATATATATATCTGGTAAGGTAGATAATAATACGCTTAAAATGCGTCTAAATAAAGAAGATGAAATAATTAAGAAAATGCGAGTAATTTATCCATATGGTCTAAATGTAAAAATAAAAAAAGATAATTTACAAGACGAATCAGAAAATGTAGGGCGATTGTATTCAGCTTTGCCTCGCTACGGTACTAGAGATAGAACACATGTAAATAGGAACAATAGAGAATCTGCCGTTTCATGCGAAGAATTTTTTAAGAAAACTAAAGAGATTATCATGAATAATATTTCCGAGTCTTTTAATTACATTAGAAAACTTCTTAATAAAACCAAGAAAAAGGTATTAAAAGACATAGCATCTAAGATATTATTAAACCCGGATATGATATATAGGATAGAAGAACTTCCTCAATGGTATGAGTATATCATGGATATAATCAACACAAAATTATACAAGCCACCTGCTGAGGGTATAAAAAATAAACCTCGAAATGTTTGTGTAGTCCTATATGAAAATAAAGGATTTGATGATATAAATCTGCCTAAAATATTTAATAATCCAGAAATCATTCAGTCACTGCCCAATGAACTTAAAAAAGAGGAACAGAAACCAATAGTAACATATAAACTAGGGCAAACTATCCGGAATAAGGTTTTTAACTATAAACAAACTGTAGAGAATTTAAATATTAATGATAATGATGACATGTATATACCATCATGTGAATGTGAATCCTCCCCTTTATGTAATACTGACATAGGGCATATAATTACCGGTAATCTAGCGATAGTTAAAAATTCTAAATTAAGAAAACTCTTAAGTAAAGGCCCAAACTATAGAGAACCTAAATGTTTAAATTATGCGAAATGTGTTAAGGAAATAAATAAAGCGTTAGATAATTTCACTGCATCCATGGCTAAAAAACATAAACTATTACACTCTACATTTGACGCATGGAAAAATAATGTACTTAGATTCGTAAATAAAAAAGTAGAACGTTTAAAAGAATTTAAACACCCTAAAAGAACGAATCCCCTCCTTAGAAATCCACAAATAACTACGGAGCTTGAAATACTTCAAAATAGGTTTGTAATAGTTCCTATTGATAAGGCGACAAATAACATAGCTTTTATCTGTAAAAAGTATTATATACAACGCTTATTGCTAGAAGTAGGAATAATAGGTGAAGTTTCAGATACTTATAAATTAAGTAATAATAAAAGCGATAACATTATTATAAACAATACTGTTATTTGTGAAAAATTAGGATTAAAATTAGAAGAAAAATACAAAAAACTTCCATCTATGTATTGGATACCTAAAATGCATAAAACACCAGTTGGCGCCCGTTTCATTGTTGCCTCAAAAATGTGCATCACTAAACCTTTAAGTAAGGCTGTGTCTAAAATCTTTAAATTAATTATAAACCAAATAAATAATTTCCATAAAAAAAGTAAATTCTATAGTAATATAAACCTATTTTGGGTGGTAAATAATTCCGATCTAGTAAAAGAAAAATTAGATCGTATTAATTCTCGTAAACAGGCTAAATCAATCTCGACATACGATTTTAGTACATTATATACAAAAATACCCCATAAAGAACTTATTAAAGAATTAGGTAATACTGTAGATTTAGCTTTTGCAGGAGGAAAAGGTAAATACATAGACTTTGCAAAATCTAAAGCCTTTTGGTGTAAAAATAAAAATGGTAAGACGAGTGTATCCAAAACTGGTCTGATAATGCTTATAAGTCACCTTATAAAAGAGAGTTACTTTCAAATAGGGAATAAATTATTGCTCCAAACAATAGGTATTCCAATGGGTTTGGATCCGTCTCCATTTTGGGCAGATCTATATTTACATAGACTGGAATATATATATATGTCATCACTAATAAAAAATGATATATCTAGAGCGTATAGTTATCATGGATGTAGGCGATATATTGACGACCTTGTTTGCATTAATGATAGCGAAGAGTTTGCAAATACTAAACATTTAATATATCCTAAAGAGTTAAAATTAAACTGTGAACATAAGGGAACACAAGCTACTTTTCTTGATTTGGATATAAAAATTGAAGATAAAATATTTATCTATAAACTGTTTGATAAAAGAAATTCATTCCCTTTTCGTATCGTGCGAATGCCATATAAAAATAGTACTAGCCCTGTGTATATATTTTACGGGAGTATTATGTCTGAATTTCTGAGAATTGCCCATGTTACCTTAAAATTAGTAGATTTCATGCCCCCAATTTCTGATCTAATAATAAGAATGATTAACCAAGGTGGCGATCAAAATAAAATATTTGGACAATTAAATAAGGCAATTACTCGCCATCCGTATGCTTTTAAATCTTATCAAATTAATCAAAATAAACTGATAGAACAAATCATAGTATATATAAATAGAAATTATATAATATGAATAAACGTATATATAACACATCTGCTAATTATAATAAGAAAAACAATAAAAATACAGTAGAAAGAAAGAAAGAAATGTTAAAAAAGAAGAAGAAGAAGAAGAAGAAGAAGAAGAAGAAGAAGAAGAAGAAAACCGACAGTTATGAACGCTCATTTTAAACACCGGGAGTTGGCAAAGAAGAAGAAGAAAAAGAGAACAAATTAACGGTTAACTTACAGACGCAGATTTGAAACAATGAGAAAAGAAAAAAGTCGACAGTTGTGAACGCAGATTACAAAAACTATAGTGAACAAGGAAGATTAATATTTATTAGCGGTTGACAACAACGGGGAGATGGACAACAAAGTAGGACGAGGGAGAAAAGGAGAAACTAAAGGTATATATGTGTATGTGTGTATGTATATATATATATATATATATATATATATATATATATATATATATATATATATATATATATATATATATATGTATATACATATTTATTTATTTATCTTTTATTTTTTGATGTGTTGATGTTTTTATATTTATAATATAAAACTAAAAATAATACATTAATCACTTAAATAATAGTGTCATGGATTCGTCCAAACACTTTAAAATGCAGCAACATTTTTGTGAGTAACGGATAAATTTTATTAGACAGACGAACAGCGCAGGTAAAGAATTTTTTTTTTTTTATGTCTTAAATAACTAATATAAGTTAGCAAAACATTTATATGGAACAAAAAGTAGATTTAGTATAAGGAACGTTTATGGTTTTGTCTTTTAAGGGAAGTGGGGTCTGATCAACTCTGCTGGGAAGCCATGAAATTAAATACTGTCTTGTTTTTAAATTCCCGAAACAGT
The DNA here is from genome assembly GCA_963556195.1 of Sepiola atlantica. Taxonomy (NCBI): domain Eukaryota; kingdom Metazoa; phylum Mollusca; class Cephalopoda; order Sepiida; family Sepiolidae; genus Sepiola; species Sepiola atlantica. The sequence goes on from OY744541.1 coordinate 54,062,944, forward strand.
TTTTCATGGTAAACAACTGATGATCCCTTAAAATAGTGTTAGAAACTAACTAATATAATAACTGTAAAAAATAAATTGACTTACATGAGTGATTTTCCACTGGAAGACTTGAGACTATAAGTTGTTTTTTTTTAATTTTTTTTTTTTATATAGTTTTAATGGTTGAGAAACTTCCGAGACTATATATATATATATATATATATATATATATATATATATATATATATATATATATATATATATATATTTAAATAAATAATATTAAATTATCTTTACCTACATACGCTAGCGTGTCGAGCTTTCGCTCTCATCAAGTAGGGATGATAATCTCGGACGGTTGCACAATTCGAACCCCTTCCACAGACTCTGTAAGCAAGCAAGCTATAACCATTAGGCCATGGGACATTACGACATTCAAGAAGGGAATTTAAATTCTTTTTATGCGAAGGGCGGCATATCAAGAAAGACTGACTAGAGATTATACGAACGTTGTCGGAATATGTTTTATAGCTACGTGTCAGCCTATTTTTAACTTCCCCGAACAGGGTTCAACTTTAATCTTATTAAATTAACATTATTTTTATTTTTAAATTTCTATTAAGATATGTTTTGAGAAAATCCTTCTTGAAATTCTTGTATTAAAAGAATATCTCTCTATAGATTTTTTCACTATAAATACTCATATATTTGTATATTTCTTTTGTTGATTGTAAAAAAAGTACTTTTCTATTATGTATATTTTTTTTATATATGAGCTTTGGACAGTCTTTGTGTTCCTTTTATATGTTTGATTGTAATTATAACATCCCAATCTTCCCTCATCCTCTCGAATTGCTGATGCTATCTTTTAGCATAGAACCTGGTGCATTATACCCTGTGCTGATGAATAGACTTAATATCAATAAAATCCATATCGTTTCAGAAACGGTCGTACACAAAACTGGTGTTCATGTTGAATTCTTTTAACGCATGCAAATGAACGTCGTAAATCTTTTTACCTCGTATTTATAATATATATATACATATATATATATACAGATATATATACAGATATATATATACACATATATACATATATATACATATATATATATATACATATATATATACACATATATACATATATATACATATATATATACATATATATATATACACATATATACATATATATATATACATATATATATATATATATATATATATATATATATATATAACATAAAATATAAAAACACGAAATTACATAATTGTCGATGCAATAATTTATTTCAACCTTGTGGTTTCCTCAAGCATCAAACTAGACAATTACATTTTTGAGACTGACAGAAAACTGGATTCACCTTCAACAATTCAAATACAACCAGAGAGAGTGGTGGTTGCAACCAATCTGAACACCTCTTACAGAGCGAGGAGGAATTAAAATCTTATATTTAACTAAGGCGATCGAAATGGATCTTATTGTTTTTTTGTTGTTTTTTTTTCAATAATAACGTCTGAGTTAAAAGCACATATTCTTTTGACACTTACGACTTGGTGATATAAAAACGTATATACGTCTCTACACACACACACACATATACACATCCTACGATCACGCACACACGCAACAATATTTTTTTGTGTCATATAAATTCGGCTAAACTTGGAAAAAGAAAGGAAGAAAGAAAAGAAGAGAAACGGCCAGGCGTTGGCGTGTCATCAACCGACTGACAAACTGTGCTTGAGGAAACCACAAGGTTGAAATAAATTATTGCATCGACAATTATGAAATTTCGTGTTATTAAATTTTATGTTATTCTTGCTCTGTTTACCACATTGAGCTCTCATACCCGGATTTCTTCCTGGAATTATTCCATCATAACACAAATATATATATATATATATATATATATATATATATATATATATATATATATATATATATATATATATATATATATATATATATATATATATATATTGATTAACGATTGCGGTAGTAAGAATACGTATGAAAGGTATTAGCAATGAATTAAAATAGTTACTTAATTAATTATAGAAAAATATTTATGATTAATTATAAACATATTCATAAAAATATTTTAAATACTATAGATAATTTTCTAGCTATTATTAATGTAGTTAATTATAGATGGGTTAGAAATGTATAAGGCCGTGTACTTCCGGTAACTCGGAAAAATGTAAGTAACCCAGTTTACGAATATGGATCTCGAATGTAAAAAAGTAAATACATAAGGGAAAATCGATGACAATTACCCGAAAAATAAATGAAAAATTGCACAAAACAAAAAAGGAAGGTTAGTGTAGAAATATATATCTTAATTTAGGAGATTCTGAATCACAATATTAGAGGATGGGAAATATTAGATGCCTATATGTTATGACTAGTTCCATTAGAGTAAAAAAAGGACTTGATAATGAATACTGACTGTAATTTATGGACTTTATTTGCCTTGTTTTTCATTGCCTTTTTTAGAATTAGCACTGAGAATAGCGACACCAAGAAATAAATGCATGGGAACATTTAAGTATATATTGGTGTATGTCGAAACAATTGTATGCTAAATAAGAAAATCAATTCTGTGAAATATTGGAATCTGTCTATCAAAACATTGAATATGATTTAAGATATAATAAAAAATATTGTATATAACATAGCTCTGGCCTTACTCTATTGAGCTATAACAATTCTTTTATGTAATAAAATTTATATTTAAACATAAACAATTTCATATATATATATATATATATATATATATATATATATATATATATATATATATAAATTTAAAAGTGTAAATCCATGGAAAATATTGGACTGTTTCTTCTATATGTACCAGTGTTTTGGTTTGTGGGTGCCATTGTGTTCTTCCCCCTCCTATGCTGCTAACATATCAACCAGTGGCTCTTTCTGTCAGTAGATGTTTTGTCAGCAAAAGTTGTCCTTACCTTCCGGTGGCTTCTGGCGGAGTGACTACCTTTTTGGATTGTTTATTTATCCACCTAAATTTGCATAGTGGTCACATGACACCATTTTGGCTAAATAAAAAAGGCTGTTTGTGGCTGTTTAGTGCTTTTCTTTTGAGACCGTCAGTAGGTCATAGTGTGGCTCCTATTACTATAATTATTACCAGACCTTAGCTTCGTTTACAAAACCAAGGTCGCAACACCGGCAATCTGTTGCAACACCCCCTCTATCCACAATTATAGAGGCAAGGTGTCTACTTTCCCTTTCCTTCTGCCAGTTGCCGTTGTTGGTCAACCATGTAGCGTCACTTTTCGCTACAGTTTCTCTACGACGAGCTATTTAATTTTTTCTTTGATTTTCTGTAAGACGTGTTGCTAAAGACGCTGTGAAGAGACGTTTTGGATTAGCTGTATTAATTTATAAAATAAAATAAAATAAAGTATTTCCAAAATGTTTTGGAAACGATCGTACGCCATACTGGACTTGATGTTCTAATTCTTGGAACAATAGTAATGTTTTAATTCATTATATACCTCTATGTAAGGTAAGTGGGAGAGACCATCAGCAGAGTTCTCGATTATTAAGAAAAAAATTAAAAATAAGAGCGTAATGTTTATATATGTAATTACAGAAAATTAAGACAACATCGGTACCGTCGGTTTCAAATCAAAACAAAGAGGACCTATAGTTGGCCTCCTATGTCGGACTCTCTTCAGAATCTGCTTATGTCTGTCTCCTGCGTTTTTCCGAGGAAATGAAAAAACACAAAGTTATTGTAAATATAAAGCCTGAATATAGCAATTTAGAAATAGAATCATTTTAAGTCGCTTGATCGTTCGTTCACAGTGTTTAAGACTCAAGATGTAAAGGTATCACCATTGCCAAAACGTCAGAGACATTCTAGACACACTGATAGCATTAGAACACCTGAATTCATCCGGTAAGTATAGCACACCGTTGGTGGTAATCCCAGAAGAGCCATAAGGTCGATTACAAAATAACAGTGTGGGGAGGCAAGTAAATAATCGCTTGATTGATCTTATAGGATTCGAACTCGGTATATCCGCTTCCACCGTCGGCGGCCGTATCCATTAGGCCAGTCACACACACACAGTTCTGGTTGGTCCATATTAATTCAGATGATATTAGAAAATTAAGTAATTTTCTTTAACTGCAAACGGAAATAAACAACCAAATTCACACACTGTCAATAAACAGTCTGACATCATTTGTTTCGCGCAGGCCACATCCCTTCTGCAAGTAGTTTTTTTTCTTTCAACGAAGAAAAGAAACAAATAGACAACATATTGTTTTATTTCACGAAAATACTTGACAACCGCCGAGAAGAAAGTCGCATAATAGAAGCAAAAGATTCATTCCGGTTCTTAAATATTAGGTCAACATCACCAAGAATAATTACTTGCAAACTTTATCAAGGCAAGAGGTAAAAATAAAACAAAAGACCGCGTTGTTTGTGAGGGTTGGTGAATTGAGTAATAACACATGTTTGTCTATCTAACGAACGTCATCAAGAGGGGGGGGGATTATGTCACAATTGTTTCTGTATTGTTTTTAACATTTTGCTATTTTGTCTTATGTTCTATAATATCAAACCATCGCACCCGTGGCGCAACGGATATAAGTGCCAAGTAATAATTAGTTCCAACTGACAGTCTTTTGAGGGTTGACAAGTCAATCCTCCCTACGTACGATGCTAAGAATACAATTACGAATTGCTTAAGACTTCTACCCGGTCTGACGGAACGAGAGCAAGCTACCCCCATGAAATAAATAATTGTTTGCATTCGAAATTCCGTACAGATTCCCGAGTTCGACAAGATGCACTTGATGAAGTCCAGAGGTTACATCGATTGTGAGAATAACATGGAAGATGAAGACAGTAGTCCGAATAATCCAAATAAAAAAAGATTTAATTGGGTGCAAAATGAAATATTTTGTCCCCAAAAGAAATTATTTTGATGATTTAAAGTATCGCATTATTCCACCTTTTTTTCATTTTACGTCAGTGTAAATTCTCAGAAATCAAGGGGCCCCTTCCTGGGGGTTAGCACTTGATTTCTATAGGAGAGACATAGATATCCGAGTGTCCTATTAAAGTTATTCTTTACGACTCGAACGTTGAGTTGTTAAAGGAGTTTAGAACATTTATTTTCCTCTCCCCAATTGACCAGTTAACTATGTCATAGTATATCTTTTTTCTGGTCTCACCGGATTCCAGAACAAAATTAATCTAGTCTGGTGTAGTATCTAGCTTGGTGCTGTTACTAGGGGCAACACTACTTGGAAAAGGTGCACCATTCCTCGTATAAGCCAGTGTGGGGTAGCTATAACAAAGGGATCTTATTTGGGCTTCGAATACTATGTTATTTTGAATATTTGGTCAGGGTTTACTTCTAGAGGAGGGAAGTATCCTAATGTCAGGTTGTCCTGACACACCCTTGTACAGAGAGACCTTAGACACTCGAGGTCAATGTCTACTAGGCATTCAAATTCTCTCCCTGATGGTATCTCTATAATTCTATTAAAAATGATGCTGTTCTCACCGTGCACATGCTTCATCAGTATATGAATGTTTTAGATGGTGGCAGGAAGGGCGAATAACGTAAACAAAGAGAGAATGATAAGAGAAGTAATTGGAAGAGGCGAATGACGTAAATAATTCAGAGAGAGAAAGATGGGGGGGGGGAAAGAGTGATAGAGAATGGAAGAGACAGAAAGTAAAAGGGTAGGAGAAGGGAGAAACACCGATCATAAAGAGTTTCACAAATATTTCTGTATGTTTATTTGAAAGAAACAGCAGCAGTTACGGCTGCTGCTGACTGCTGCGGATCTATATAATACTAAGAGTCTGTGGACGTATATGTGTATTTGAAAGCAGCAGTAACTTGGAATTTCGGAATATTTGTGAAAACATTTTGGATTTTCCAAATATATAATAATATATATAACAAATACTGACCCAACGGTTCATGAGTGGTCTAGTAAAAATTAAAACTGTTAATTCTCAAAAGTTTCAAACTTACTAATATACTTTAAAATAAATTATATTGATAAACTATAAATGTAATTTGTTCCTAAAGAAAATAAAAAAGGAAAACCAATGTTGTTCCTCTTCTCTGGGTCTTTGTATTTTCTTTTCCTTGTAGTTTAATTGAAACTGATTGCGTGAATTGAAAATGTCTTTGTTTTCAACGGGACACGAAGTTCGTGGAGTTACTTACTAACTGTATACTTACAAATTAACATCAAACACCAGCGCATCATTTGGCAATAAAACTTCAAAATAAAATAGTTTCGATTCGTTTTCTGTGTTGTTCACTTCCAAACGAAAGGTTGTCGTTGCTAATCGAAAACAGATGTTGGATTCAATCTCGAGTTTTGTTATCTTCGGGAATTTCTGTAAAAAAGCAGAATCAAAAAATAAAATGAGATCATGGTGGTAGATATGGTTTACCAAATACAGAAGAACAATGGGTATGTAGAGGGAAAGGCAATATCAAAAGAAAGTATGGCAAAGTCTATCCTTACAAAAGTAATTAATATTTATTAACAACTTGTTAAGACAACGAAAGATAAAAAATTCGTAAAGAATGAGAGTTCAAATTATCCAATAACGTTGTAGGTGAAAGAAGGTGTTTTATCTGTAATGGGAAAGTGTTTATTTCGGCTGTCGTCTTGTGAGTTTATGTGTGTAAATGGGACAGGCATCTCAGACGTGTGTGTATTAGCGTGTCTGTTTTGTTAGTGAGAGGGTGCGTGTATGAACTGCGTACATGCGTTCTGTTAGCAGTATGTATATATGTTTTCGCTATGTTTAATAGGCTGTGTGTGTCTCGCCATGTGTGTGCTGTTTACCGAGGGCTTTTTGTCCCCAAAGGGTCTAGGCTAGATTGTAACGTACGTTAGTGTGTTTTCTCTGAAAGAAAAGGCCAGAAAAGAGCAGGATAGTTGTGCGTTTGGTTGTTCATAGTACGCGCGAATATTTGGAAATTAATATTTATTTTGCTGTGATTGGTTGAGAGAAACTGCTGATTTGAGTCTTTGTCCAAAAAACAACATTCGCTGCCGCTGCTGCGTCTAACGGCTGATAGAGTTTGTACCCTTAGGTTCACTTCTTCCCCCATACAAAGGAGAAAATCTGAATGGTCCGTTTAATAAGTTGACAGAGTAAGGATTCAAGGTTTCAATTGCGGACTACAATTCACCGAAGAAACATGTAACATGTCATCAGGAGAATAGGGAAGATTAAATTCCATGAAGGAATAGACCAACGAGGAGCCAGTTTTAGTTCAGGGGAGGGGGCGACTTGTTATTGAAATGCACATCAACAGAGCAGCGGACAGCGTCGTCAGCGATATTTCCCTGGGGTCACAAGATGTTTTGGATTTAAGCATCGTACATCAGTCTAGAAGATCGAATCGGTGGGAAGTATTCCTGGATCCGCTATACCCCCTATACATGTCAAGTAATCTGTAGTTACTCTTCTTGTAGAACCACGTCCACATGCTGCAAGACAATGAGGGAAACCATTATATCGACTCAAAAATGTTCCAATACCACATTTTATGCAGCTGAAACATGTCCAATAGAGAAACTGAAAAATTGAAAAAGCAGACACTACATTATTCCATTAATTTCAATTTTTTAGAATTATCAGATCGTCTTCCAAGTCTAAGGCCAAAGTCACACCCAACCAGTTTTACACGGACTAAAGGCCGATTGATGGAAGCAACTGTCTTATTAGCAGTTTTGTTGGGGGATTTCTAATTGATAAGAGTAGGGTAAGCACAATTTCCAAAAGATGTAAAGATGCTCAAGATCATGGTTACGTAATCCACCATCGGGAAAGGGACAGTCTGTAAAAGGGAGTGCGCTATGGAGAAACTATACGTGGAGTTATCAGCTACGTCTGTATAGCTGGAGAATCCAAGCCAGTAACGGTGATGTGCATTAAAATCCCCAAATGCATGTATTTGAGCGCTCGAGTTAAGTAAGAGTGATGTATCTATGCTTTTAGAGACAGAGTTAAGCAGAGTACAGTCTTGGGTCAAAATAAAACGGTATAAGAAATATAAGTAACTAATGCTGTGCTGTAAGGTTAATCTAAACACATGTAGGCTTGATCATCTGATTCTAGCCTATGTTCTCTAGTCAAGAGGAGGGTGTTCCGAACCTGAACTCCTAGCTCGTGCATATGTTTGTCAGAGTCTTTACGGTAGAGTGTCAGTCATGTCAAATTGGTGTGAGGAGATTAAGGATTGTAGGTTTGTTTCACCTAGTGCTATGATATCCGGGGAGTTTAAAAGGAGAAAGGATTCTATGTCATTGATGTTGGTTCTAAACTTCTGGATATTTGTTAATTCTTGCTTCAAGGGCGGAGACGAAGATGTTTTTTGGTGGGTGTCTGATTTATGTGTGTTTCTTCTTTTTTGTATTGTCATTTTGGTTTTAAGATAGCGTTGGGAGGAAAAAATTGGTGCTTGTTTAGTGCCACACAGCCAGACCATTAGTCGAGACTTGATCCATGGGGGTTATGGCCTCGGGAAAGCTCATCGGTGATAACTGTAGCGTCCCTTTCCATGCCTGACATGGCACGTAGAGCTACCCTCGATATTATAAAACTGCTGATGGAGCAGCCGTTCTTAGGGCTATCTAAGAGTTAGGGCTACTGCACTACCAGTCGGAAACAGCAGCAAGACAAGCTGTCTAACTTGTACCCTCAACCTGTCGGAACAAGAGCAACCTTCACTAGTCATGTGAGACATAGTGACAAAATAATTTCCACAATTGTCTAGATAGAGAGAAAGAGAGATGACGTACATTGTCCTAGTCAGGAAACAAGGCCAAGCACTGGGTGTCTTTGAGATATCCCTGCGCTAGTACCCCTGCTCATGGCTAATAGACAAAGAAGGAGTGCAAAGGCCGTGCGATAGGCAGAGCCCAGTTACTCCTTAAGCAATTATAGGTATTACAATCCAGATATTTTGTTCAAGACTCCAGCTCTATGAAGGTTGTCAACCAGGGCTAAGGAGGCCTCCCTCCCCTAATGGTTTGCTGCCAGGACGTGAGTAGTCAGTAGCACAGTTTTTCTATCAGAGTTTTCCTTCTTCTATATGGATGACCTAACGAGGTCTACAGGTTCATCACACCGAGAGGGGTAGTCCTGCGCCTGTATACTAGTTAGGTATTTTAAAGCCCCGCAGGTAAAGAATCTTCCATATATATGTGTGTGTGTGTGTGTGTGTGTGTGTGTGTGTGTGTGTGTGTGTGTGTGTGTGTGTGTGTGTGTGTGTAAATAGAATAAGTTTAAACGACACCTCTCAGAGATAACAGAAAATTGAAGATGGGTTCCCCTCTACTAAGTAAGAATTTTAATATCAACCAAAGACAAATAATAATCAAAAGATAAACAATAAATTTCACGATTGATAGCGTCAGATGTTTTGAATTATTCAAATCTAAGGATCTCTAAATGTAACGTAATGAGTCGTACTTCTTGGTTTATATTCTGATTCTTTGTGAGATAAGAAACATTTTAATAAAAGAAATGCATTAAAATTGCTCTATCATCAGCAGAGAATCATCAACCTAAAGCATAAAAATACCACCAACGCGTGTTATTGGCAATTTATGGTATACGTAGATTCAGATTCCCATGCTTCGACTTTAGACGAAATGTAGCACGTGGTAACGATCCAAGTTGAAAGACGATCCGAGGTCACATTTTATTGGAAGGAGCACTTCTGTAAAGTGGTGAGTGGTTCCTAGAGCAGCGCATTTTTACTATGGAGATCTTAATGCCGCATTGATGATTCTTGTTGTCAGGGTTAGATTTTATGGACGAGACAAAGAGAGAAAGGTGTGGTGACAGAGGAAGAAAAGAGTCACAGAGAGGGTTGAGATTATAAAAATAAAAGAAATAAATGTATGTGTGTATTTTTTGTTTTACTAATGTGTCACCGATTATCAAGACCCAGGGGCCACTCGAGGACAAGGGTTAATAAGATCGTCGGTGAAAACCACGCAAGAATAAGAAACAACCGGGAGAATGAGCATAACATTTCTTGAAAGATGCCGAGTAAAGTTTTCAAATGAAATCCCAAGGTCGGTCAATTTATTTTATATTGTTTTGAAAAAAAAAGTTAAACATTTTTAAAAAGTACATTACAAATTGGGATTACATTTTTTTTGGTCTAATTTGTGTCTTTAAACTAATTTGTGTCTTTAAACTAATTTGTGTCTTTAAACAAGTCTTTTAGAAGGGCGAACTGATTTCCAGGATAAAACTGGTGTTCAGACGTTTCTCGAAGGACACTGTAGAGGTCACGTGCTCCTAGTTCAGATCCTGCCTGAATGAGATGTATACGGCAAAAGTTCTTCTAAGAGATGAACTTTAAATTTTGAGAGTACATCTATTGCTGATCGAGATATGACTTTTTTTTACAATATATACATGTGTTATTGCGAGTGAAAAGAAGACCATCACCAAACAAGGATAAACAGTAGTAAAATTAAGGGAAAAGAAAGAGAGGGGATAGGGGCTGATTCAGCTTTACTTAATGTCGAAAATGTTAAACAGAAGTTTAAGTATAAAGTTACCAGGTGTACACGTTGAAGCCTTCAATAATGTTGACAGCTTGACAACAGAGATAATGAATCTTACTTTTCCTGAAGAATATTATCTTACCCCCCCCCCCCAGTACCAAATGCAGACCAGAAGAGAAAAGCAAAAATAAAAATCAGATTAAAAATCTGACATTAAAAAAAGAGAAACATTTAATACATACAAAGTGTGTGCTAACGTTTAACTCTTCGTTCAGTTAATAAAAAAAGATGCATGAAAAGTATAGGAGTGGAAGACAAGTTGAATAGAGGTCGGATTATGGCGATAACAATTCGGGATAACTACACGAAGTACCATTTTATGTTACGCAGACATGTAACCATGTAGAAAGTTAAAGTTAAAGTTTAAGTTTTAAGTTTTTGTAGCTTGAGAATAAAAGATAGCAGGTAGCCATTCAGCCATTTTGAAGATAACTTCACCGGAAAATGTTCTTAAAAAGAATTCTTTAAAACAAGACTTCAATCATAAAATAATAATCTTATTTGTTGTGGTTACTGAGTATTGTTATCTCAAGAAGTAGGCTTTGTTCTTGTTGGGTAGGCAGTGATGATAATAGAAAAAGCGGCGCAGTTTCATAACAATTCATTATGTTATGGCGGCAGCAGCATAAAACATTCCCATCAAACACCCATATATATATATATATATATATATATATATAAATGAATAAATGCGAAAGTTTTTTTCATCTATCCTAACAATATTAATATCAAAACTTATTTCATTCTAACGATACAAGAATATTTTCAAATATTAGGAATCTAAATATATCTCAAACAAATCTGATGTTGCACATTTGCATATTTATTTATTTTTAAGTTTCTAATGAATTAATATTTTCTAATATGCATTTCTAATTTGTATTACCAAATTTTCTTCTTTACACGCAATCGTTTTTTCTATAGAATTGTTATTTTAATTATTAATAAAATTAGTTAAAGCGATTTTATTTTAAAAATGGATAGAGTTTTAAAAAAGCTTTTAGAATTTCATTTTAAAGGGAGATAATTTACATGAAACTTCCGTCATAAGTCGCTGAGATGTGGAGAACAGCTACTAATACAGTCCTCCCAGGAATTACTTCCTCTGTTAGAGTTCAGCATTTTTTCCTGAAAAATCATAAATTTACGTAACTTTTTTCACTTAAAATGCAAACCAATAAAATTGAATTTTCTGTTTTAATTGTAAGATTTTTTATTTAAAGTTTACTTACTGAATAAATCCTGTTATAAACATCTCCCCAATAAATGACTAGTTATTGAAATAAAAACAGCTATGCTGGTTTTTCTTATTTGAGGTTAATTCCTATTTCAGTCACGTAAATTATTTAGAGTGAAACGGGTTTCGGCATTATTTATAAACAACTTATACATTTTTTTAAAAACTTAAACCATGTTTTAGTAAAAAAAACAACAACTTATGGTTTTTAATGTTTTATTTGTTATGCCAAGTTTCACTGTACACGTGAAATGGCGAAATAAAAATTATGTTAGGATCGAGGGTCGTGTTCCCCCGATTATAAACGTGTTCAGTAAATCAAGCGATGTTGCATGCAAAGACGGAGTAATAATTAATAAACAAAATGAAGTAGTTCAAATAACGTTTATTGAACGTGTGTGTACGTGGAATGGTGAAGTGTGTGATGTATGCATATGTGTCGATGGAAAAACAGTTCTTGAAAAGGTATAAGAAATGAGTCCGGCGTAGGAAAAGTCTTTGAAAAGCCGTAACACAAAGAAAACGAGTTGAGAACTCTTACCGTTGTTTGCCCACGTGTGTTGGTAGTTGTTATGCTGGTTGAGAAGAAAAGCGTGAGACGAAACGCTAGTGTATTAGCGTCGTTCTGTCGACCAGAGAAGAGTGAAACGGAACGCTAGTGTCAGCGTCTGCCTGCCGAGGCAGGTCGTGAGGAAGAGAGCGAATTTCCGTTTTGCACCGGCTCTTATAGTCCGAAGGGCAGATAACTCTGATGTCGCTTTACGGCGCCACCTGGTGGTGAAAAAGCGCCACCTACCGGCAAACTGGTGTAGTTATGTTTTGAAAGGAGGAGGTGACTGCTACAAGGACTCCCCCCCAGATTGAAAAATATTGAAGATATTATTCAATATGTACTGTTGTAGATGAGAAGCATTCTTTGTGGGTATGTCTGTTTTGCTGTTGAAGATTAGAAAAAAGTAGTGTGCACGCTACTTATTTCTGTTTCTGCATCTGTATTGAATGATTGATCGCAAGTGCATCTGCAGAATTGAGTGTTTGTAACGCATGTGGATCTGCGTGTTGTTTGGGTCTGCAACAAGTTTGAGTGCAAGTGAGTTTGCGGTCGAAAAATGTTGAGTGCAAGGTAATTTGCACTTGTTGGTGGCGTTGTTCATGTTGATTAGTCTGCGTGATGCGGAGCTGATGAACAAACGTTGAATTGTCAGTGTTGTCCGGGAATGTTTGGTGCTTGGGTCTGCGCGGTTGTTGATGAGTGAGCACAAGTGGGTCTGTGCGGTGTTGATGAGTGAGCACAAGTGAGTCTGTGCAGTTGTTGATGAATGAGCACAAGTGAATCTGTGCAGTTGTTGATGAATGAGCACAAGTGAGTCTGTGCAGTGGTTGATGCATGAGCACAAGTGAATCTGTGCAGTGGTTGATGCATGAGCACAAGTGAATCTGTGCAGTTGTTGATGAATGAGCACAAGTGAATCTGTGCAGTTGTTGATGAATGAGCACAAGTGAGTCTGTGCAGTTGTTGATGAATGAGCACAAGTGAGTCTGTGCAGTTGTTGATGAATGAGCACAAGTGAGTCTGTGCAGTGGTTGATGAATAAGCACAAGTGGGTCTGTGCAGTTGTTGATGTTGTTCATGTTAATTAGTCCGTGTTGTGGAACTGATGAACAAACATGTAGTTGTTGAGATTGGTGGTACACTATGGTCCAAATTAGATGCACAAATGTCTGCAAGTGAGTTAGCAGGTCCAGGTACAAGTGGGTCTGTACTGGTGTTGGTGCGCGTCGTTCGAGTTGATGTGTCCCCAGTTGATCAACGAACGTCCAGTTGTTGAGTATTTAGTCGTGCTTGTGCAGTTGTACTCATTTTGAACTGGTGTGATTTCTTCCATAGTGTCGTCAGTGATGTCCGGAAATGTTTGGTGCTTGATGAATATCCGGGAAAATGTGGTTGTTCAAGTTGTGTTGAAGATTGTTGTTGTTCGTGTTTTGTAGTTTTCTTTTCTTTTATATATATATATTTCCAACACGCGGGTGGAAAGGAAAAAGAAAAGAAAAAAAAAATGGAGTCATAATTTGTTTCACAAGAGGAATGACGTTTTTGTTTTCGTTTGTTTGAATGTTAGTTTCCACGTAGAGAAAGAATGGCGGCTTCTCTTTTCCTTTGTAGTTGAAAAGAAAGAGAAAAAAAAAATTCGTATTTTTTTTTTTTTGAATTTTCATTTCCGCGTGGTCCGAGAGATAAAAATGGCGTTTTTTTTTTTTAAATTTTTTTATCAACACGTGGTCATGGCAAAGAGTGGCGGCATTTTTTGAATTTTTTTTTTTGTTTGTTTGTTTTTTTGTCAACACGTGGTTATGAAAAAGATGGGCAGCGTGTGAGCGTTTGTTTTCTTTTTATCTCCACGTCCAAAACAAAGGAAGTGGCGTCTTGTAAGGTCCTTTTGTTCGTTGAAAAAAAGAAAAAAAAAAGGATTGCCAAAAGTTTGTCCTTTTCTTTGTATATATTTTTCCGACACGTGAGTAAAGAAAGAGAAGAAAAAATGAAATTGTAATTTGTTTTATACTCGGAGAAGCCGAGAAATGTTTTTGTTTTTCTTGTTTGGGTATTTCCGCGTGGCCAGGAAAAATGGAGACGGTAGATTCTTTTCTTTTGTTTGTTTGTATATTTCTACCACGTGGGTAGAAAAAAAAAGGAAAAAGATGAGTGCGTAATTCGTTTCAACACGAAAGAAAAAAAACGAGAAATGTTGTTTTGTTTTTTTTTTTTGTTTGTAGTACGAAATTAATTACTTCGTCAGATACAACAAAGCTTGCACGTCGGGTCACCAATTGTTAGGATCGAGTGGTGTTCCGCCGATTATAAACGTGTTCAGTAAATCAAGCGATGTTGCATGCAAAGACGGAGTAATAATTAATAAACAAAATGAAGTAGTTCAAATAACGTTTATTGAACGTGTGTGTACGTGGAATGGTGAAGTGTGTGATGTATGCATATGTGTCGATGGAAAAACAGTTCTTGAAAAGGTATAAGAAATGAGTCCGGCGTAGGAAAAGTCTTTGAAAAGCCGTAACACAAAGAAAACGAGTTGAGAACTCTTACCGTTGTTTGCCCACGTGTGTTGGTAGTTGTTATGCTGGTTGAGAAGAAAAGCGTGAGACGAAACGCTAGTGTATTAGCGTCGTTCTGTCGACCAGAGAAGAGTGAAACGGAACGCTAGTGTCAGCGTCTGCCTGCCGAGGCAGGTCGTGAGGAAGAGAGCGAATTTCCGTTTTGCACCGGCTCTTATAGTCCGAAGGGCAGATAACTCTGATGTCGCTTTACGGCGCCACCTGGTGGTGAAAAAGCGCCACCTACCGGCAAACTGGTGTAGTTATGTTTTGAAAGGAGGAGGTGACTGCTACAATTAGGTCGGAAAAATATAGTCGCCACTTAAAAAGTCGAGA
>OY744541.1:54085718-54105718 GCA_963556195.1 Sepiola atlantica
CACACAGGTTATCGTCAGTGATAGCTCGCCGATTACAAACGGTGGTGTACCCCGGAGTCTGAGTGACAACAAGCGTCTTCAGATTTCCAGTACTCTTCACCTCTTTTCGATAATCACCGCAAATGACCTTGCAGTATCACAACAGCCGCTTACGATTGATTTCTCGCTGGTAAGAACCATTGGTTTTCTCTGGGATTTGGGTGGCAATAAGCTTCCCTAAGGTCCCAGCACTTTCCGCACTCTTCCAGTCAAGGTCTGGTTAGTGCTATCAGTCCTCGGTCTTTTCATCTTCCTTGACCCTCTACAAATATTTTGTGTGGCGTCAGCCTAGGCCGGCGCCATTGGGGGGGGGGGGCAGCTTATGATATTTCTTGCAGTTTCTGTTCATGCGATGGTGTTTTTCCTGTGTTTTTTTTCTCGTACTTCCATGCGACTGGTTACCATTTGTAGTTTATGCGGGTTGGTTTTCTGCATTCGAGGGGTTTCCTTAAGATCGCAGCTGTTTTCATCATTGTCGTCTTTTGTAATGTCTCAGTGATCCATTTGATTCCAATTTCTCCCAGTCTTTTCTCCGAGTTTTAAAAAAAAAACTGTTTACAGTGCTCCTACGATTATTGGCATTATTTTGACTTTCTTCATGCTCCATATTCCTTTCAGTTCTCTGGCAAGTTCCGTGTATTTGCTTCGTTTTTTCGTCTCTTTGATCTTCACTCTGTGGTCTGCTGGCATGGCGAAGTCTACGATTTTGCAAGATTTTTCCTTCTTGTCGATTATTATAACATCCGGTCTTCTTGCTTGTTTGAGTTTGTCTGTTTGTTCATACATGTCCAAGAGGATTTTGTGCTTTTCGTTTTCCATTACTGTTTCTGGTTTATGTTTGTACCATATGTCTGCGTATTCGAAATTAAATCATTTGCACAATTCCAGTTTACTGCTTTCCCCACGCAGCCATGTATGTACTTGTATTTTTAGGGGGCTAGTTTGCTGCATTCACTTATTATATTATTTACTGTTTCGTCTCTTTGTCCACACAGTCTGCATTTACTGTTTCCCTGGGTTTCATATATTTTAGTATTAATGTAGTTTGTCCTAATCGCATTTTTCTGTGCAGCCATCAGTAAAGATTCCGTTTCTCTGTTCAGGTGTCCTTTTCTTAGCTATGCCCAGGTATTTTCGTTGATTTCTTCTCTTGTTAGTCTTCTGAAGCGTCCATGTAGTTGTTTTTCTTTACACTTTTCTTTTCTTATCGTTTTGTTTCTGGTTTCGGTTTTTCGCGAGTTAGTCTTTGGAACAGTGTTTCTTGCTGCGGTGATTAGCCTTTCCGTGTTCTGAGTTATGTATTTCTCCAGCTCTTTTTTTGTGTCTTCCACAAAATATTCTATACTTACCAGTCCTCTTGCCTCTTCGTTTCTTTTCATGTAGTCTGTTCGTATCGTCTTTTGGGTGTAGTGCGTTGTTCATGGTCATTAATGTTCTAGTCCTCTGGTTAAGGTGCCCGAGTTCTTCTTTACTCCAGCCTATGAATGGAATGGTCCAGACTATCTTATTAGTGATACTGCCCAGGTGTTTATTCCTTTTACTAGATTCCTGATACATAATTTCGTTTCTAAGAGTTTTCTTCATCTTCGTAGTACTCTTTTCCACTCTTCTCTGGTGCACGGATGCAAACTCAATATGTAATTCAGAAAAAGGAAAATGGGAATTTAATTCCTAAAAGAGTATTAGCGAGTTGATTGCCCCTTCCTTCCTATCCCCGTAACGAAGTAGATCTAAGTTAGGAAGAACGATTAGTCTTTCTCTCCAATTTAATGAATGAGAAATTTTATAATTATGACGAGAAAATAAACAACCATTAAATCTCTGTCGCTTTGCGCCTTTCCCCTTTCCGTGCATGAAAAGTTTTAATTACCCACCTAGACGATCACAATGACGGCGATGATGGCGCGAGGTGAGGCCCAAATGCAACACACTGCAATGATGATGGCGACGGTGACGATAGCGAGGAAGCATGCCGTTGAGTCAGTATACAGAAAGCTGAGAACATTTGAAGTAAGGAACTTTGACTTAAAGAACGTGTTTTAATAAACGAATACATTACACTTCCAGAACTCCGAAATATTTGTAGCTATCCTGTTCGCCTAGCGCCCTCATCTCCTCTTGGTTGTGGAGTTGCATGCCCTCTGTCGTCTCTAGTTTTCCTCTTTTCATTTCTAGTAGTGCACACCTTTCTATTCCGACTCCATTTGAATGTCCTGACTGAAGGTCCTGGTCGTATTTATCAGCTTGTCCAGTTCCTTTTTGCTTTTTGCAAATAGTTTCAGGTCGTTCATGTACATCATGTGGTTTACTCTTAGTTCTGTGTCTATAAACTTGTATCCGGCATTACATTTTCTGAGTATGTAGTTGAGTGGCATCATGGCTATTGTGCAGTAGTGGTGATAGTGAGTCTCCTTGGAAAATGCCTCTCTGTATTTTTTATCTCGGTCAGGTGTTGTCCTCTGGCTGCCAGTTCTAGTATCCATGTTTCCATTGCTTTCTTAATAAGATTAACAATCCTGTCGGGTATTTTGTATATTTTTAAACATTCAATTATCCATGCTTCAGGCATTCTATCGTAAGTTTTTTGTAGTCAATCCATGCCATGGATATGTTCTTTTTTCTGCTTTTTACCTCCTTCAGGATCTTTTGATTAGTATATAGCAGATTATGCGTCCATCTTTTCCCTTTCCGGCATCTTTTTTGTTCTTCGGGGAGTAGTTCATTTGTTCTCTCAGTTGTACCGTTAGGATTTCTACATTGTTGGTAAACAGGTTATTGGTCTTTAGTTGCTTGGGATCGTTCCATTTTTGGTATCTTTTTGTATTAGCGTTGTCCTTCCTTTGGTCATCCATTCTGGTACGTCTGTTTTGTGGATACATCCTCTCAGTTTCTGCGCTAGTCTTTCATGTAGGGTCATGAATTTTTAAAACCAGTATGCATGTATTCCATCGTGGCCTGGTGCTTTCCAGTTTGCCATTTTCTTTAGGGTTGTCTTAATCGTTTCTTCATTAATTTCTGTTTCTGTTCCTTCTTCAATTTCCTGTAGATGAATTATAGGAAATTGAAACTATGGTATCATTGTAGATTAACATCCTCAACTAAATCCCCCCTGCTAAACAAAAATGAGAATCTACGTTTTTAGGTGATTACGTGTAAACACACGGAAATACTTGGCGGGAAGAAAAAAAATCAATCAAGTTATCATTTCAGTTACACATGTAAATTAAACGTAAAATAAGACCCCATTTCCGGGCTATTCCAGCGTTTGAGGGCAGTTAACAAAAAATGCTCTGGGAGATAAATTTTGTACGTTTTGATTTGGGAAGGGCTACTTTTTAAGCGATTACTTGTGGTTTTATTACCTTACTAGTCGGACTTATGGTTAGTGGTAAAAAATTATGAACAGCCCGAAAAATTAGAGTTTCCCAAAAATGAGAATCATTTTGCATTAAATTTATATATGAAACTGATCCCCACTCTAAATTTTAAAATATTTTTTCTTCTTCTTTCTAGGATATTCACATGTAATCGCCTAAAAAGGGTAGAATCTCATTTTGGAGGGAGGGATTTTGTTGAGGGTGTTATTAATTACTTGTGTTCCTATTTACTTGTCGCCCCACGAGGACAAGGTCGGGTTTTAATGTGGGGAATCCAGTTCTCCAAAAAGGGGTACTATAGATTAGGATATTTGAATCAGCTTAGAAGGATTTCTCCTTCACTGACGGAAGAAAGAAAAAATCAAGTGTATTATCAAAACAGATCCTACACTTTGCATTATTTATTTGCTAAAAAATATGACATATTAGGCAAATATGTTGTTGTTGTTGTTGTTTTTATATTTTATGTACAAAAGAACTCTATGCCAATAACCGAAAATAAAGGAAAAGTTCTGTTATTTTAATTGGGAACATGTTTCCTTCTTTTAATTTAATTAAACCTAAAATGTGTCCGATAAGTAAAATTTGTATTTTGTTGACTTTATTTTATTCTAGATTTTTCTGTAATTTTTCCTTTATAATTGAGATATTATCCTTTGTCATACATACAATATAGTAAAAGAAAAGCGTAAACAAAAACGAACACGTTTTCCTAACGTTTAGTTAATAAAAGTTTGTTAATTTCTTTTCAAGCAAATATCTTTAAATTTAAACATTAGTATCTTGCTTCTCATCCATTTGAAAATAATTAATTAAATTCAATTAAAAAGAAATGTTTGTTATTTGACATGAAAATAAAAATTCATTAATTCATTATTAATTAATGAAGCATTTTTTAATCCAGAAAAGATATTGTACATAATATGGCCGAAAATATCAATAAATTATTTGACAATAATAAACTTATATAGTGTCAGACAACCAATTAATACCCAAACAGTTCATACAAAAATATCTGGCAAAAAAACCTAAGGGTTAAAACAAAAAAAGAAAATATTGGGTGGGTCAACTCTGTGGAGTATAATTATTATCCGGTGGCAGATTCGTCGGAAAGGCCTTTGTAAGATCGCTATAAATCCATAAAATCCTATCACACGAAACGAAATTTATTTATCTACAAGTTTACCAATATCTATTGTTTTTTTATAACAAAAAATTCATATATTTATTTTTTATAAATTTTGTTCCAGAGCTAAAAAAAACTGATGTAAACAAATTGTCAGTTGATTTTTTTTAACATAACTTTGGTATATTTATTTTAACCTTATAAATCAGCGTTGGTCTTTTTCGGAAAAGATTTGCGATAAGGAGAACTTCAACTATTGGAATGTTTCCATATAAATGAACTTAATACGACGCCATTTAATGAACTCTATGTATATTATTGCAAACTTAACCTCCTAATATTTTTAGTCTATTATTTAATGATCAATATTGAAATTACTTTTCTTCTGGATGATTGTAAACTTTCTTAAGATTTTAATCTAAGCTTTATATTTTTAACGACTTCTCATTTTAAATTTTTTGTACCGTCAATTACTTTTTGCAATTTCTCCTAATTAAAATATCTCTTCCATTTTCCCACTCACCCGAGTATCAACTGTATCTAACTTTATTCCCTCAAACCCACTGACCTTTTTAAATCAGTTTCACCTTACTTTCTCCCCCTTTCGCTTCTATATCCCAGTCCGTTCACCCTCCCGTTTTCATATACATGCCATTCTTTCCCTAATCTTTTTACTTCTCTCTTTCTCTTTATCCATACTTACTTATATTACTCTTGGCTTTCCTTTCCCCTCTCTTCTTCGCCCTTCTGTTTTTCTGTCTTTTTTATTTTATTTTATTACAATTTATATTTTAGCTGAATTATCACATTTTTATTCTTTCCCGGTTTTAACTAATATTCACACTTTTTACTCGGCCCAGGAAGTAATAATATGGCTTTTGATAATTTTGCTATTTGATTTTTTTACCAATGTTTTACAAATTTCCTCGGGATATATAATTCTTTATATGTTTTTGGTGATTTATTTAACTGCTAATTAACCTTCACCTTGGATTTGAATACTTCTATCCCCTAGACCGGAACTTTTCACAACTTCGGATGTCTGGATTGCTCTCAACTCTTTCCCGTACATTTGCTTCATGCTTTGAATTTTCGAATTCGCTTACAAAACAAAATATAGACCTCATTACACCTCGCACGAACCCTAGGTCACAGTGGCAACAAATTAATATTTGTGGAAAAAAATTAATATTTATTTGCAGAATAATCCGCAAAAGTCAGACAACAAATTAATATTTGCAAAATAATATTATTTTTAGTAATAGGCAAAAACAGACACATTAATATTTGCACAATAGATACATTTTCGCTGCCCTACCATATCTATGAAAAACAGACAAAAGTAGTCGATAAAATTTGGCAGTCATTTTGGGAGTAAACTGTTTGAATATACCCCAATATTAGCTTTGCCCCCATCCCCTAAAATGCCTTGCCTCCCCCTAGTTAGAAATCTGACTACGTGCCTTATATATATATATATATATATATATATATATATATATATATATATATATATATATATATATATATATAATCCAAACTATGGCATAAGATCCTGATTCGGACTATTGAAAGGATCTACCAAAGGATACCTAGACATGATGTGTCTGTTATATTCAACAATACTTGCCTGTAAGAGAAGATGCTGCCTATATATATATATATATATATATATATATATATATATATATATATATATATATATATATATATATATATATATATATATATTGTTATCTCTTGGTATTAACGTTTTCCAGGACAATAATTTATCTTGTCTGGTGGGGTGTTGTTATTTGAGGTAACATTTCTTTGGAGAAGGCGTACTATTCCTCGTATTCCAGTGTATAGCTGTGTCGAGGGGATCTTATTTGAGCTTCGAATACTATTTTATTTGTAATATTTGGACATACTGAGTATATATGTTCTCTTACGAAGATTAAAATAAACATATAATTCTAATAAATCTTATGTCTATAATCTTTATACCAATTTTGATCAAAATCCATTACCTGATTTTGCTTCTAAAAGATGTCTTTTAAGACCCCTTAAGCCTAAGATATCAATGGGCATAATATGGACACAAAATCACATTTTAAATAATTAAATATTTCATATTGGCATTAAATTCCATCCAATTAAGCAAGATTCCCTGAATTTCAATTTCTTCTTAATACCCCTTACGCTTAACCCTTAAATTCTAGATATTTTCTAGAATCAAAATCATGTAATGGATTTTGATCAAAATTAGAATAAGCGTATTCTTCTTGTTACTATTTATACAAAGTTAGGTATGTATATAAATTTATATATATATATGCATGTACAGGATTCACTCCTAAATTAATTAAGCGATCATTATAAATTTTTAAACACAGCCGCTAGGCGTAAGGGTTCGTAATGTGGGCTATATTTTATTTAATTTAGTTTTAGGCAGAGGGGGTAGAACGGGAATGGTGTAATTAATTTTGATCAAAATTGCCATAAGTATTCTAGACATAAGATTTAGTATCCTTATATCTTGATTTTAGTCTTCTTAATGAATTACATAGTAGCAATAGCATTCATCGGATGTCCTAAGTTACAGAGTGTAGATATATATTTCTATCAGAGCTCTGAATTTCTATTTAGCAGCCATCATGCGGGTGTACAAGGAAAAGGAGTGAATCCTCCATCGGGGATTGAATTCAGAGTGTTCCGCTAACAAGATAGAATCTTGTTTTTTGTACGATGACGAGAGTTCACTTATGCAAGTTGATCATTCCCTGCGACTAACAGGAGGCGCTCTGGATGTTTACCAGCAGCTAAGCGATAATGATAAAGCCAATGTTGAGCTGCCAAAGGCTGTGTTGTTCAATCATCCAAGTGCGTGTCGATCAAACGCCTTGTGGTACCTGGAGCAGGAGAAGCGTTAAAATAACGACAATAAATGTTGAGACACAGGGGTGCTGTAGATTAGCGTTAGTAAGAATTTGCACGGATTCTGATGCATCCGCTGGAGTTAATGTTCTGATGACGTGGAAAGACCTGCTAGGCTTCGACCTGCTGCTCAGATATAATGCTATCAAGGCACTAAGTGATGTTCTCATTACGCCAGCTTGAACTGTGACATTCCCAGAGGCACCGGTGTGTGACACACTTTGCATCGATCGACCAGTTCGATCAACGCCAAAAGATCTTGACTGCATCATAGAAATTGATGATCAATAAAGCACCAGCCAAGCCACAGAATGGTGTCACAGAGTATTCCGTAGCCGCAAATGGTAGGGCCGCATATGAACAAGAGCTTGACTCCTGGATCAAAAATGTCTGGTTAATCCCGTACCCCAACCAAGAGCTTGGACATCCAAAAGGGCTTATGCATTTAATGGCAATAGTACAACATAACAAAAAGGTTCAACCAGTCGTGGATTACCGTGAGCTCAATCAATACATAGAAGCCTACACGGCTGATGCTGATGTATGTGCGAGAAAGTTGAGGGAATGACGCCAGAAACGATCGAACGTATCATTGCCCAATCTGAGGAAGGCCATTCCAGACGATGGTATTTCGTTGCAAGATATACTGCCTAACCAGACTGTGTTTTGGGTTGAATGTTTCACTGCAGATCATGAAGACCATCGTTGGCGCTGTGCTATCCCAGGAAGGGACTGTCGAAAGGGCGACATCGGCGTACCTCGACGATAATTATATCAATGAAGATGTTAAGTCAGCGACGCACATCCGAGCAAAATTGGCAGATTTGGGCCTGGAGAAGTGCAAGGATTCAGAGCGTCTTGGAGACGGGGCACGCGTACTGTGTCTTGTCATGAGGGGCAGGGGTGTCCCCATCCGATGGTGACGTGGAAGTGTTATTTCCGGCATTTCTGAAGTTCTCACAAGACGGACCGTTTTTTCCTTGTGTGGAAAACTCGTGGGACCTGCCAATGTGTGACTGACTTAGCATGGCAGTTGGCGTAAAAAACGCAAATCGAATGCGGATACGTATGGGTGGGCGCCAGTTCACTTGCGTTGGGAGTCCTGTTGAGTATCCGACACGCTGACCAGAAAGCAAAAATACGCACCAAGACAGCAAGCAAGATGCTGAAAAGACAAAGGTTCGACGTTTTAAAGAGTCTAGTCTCCGAGTATGACCTGGTAGTCAGAATAACATTGATCCCGGCTATACGAAAACCTTGCCGAACATATGACACGAGTGCCTCGCAGATGCTACGATGCCATAAAAGTGAGTGCCGAGCCAGTTTGTCAGACATGTGCTGCTAAAGTGAGCGCGATGAGCCAGCAGCAGATAGAAAACATCCACATGCAGAGCGGACATCCAGGCGTGAATAGGACTCTGTATTTCGTGAGACACGTCGACCCAGCAGTGGCCAAATCAGAGGTCGAACGAGTCATAAAGCACTGTTAGATGCGTCTGTCAATTGACCTAACACCAACGCGGTGGTGAAAAGGACGACGCATAGCAAAAGGTGGGTATGGATATCACTCATTATAATTCTGGTCTATCCGTAAAAGAAAGCTTCTTGTAAAATAAAAGTCTGATGGTCCACCAACTGTTAACTTCACCTCTTTCTCTCTGCACTTCACCCTGCTCACTGGGCAACATACGTCTTCAATCCAAAGAGTACAGTTCTTATACTGATCAATCCACCACCTATGCCAATTGATTCCCATCCAGAGCCATCTAGCGGTTAGAGACTCCAAACAGCCAATTTGGAAAGGGGAGATAACTCAATTGGCGACTAAACCACAATAATGACAACAACTTTCTTACTCTCATCGTCTGTGGATTACCCTGTTTTACACGAATAATGCACGACAAAACTCGGCAAGCACTATTTTAGCATATCTTTTACGAACGGGGAGCACCACATGAGATTTTGGCCGATAACGACGCAGCCTTTTGCAGCCAGCAAGTCAGACAGTTATTATGTGACTGCGGCTACGACGCGCATCCATACCATTAGGCAGTGGCATAGCGGAAAGAAGCCACCGCAACATAAAGAGGATTGCTGCAAAGAGAAGTTCTCCATTGAGGAAGCAACATACTAGTACAATGTTGCGTCGAAGGATGGCGTGTATCCGGCAACCGCTCTCCGAATGCCATCTATGCGTACCAGGCTCGAGTAAAAGAAATCGATCTTGTGCAGTCAGCTGACGCTGAGAAGATGGGCGGGCCATACGATGTGGGAGATACCGCCTGGGTAAAACCATCAGGCTGTCGATGTACCATCAAATTCTAACGGGGCAAGTGATGGCGTTGTCAGTCAGCAATCTGTACTTGTTGATGTAATTCCACGTCACATACGTGATCTTCGCTCTGCTTTAGAGGTAGAGCATTCAGCAACTGGGGAAAATGATGAAGAAAATAATGAGTCGTCCGGGTAGCACCAGTGATCCCCACGAGCATGGGGCAACGAACTCGAAAGCAGAAACTTCGTCTAACGATTTGAAAGTGGAAAATTCTTTGGACGATTCGGAAGCAGAAACTGGGGTGCCTCTCTAAATTGAAGAAGCGCACGGATCAAAAGGACACCATCCTGCATCAAATATGATCAAGATATCAGAGGGGAGTGTAGCATGCGGGTTCACAATGAAAAAATGAAAAGTTCGCGCCGTGTGTCGTCCATTAGGGATTGAACCCAGAGCGTTCCGCTTACAATATAGAATCTTGTTTTTTTTGTGCTGTGACGAGAATTCACTTATGCAAATGAGCATTGTTTGTATGGGCGAATTCTCTTCAGATAAAAAGAGAAAGTTGTCGTGACGAGTTGTTCGGCGAGCGAGACAGAGAAAGGGATAGATATAGAGAGGGGCGTTGTCAGATACGAAAGAAAACTTCCATTCTAAGATGATCTATACTAATATTATTGTAGTAATAGTGATTAATGCCGGTTACACATTTGGAAGGCGGATATATTCAACCAAGATTGAAGTGGTGAACTTTTGAAGGAGAGATAATATCGAGCGACACATAATGCAAAGTATTATCTCTATATAAATAATAAAAATACCAGACCAGATAACGTGTGTCTGTGAAATGTGTGTGTCTCTTAACGTTTTTACGTGACTTCTTAAACAAAAAATTATTTTAAATAATTATATTCAATTGATATAATGACCAAACGATCAAATTAATTAAGTTTCACAAAAGTCGTTTTTTATAAATAATAATTTGTTAAACATAACCATCATGCACTTGTTCTTTAACATTTATTTTTTACATTTGTAATCCAGATTTATTTATTGCCACACTCTCCCCTCATCGTACGATCACACAATTGACAGTGGGGAGATGGTAGTTGTACTCCTCCGTGGTGGGACAGTTATTTCTTCCTCTTTGATAAACGCAAACGTACTAGGATCTGAATTGTTAATAGAATCAGGCAGCTCAACCAAAGTAGGCCAAGCTTCTTCCTCACTCTAATATGTGAAACCACTACTACTTGTATCAGAATCTGATTCTCTTCATTCAACACTTTCTGATGATGTGTCATCGCTGTTGTCCACTGCCGGTGCTGAACCGAGACGTGGGCGTACGTCTCCCCGTGCCGAGGCGTGCCATTGACGACCACCGACTGTAGACTAATCACTCTGGTGATACGACTTGGTCAGAATTTCAATATGCAACGTCCTTGTGGATTCTTCACCAAAACTGAACCCCCCTCTTTATAATGTGTACCGATTCTTTATTGATCTTAATGGGACACCACATTAACCCCTTTCACTCTGATCTGGTATGAATGAAGTAAATTGGCTGGTGCTGACGAGGCGAACACATCATCATTGGGCGTAATGTTATATCAATACACAGCCTCTATAATAGGACAACTCATTCGTTCAGCAATCCGCTTTACCTTTCAATGATACCATGTCCTGATGACCTGTATGCGCAGCATGGTCAGAAATTGACACCCCATTCATCCATGAACTGCTTGAATTGTTGACTACAGACTAAATCTCGGTTGGGTGGGGGGGGGCATGTTAAAAAATGCTGATTCTAATTGCCGGATCACAGTCGCAGAGTCCTGTCGTTGTGGCAGCCGACAAATTGAAAACCACCTTGGGCCACAAACAATCAGTGACAAAAAAATGGCAACCGTGGTAGTGTGTGATGTCCATGTAAAGCCGGTTCCATATTTCATGCAGACCGAGCCCTACATTTTCCCATCAAACTGGGGCTGGGTCTATCATCTGACATTCCTAACAATTGATAACCACTGTTCTTACAGCAAATTTAGACACGGACGGGTCGATTCTATGCACAAAATATAATTTCCGGCTGACTCCAGGATGCCCAGTATGTTGATGAACCTCGTTCAGCTGTGTTGGGTTTAGGTTTCCTGTGGCAAGAGGACACACTGGCTATGTAGGTTCAATCGCTCCCTTCACATCATTGAGCCACCACTGTGGAACTCTTGTCAATAAGTTTGCTCGGTTCTGATCAGATCTTATTAGTGTTACATCAACCGAAATATTGTACTCTTTTACAAGTGAAATTACTGTGTCTAGTCTTCGCCTTATGGGCATCTTGCTTGTGGCCTTGGTGCTCAATCGAGACTTTCCCGTAGACGCATTGGTCACCCAGTGGTACACACACAGGGAGTCCGTTTTTATGTGTAACATATTGGCCTTTCATTTAAGCGCGAGGCGTAATCCTTTTAGTGCGGCATCCAGCTCTGACACGTTTATATGTTGTGTATCCTTTGTTGGGTACAGTCAGCATGTATCCTCAAGAATCACGCACACAGCCAGCGAGTTTGCATCCACCCACACATCCAGTTCCTTCTTGCCCAAGCACCACTTTTCTTGGACAGGATCTGATTGATGTACACGTGCAAGTATGTCTGCTATAATACATTTCAGAGGAGCATCACTAACCTTGTCATCCCAGCCATGTGTGACAGTTGTAGCACGACGTTTGATAAATCCTGTCGCAGCTCGAAGCCATCCACTCACGAGAAAGTACCCCACCAATTTGCTACACATGGAGAAGATACCTCTTCGTGTCATGGTCTATGGACCGTCCACAGTACTGCTTCCTCGCTGCCATCGCAGTTGACCATGCTCCCTACAAACTTTTAATCCCAGTACTCTTGCACCGTTTTGAAACTTTGTGGAATCCTTACCCCGTGAGATCGTACAGGTTCAGATGCTTCCTCACGGATTCTGCCGACGCCACGTCCTTATGTCATCACTATATGCCGACGTTGCTCTGCTTATCTGGGCTAGCACAGCCTCAAGCACAGCCCGCATTGCCAGAGGCACCACATCTAAGTCGAACCCTAACCTAGTTAAACGATGTCTTTGCCCTTTAATTTATAATTACTAATTCTAAATAAATTGCATGTAAATAAATTTAACTTTTAACATCACAAATTTCAAAATGCTTCAAACTGAAACGATGGGAAGAGAATTAACTTAAATTTTCTTTCTTTACATGAATTCGAAATAGTTTTACAAAGTTAATCAAAACAATTTGGTTAATAGCCAATATAGAGAAGAGAAAAACCAACAAAACAAAATCCAAGAAACCTTAGCACCCAGAATTAATTAATAATAATTTTAATAAAGAAATCAAAAACATTACACAAAACCTCTTTATATTATACTTCCTGTCCTGGCAAGGCGTTGCCCAGAAGTACATTCATTTTTATCATAAGCAAAATAATATTAATTATAAATCTCTCTACGACAGATAAATAAAAATATTCGAAAGCAAAAACATATGAAGTCGGTAAAAATGTCCATGATATCATTCCTTCTTTTTGTTTTCAAACATACAAACTAAACTGGCCTAATGACTCCCCTCAGTCACTAAATAAGTGAACTAGTCTGGACAATAAATACGACTACGGACAGTAGTATTGTGGATTCGATTGTATTCAGTTAAATCTTATTGGAGTACATGTAGTTACTATTGTTTGTACAAGATGTATGCATTGGAATAGACTGTACTATTTTAAGACCTTTGCACTCTGGGTTATTTTGATAATTATAACTACTTACCAAGTTATATCACCTAATTTTAAAGAACAAATAAAACGAAAGCTGAAAAAGATAGTTTTCATCGATTGTTTTTATTTGCAAGCAGACACAAGAAACCAACATAATTTCTATTAACTAAAAAATGAAAACGAAAAAAAGTATGCGCCACTAACAATATTTTAAGTTTGAAAAAAACAGAAGAAAGTTTTAAAATGTTCATCGCTGCGTGGTATTGTTTTGAAACAGGCCGAAAGAACTAACATTATTTTTTAAGGTAAAAGTTTAGCAGATTCGAACGTATGCATATGTAGTCTATCGTCTTAACCACTTGGTCATGACGGTTATGGATATTATTGAGATAAATTTAGAAATGTACGTTTATTAATCTCGTAAGCGGTTGTAAAAAAGAAAAAGGGCATCCATATATTGCATTAATAAATTATTGATGTAACATTATTTTGAAAGTTAAATTAAATGTATACTGTAATGTTTAAGTATGTAACTAATACAGGGAAGAAGTGTATTGGATACATGAGGATATTTTACATATGTTCACACATGTCAGTTGGTTACGAAGTAACGTATGTTTGTTGTAAAAATAATAATGTTTATCTGAATTGTTGTAATATCTACGAATATTTCGTTCGCATTTAGACAAAAGTATTTTTTTAAATAAATAAGTTATTACCTATTTAAAATATAAATAATCGTTTATCCGAAGTTGGACACACATAAAGAAATATAGAAAACATTTTTGTATCGTGTTGATAAGCTGCTGGTGACTTTTAGGTCATAAACGAAAAATGCCCCATTCTAACAAACTTCATAGTCGGAATGAATATTTTATAAAAGGGTTTACATTTTTAGTGCAAAGAATATGCTGCAAGGACAATAAAGCGCAAGTCAGAATCAAATATCAAAGAAACACACGTAGTAACTATTGAAAAAATATATAGATATTTTAAGAACGAAATAAAATATGAACCATTATGGTTTGTTTATATTTTTAAGAAGACTTTCACATTTTTGATATTTGCTGATATGCATTTGTGATTTTAAATTTCAGGTCGTCATTTTTCATAGAAAGGGATAGACAGTAAATAATGCTTGACGTGTTTATCATTTTCATAATAAACAATAGGTTTATCAACGGGTTTTAAATGTGATAATGGATTATGCTAGATTCATAGTTGTAAATGTCAATATATATACTAGTTGAGTTATAAGCAATAATATGTGTACTAGTGAAAATGAGTTTGGAAATATATATACTAGTGGGTTGTATGCCGCGAAATTAATTCATTTGCTTTCCTTTCTTATCTTACGGTATGTGGCTGTGGGGTAAGTACTTCATTGTAATATCTCTATGTATTTTTGTGTTATTTTCTGATGATTGGGAGATGATTTGTCAAATATATATGTAAAACATATATGTAAAATATATATGAGTAACATTGTGGATTCTAGGATGAGGGATGCGCTAGATAAAAGCTGTAACTATATTTTGGGTGGGAATAATGCGATGAAAAAACTTAGACCATGGAGTTTGTTGTTGACGAGAGGTGGCGTGGAAATTCAGGAAAGGCGCCTGTTATTTATATATAATTGTGATGTTGCCTATCGTGTGTAGTCAAGCATGAGATACGACATATGTAGTATTAGATTGCACCTGAATCCGAGAGGAACACTCTTGGGCAAGTAAGTTTCCAATATGTGATTGTTCTTTTACAATCCTCTACAAGACTCAACTAAATTTAGCTTAAGGGGTTTGTCTTTCGTATCTCACTGTGTTGTAAGAAAATCTGAAGAGAAACTACATGCCCCCTAGGTCAAGAGATGACGGGATTAAGAGAATTCTTGCATGTAGTTTTAGAAGTTTATGGAAGATTTGTCGGCGTGAGATCCTTTTAAAGGGTTGATGAGTGGTCACTTATGATAATTTTATGGTAGATTTGCAGATATCTGGAGTCACTTCTCAGAGAGCATAAGGCGGTTTTAAAATTGATATCGTATAACTTTTAATTCGTCAAAAAGAGAGTAATGTAGCGATATTGAACTGGAGTGCATAAAAATAGAGTTAAAACGGAATTCAACGTGAGGTTAGCATAGAAACAATGAATGTTCCATTATAGGGTAAGTTAGGTTGACGTGTATCGAAAGTTGCGTCATGGGAACGTGGAAGAGAAGCGAGATCGAGAATGTCTCTTGAAAGTTCGGCATCGAAGTGATCAGAATTCTGTTTTCGGTGTTGCCGCCATCCCTACGGGGTTGGAAGGTGAAATTTCAGTCCATCTGCATGTACTTGCTGTAGATTGCTGTAAAATATAAACCAAATCCTAGAGTAATTATTGTGGTTATTTGTTGTTCTTTAAAATGGCTTCCATTATTGTAGCCGCGGAGAGAAAACAGAACAGATCAAGATCTCTTCGACTGCTACTGACACCATTACTACAGCGTGACGTCATTATCCATGACGCTAGCAGCTTACAACGTGTCAACGAGAGACTCGGCTGTTTGTGTCATCTGGTGGGAATTGAAGAACTCACTACGCAGTGTTACACTGGGTATGACCTTAAACTACATCATGTAGTGCAACCCTAAGCTGGGAGCTTTGAGAAATGTGGAGTCACTCCTTCAATTGTCATTATTCGCAGGTCCACTCAGATCCAGAGTAGTAGCATCTGTTAGGGCCCCAACTATGAATTGAATAGAATTTGCAGACGATTTAATTACAAAATATATGCCTACAAAACAAATTAATTGATACCTATTTTACAAACTATTTACTTACAAAATATACGCATGTAAAACAAATTAACCTACAAATCATTCTTATAAAAATATTCTGCGCGATCTCAGTATAAAATGACCTCAGAAATGTTCAAACGGAACGAAAACAAGAATTAAACGGAACGAAAAAAGAAAACAATCAAACGAAACGAAAAGCATCGAATGTGTAATAGAGAAATAATAGCAACAACAAAAATCAAGATTTAATTAATTTTTTCTGCTACTCAATTTCACGTTTATTTGTTTGATGTCAATTACATAGTTGAATATTGGTGAAAGAAAACCTTCTCAAGAGATTTTATTTACGAATATGAATCCACGTCTTTAAATTCTAGTCAATAAGTTTAGAACTCTGCAGCCTTTAATTTAAATTAGCCATTGATGATTTTGTGAAATTTGTGATAAACTGAAATTATGCGAAATTTAGTCTAGAATTTTGTGAAAATTATGACCAAGGCCGAGCACTCCTGTTGTTTTATCACTTATTTAAATCTATATTTAGTATTATACGACTATATCCCCATTATCACTGCATTTGACTTCTGTTTAGGAGAGACGTCGAAAAGTATAGCTATCTATCGCTATAAATATCTGATTTACATAAATAAATACTTGACGTCAGTCTTAGTCATAATTTTCAATTTATGCATCACAAATTTCGACATCGATACACACACACGCACACGCACACGCACACGTACATACCCCATAGTTATATGGTGTCGATGTGTGTGTGTGCCGATGCCTTCACGCTGGATGGGGTGTGAGATGTGAGCACGATGATATCATGTGAAGTTAACAATTAGTCTGCATGATTTACATGTCGCTTGACACAAGTGTGCGTATGTCATTCGTTAATCTCATCATGTGACAAAGTAAGAATGGTACTAGTAGTATAGATTGTTACTAGGGAAAACACGTGTATGTAGGGTCCTAGATAGAAAAGCAACTCATTGTTACGGAATGGATCCGGATTAGTTAAATAGTTAAATAAAATATATTTTAAGTTGAAATGCCTGCCTTGTCTTCCTTCTGAGATTACAACTACCTGCAAGAGAAACCCCCAACCTACACAACATCAATGCCGACTTGGAACTAAGAGAAAGGGGGAGGGGGAAGGGTAGCGAAGGGCAGCAAGGTGAGATTCAACCAGGGGACCAAAATGGGGATGATATTTCTGCAGCAACCAACTTGCATGCTAGCAGTTGTGTTTTCCATCATAAATAGTGAGAACTGGCGTATTGGAACATAAATGATGGCACGACCACGTGTGTCCATGTGAGTGGTGAAATGTGGGAGAAATATATTTTGTTGTTTTATTGATGTGTCACCACTTATCAAGGCACGAAGGCCACTCAAGGATGAGGGTTAAACAGATCGTCAGTTGAACTATAATCGCCTCAATTCCCATCGACGAGGGGATCGAAATACAAATTGGTGGGATGGACAGAGCATTAATTGATAGGAATTGATTATCCAAAAAAACGGCCCAAGAAGTATTTGTTCACATTAGACTTGAAAACGACCATGCTGTAGTCAATTGGGAAGCAAGTTCGTGGTACCTTGTTTCACAGATGAGATATTCTATGACAGAAACTTTGTTAATTGAAGTTTCGTTTGTTTTTTGGTAAGGAGAGAGAGAGAGAGAGAGAGAGAGAGAGAGAGAGAGAGAGAGAGAGAGAGAGAGAGAGAGAGAGAGAGAGAGAGAGAGAAATGAAGGTTTTTTTTCTGTGGTTGCAATTATACATGTTCCCGCTGTGAATGTTTTATAGGGTCACCAGCAGGGGTTGGAACTAATCCGAGCACCTACCATTAGCATAACATAACAGTAGAGAGAAGCTAGCAACATTTCTTCCGTGTGAAAAGGGCTGTAGGGACGAGAAGAAGATCTGCAACACAAGTGCGATCCAATTTTTTATCAGGATAGAATGAACGTCATTTTTGTGGAGTTATTTTCGTTCCATGTGTTTAACTTTCCGCTGCACAGCATACACCTTGTGTGTCATCTATTCAAAGCTAAGAGTAAAAATGTAGACGGAGGGCGTAACCTCGATGAACTTAGTCATTGAATCTATGAAATAGTTGAATTATCAAAGAATGTCTCAAATAACAATCATAGACGGGATGAACGAATACATTTAGCAAGTGCTGAAAAGATTTGAAAGGGCGTTTATACAACGCGTGCTTATCAAATCCGTTTTGAGGTAAGTCAACTGATCTCTATGTTACATTTCAATTTGAAATAACATTGTCTATCGCTGAACGCGCAAATTAAATGGACGTATCTACGGATCGAACCATTCTTGTTTTCTCGTTTAGCAAGAAATGAATGGCTCAATATCAAAAAGTTAAATAGCAAGGGTACGTCCACTAGTACTTATTTGATGATTTAAATTTGGAAAGGAAATTTTCACGTGTAAACAGGAAATAGAGGTCAGATGGGGGCAGGTGGCTGGACTCAGTGAGCATTGTCTCCTGTGAGAACACGAGCTAGAGGAAATGACGTCACACGAGATAGGATAGGCACGAAGAGCGGAGATTCTTGGTTGGAAGCTCGAAGTAACCAGAAGTGGTAAGAAATGACTTAAGACTCGATTATAAAGGAATGGTCCAGGCTCCAGAATTCCGAAGGCCTGATATTCCTTCCCTCACACCATCCACGCCACTAGCAGAGAAGAAAGCAACGTCAACAGCCTAATAAATGGTCCTTCTCCAAATCCTGGATCTAGTTCTTTTCTTTGTGTTGTAATAGTCATGTTGATTCCAGGAAGAAAATACACCTCCACAAAGGGGTAGCCACCATGGGACGACGAGATACGATCTTGGATGACGTGTCCTCGGTCTCGGAGGACCGTTGTGGTTGAGTGTTGAAGACACGGTTAGGCATGATTTCACTGTTTACGATTTGCATTCGATCACAAACATGTTTTAGTTGATCATTACATACAAAACATTAGACTATCCCTTGAAAGGGAGGTAATGGAACAAAAATGGATTGGTCACAACTTTGAAAAAAGCAAATACAAAATGAAAGAAGTAAAGATCTTGTAGCGCCATTTTTTAAATACTGATTTTCAATCAGTATTAAAAATGAATGTTTTAACCCTAGGGATCGAACATATGACATCGTTCTTCTCTATATCAGTTTCACTTTGTTCGACAGGAGGAGATGGTTTCCCCGATATGTGATCAGCTATACCCGATTTTTCAATATCTCCATCTATACGGTTCACCATAGAGAATGAATATGATAACAAAATTGCTTTTTCTAAATGTGTTGATAACTCGTCTGGGCAGGGGTTCAGGTCATCCATACATCAAAAGCGAACCTTCACTGAACAATACCTCAACTTCCACCATCCACACAATGTAAAGAATATACATGGAGGAAAGACAATATATAGTAACAGCAATACATATCAAGAGGAGATGGACCACCTAAGAAATAACTAACCAGAGAGAATGGCATCATTAAATGACCCTACCCGATAACTCACCACAATCCATATATCATATATGAAGAAATTGTTTGAAAAAAATTAAAGTATATGTAGTCTGTATGGCACCGGGCAGTATTTAAAGGGTACTCAACTCTCCAATGAAGCCTCTTACAGAAAATATATAATGGCTAAGAACTGTGTATTCTATTCCATGTAAGTATAGAAAAGTATACAAAGAT
>OY744541.1:54110718-54235718 GCA_963556195.1 Sepiola atlantica
TCAAAAATACCAGACCCCAAACAGGGAACCACAGACATCCCCACAAGTCTAACCATCCCAAACCTATTATTAATCCGATAGTACATAATGTAGCTAGAAGAATTTACACTATATCATCCAATGAAATCATATTTCAAGATAATTCTTAATTCCATAACGATACCCTAAAGAAGTCAGGTTATAACAAAAACATTCTATATTCTAACTCTCCTAGAAATATCTCCGATAAAAACTAGAGGCCATAATACAAATATTATCACCCACAAAACGGCATTAAATAGAAAGCAGGTACCTAATTAATACAACAATGATATAAGTTGCCTAATGGACCGCACTACAACTGATCAAAATGACAATAGAAATATTGAACTGGGACGCATACTCCTAAAAACAGAAGGCGCTCCTATCTATGGTTTAATACACCTTTCAGTAAAAAATATATCCCTAAAATATTCTTCAAAATTGTGGAAAACAATTTTAAAACTCCACACAAATATAGTAAACTCTTCAATAAAAACACCGTAAGAATTTATTTCTTTACTGTTCAACACCTGGAACAAAGAATAATTGGATCTAACTCTGCGAAAATAGATCTAGCCCAAAAGAAAAATAACATAATTCCATCAAACCTTCTTTGTAACTGAAATAACAGAAATCAATGCCTCTTAAATGGCTCTTGTAAACATGAGAGTGTAGTTTATAAGTGTACGGTGATACGGCAAAATAACCGCAACAACGACAATATTCCAATTCTTAATACTACTGAGGTCAATATAAATAATGGTAGTACCATCTCAGACACCAGCGAAGTCAAAAATAACAACGGACCTACCACCAATAACTTTTTGGGGAGGAGTAAGTTTATTGCTTACTGCCTGAGGCGCCCCTACTGGGGAATGCCAACGTGGCTGCCCAGGCAATTTTTAAACCCCACTTTCTCGACCCGACCTTGGGTCACATCTTACTTGTGGGAGTAAGATAAAAACTGGCCTTGTGCCTAACTCCTGGAGAGGAGTAAATCAATACTCATATATGGGATCTCAAAGCTAGAAATATTGGATTCGTACTCAAATGGCAATTGATTAGAAAAATGACATTTTTTAAACCATTAGATAGATACTGTTCCCTGTGAAGACATGAAGCCCTTATAATAATTAAATATAAGGGTCCTCTATTAAACTAAAAATATGAAGTATTATCTAACTGCTTACATAAAACCCGGTTCAAATACAACAAATTCAGGGTCCCAGAAAACATATGTGTGTGTATATGTAAATGTGTGTATATGTATATGTATGTATATGTGAGTGTATTTGCATATGTGTATGTATATATGTATAAATGAAGATTACACTCATAACATTTACTTCTCCCCATAATTTTATTAGGATACCAATATGCTACTTGATTCCTATATCCCTATTTACTAATTGGTGATAAAATTTAGCATAGTATTGATATTAATTGTCCACCCCCTACGTTGTTGCACTACTCATTTACGCGTGCCTCTAACTCTCCTCGCTTTTTTATACCGTTTATCTTAGTCGATTTACAGGGTGATATATACTCCCATATAATTATGATACTTAGCTGGGAGGGATCTGTATAGGTCTCCAGACGCAGCATCTTTCAAAAACTTGATCTAACCCTTAATAGTCCACCAAGCTTTCTCTATATGAAGAAATGTATACACGTCTTCCTCTGATCACCTTGAGTCCGCCTTATTTTGACGAGTTCTAGCTGAACTCAGTATCTGAGTTTGATAGAGTGAAATTCGATCCCCCTGTCGGTGTATCAAATGGGGTAAATTACAGTCCGTTTGTTTGTGACCGTTGGACTAAATTTTCTGTTTGAAGTCAATACGCCACCAGAAGCGCTAGTTCTAATACTATCTCGACCTCCATTATTTTGAAAATCCGCATTAAGACAGAGTGAATTCTACACTCCGACAAAGACTGATTCTGGTGTGTTTGAAATAATATTGCTCCAGATCTTAAAAAAACAAACAAAACAGGACCTTTTCTTTACGGGTCTACCTCATATTTGAGAACTTTTACGGGTCTACCTCATATTTGAAAACTTTTAAATTGGAGGCGGTGCCGATTGGTAGAAATTTACATACAATAATCTTCCAAGGACATTCCCAGATGCTAAGAACCGATCGACCCTAACATGGTCGCAGTTTTGAAAGGATAAATTTTGACAGTTTATTTACATACGTAAGCGCACCTCGTTTCATATTCTTCTGTGTAATTGTTTGCTGTGGACCGTATGTTATTTCTTAATCGTTTTTGTGCCTGTGTTTTTAATGGGTTTTTTCTTTTGTTTTTACTTTCATATTTTGTATGTGCGAATATATTGTTGTTTTTTACATGTATAGATCGGGAGAAAATTGACTCTCCCCACAATCAACACGTTGTTCTTTCTAGTATATATATATATATATGTTGTCTAAATGTCTCCATATATATATATACACCTATATGTATGCATCTGTGTCTGCGGATATATGTGTGTACATGTATACATTTAACTGTCGGCGTGTACCTAAATACGATTGTTCTTCTTTCTAATTAGTTTTATATTTATTGGGTTTTTTTATTGATGTTAATATTACATTTTATCAACTATAATTCTAATCACTATCATTATCAATGTTTTTGCTAATTACTATCATGTAATTTTTTAAGTTAAAATTTATAAAATTCGCCTATCAAAACCATTTATAGTTTTAAATATACCTAATTATGATACGTGCTCTCTTAGGAATAGAATTATATTTTCAAGCTATACCATTTCTGCTAGATAATTCCGGACTTTATCTTCTAATTATTTCAATCTCTAATTTATTTTATTTATAAAAAACATTAAATTGACTCTAGCTTTTTCTATTTCTTATTTTCCTCTTTCTCATTTATCAGTTTTTTCCTCTTCATCTATTTTTTAACTAACTGTATTATTTATTTTTTCCCGTTTGTACTATTTCAAATAACTATTATTATTGACTTTCATCTACCAGCAATAATTATTACTAGCATTATCTTACTATTCTATTTCCCAATATAGCCATCTCATATACCAAATCTAACTTCACTCCATTTTATTTTATTTTATCTCTTTTTATGATATCCTAACCTTATTTATCATTGGGAAAAATATCTTATCGCTCCTAATAGAGTTCAATGCTACCTTTATTCACTTTTTTATCCTATTCTTTATTGGATAATGTTCACTAATGTTTTTTTACACCTATGTAATCTGTCTCTCACTCCATTCAACTTATATGTGAATACTCTGAATGTTTTGCATGTCTTTATTGATTAATTTAATTCGCTGTCTTCCTTCTGCTCCGAATAATCCTGTAAGTCGGAATGAATCTTTTGTACTGAAATCCGATGCTTCTTTTCATGAAACTTCTGTGCGCGATGTTATAAAAGGCGCTGACGAAGTGACATTTTCGTATTATCAAAGAATAACAACAAATAATGAACAATAAAATATTTCCAAAAAATCTTGGAAACGATTTCAGCATGTAACCACAATTACATGCTGAAATCGCGTTCCAAGAATTCAACATAACAACCGTTTGTGTACGATCGTTTCAGAAACCATATGTTTTATTGATATTGAATCTCATCGTCAACACAGGGTGTTAACAGATTTAAAAGCAAAAGTATATAGACATCATCAATGGAATACAGATCGACGTCTCCATTTCTACAGCAA
The DNA here is from genome assembly GCA_963556195.1 of Sepiola atlantica. Lineage (NCBI taxonomy): Eukaryota > Metazoa > Mollusca > Cephalopoda > Sepiida > Sepiolidae > Sepiola > Sepiola atlantica. The sequence goes on from OY744541.1 coordinate 54,114,445, forward strand.
ATAGAAACGATGAGTGAAGTAGAAACTACTAAACCTCAAATCAAAGTCTTTAAGTCTGGAAGTACATATGGTTCAAAGTAGAAAGAAGTCTATGAAATATTACAAGTAGGAGGTCGCACCTCAAATGGAAACATGAAAACAAATATTGTTTTATACAATATATAAGAGTTATTAGGAGGGAGAATTAGTAACATATAATGAAACAATGAGAAAATGTTAAGGCTTATTAAGGTAAACTATTATTGGTAGAGGAATTGGCCATAAAAGCTATAGTAAGGGGTCTAACTAAATAAAAACTATTTCTAATAGGTTAGAGGTAGTTTGAAAGATTAATTAAAAGATCAAACATATTGTCCACTTACTCACATAACTATATAAGATAGTGATACAAAGTATAGAATCTGTAATTCAGAAGTTAGGTAATATTTACTATGAGCTACGGGGTATTTTAAGCTAAGCTATCTATTATACAATGCATAACTAATATAGAATGCATAACTATTGGAAACTAAGGTAGAGGTATTAACCTTAATTGACCCAACCAAAGACAAGATTCAACAATAATAATTATAAGTTAAGCATTAATGGAATTAAATAATCACTAAGATAGTGGGCATTCTGTATGCTCTGGTAGCTAGATTCACTACAATCGATAGTAAAAACTGAACTAGGGGATAGTTATACTATCCTAAAACTGGAAAGGATTCCAAATCCACCCCTCCATCCCCGAGAAGACCGATCCGCAATAATCAAAATTTAAAGGGTAGTTATGCGAGGGTAAATATTTAGGGGTTAACAATTTAAACAGGTTTCATACAGTTTTTTTTAATTATTCAAAGTCAACTAAATTTTCTAAAGAAACGATAAGACGAAAGATTGTCGTCACATTACAATTTAGTGTTTTTTTTTAATTGAAAGGTATTTAGAAGTTAAAGTGGCCAATACTAACATTTACTCAAAAGGCCTATACATGTACGATGGAACACGAATATATACGTAATTCCAAACATAAATACATACAAAATATTAGCAAATAATATTATGCATACATATATATATAAAACATATGCACAATTTAGTAGACAGAACGAAATCTACACACACACACACACACACACACACACATATATATATATATATATATATATATATATATATATATATACTCACATACATATTTTCTGTATATGTACTTATGTGTGTGTATATACACATACATATGTACATCTACAGACATTCTTTAGCTATAAGATAATCAAAGACACGGAAAATGTTACATCAACATCTAGGTAAATATAGACATATACATATATATATATATATATATATATATATATATATATATATATATATATATATATATATACGTACATATATATACACACGCTTAGATACACACCTATACATATACATTTACTTACACGCCGATATGTACATACAAATAAAAAACATGTACATATGTACACAGAGTAATATCAGGAAGACACAAGCAGATGACACAGACAATCTTATATCATTATGCAAGCGAAGAAATATAGATATTGTTATTATATATTTTTTCATAATGTTATTTTTTATCCTAGTTAGCAATTGAGTCAAAACATTGAATGGAAAGAAATAATAGACGACCATCAAAGTCGTAGCAAAAACGGCGATGTCAAAATACTATCTATCCACACTTGAAAAGAGGAAAATCCAAGTTATCTTATTTTTTGTAATTTGGTCTATCAAGTTCAACGGGGAGTGAACTTGAATAAAATAAAATCGTTCGTAAAGCGACATTTTAAATTTAAGTTGATGAAGGTACAGACTTCCACAACCTGAAAGGCACGTTCGACAAAATTGAGTTTTATAGCAGTGTTCAAATTCATAACGGTTTTGGAAGGAGATGTGATCCGATCGTGGTCCGGGGAAGTGTGAACTCGGTGATCCGCGCCGTGGATACCTCTTTGAAAGGGCGGTTCGCGTCCAGGCACGGTACCAAATGTGCTCCTGTCGTTAGGTTATCTTGGCACTGGATCTTTGGAACGGCACCAATGTAAAACGATCGTTGGCCGAGGGTGAGGAACTGCATCCGAATGTGGTACTATTTGTTATTCGCAGTGAGCAATCACGTTTGAACGATAGTCACGGCTGGGGAGTGTGACTTAGTGTGTCCGATCCTTGGGGATTTTTTGGAAAGGGATCTTTCGTCCTAGGAAACGGCACACACTAGCTCCCCGAGTGGCAGCGATAGGCACATCCCCTTAATGAAGGGGTCCAATCATACCGGGCTGGTTATTTCGTCGGTTTGCTGGCTGTTTCGTCGGCTGGCATGCATAACTGGCTGAGACCACTGATCTAGAAATGAACGTTGTGTAATAATGGAACAAAACCATTTTACTTTATATAAAAGAATAATTTATTTATACCCAAAAGAACATAATTAGAAACTCGAAAAAAATCAGAATGCGACAAATGCATGCGTCGCCGGCGGATTCCAAACGCTGTCTGCGTGTTCAATGTCTTCTTCTTCTTCTTCTTTTTCGAGAGAGAGAGAGAGAGAGAGAGAGAAAGAAAAAGTATAGTTTCACAAGAGAACGATAGAAACAAGAAACTCATAGCTAAACCATGTCACTGACAGATGTATGTTTTGTTTTCAGGTTGATAGGTCAACTCGTTGACCTTTTAATTGGTGGTCGCGGAGTAAATTTATACTTAAATTCGTCAACCTGTCGGTCCTAGCTGGTTGATGTAACATTGACAGATTCAAATAGGTTACGTAATATTTCAAATATACGCGTCTGATTCTGGCACAAGGATTGTTGAGTATAGGGAGCACATCAGCTCTCCAGAAAGCACCACAGGGAGGTAATTCAGTCGCGGGTTTATAATAGTTCAAGGGAAATTACTCTAATCATCTATATATATATGTTCGAGAAGTATTTCTCATCATTTTTATCTTTACAGTCCGGCATGTCCATAATCAATTAATTAAGTGAATAATATTAAAGAAAAGTGCCAAGAATTCTGGACATTCGGTCTATGAAGATTATCTATCATCGCTCAGGACCCAATTGACGTAATAAGGAGTACTAGTTTGTATAAATTGGGGAAATTTGGTTTAGTTTGCAGGTTCAAGTAATCATATATATTTTATTATCTCCCAAATGGCATTTTGACTATCCGAGTTGAAGGATAGCCCAATCCTGGTAAGGACCTACCTAAGCAACAAGATAGATAACAAACTATAGGTTCGAAAGGGAGCAAAACAATCGAATCATTTAAGGCTAGTGAAGGGTAATGCATGGACAAAGAAAGATTTGGAGAACAATAGGTTGCGAAGTGGGGATGGAGAATAAGAGAAGGAATTAAGATTCAACAACCCAAGGAAGTCATGATAATAGGTGTATATGAACTTACTGTTTATCAAGGCGGGAGGTGTAGGAGGTGAACCAGAATAATTTTACCGGGTTAAGGAACACTACAATTATTATACTTGTATCAAATGTTATGGTTACATGGGGACAGCACTTCCTCTCTCATGTTAAGTAATGATCATCTGTATTTTATGATTGCCATAAATTGCAAAATGTGTCCATAGGCTTATAGGACCTAACCTTCCTAATTATCTGCCAACTAAGAGTATAAGGAGTATTTAAATCTTTAAGAGACCAAATATGTGAGGCCGATGGTGTACGGTTCATAAGATCTATATTTCCAAAGTGTATTTGTGTCTAGAGATTCTATTCTTAATAGGTCCCGCTGTGGAACCTATATATACAATCTCGTTTGTAAGGGATCTTGCAGTAGTATGAGTATGGTTAGGGACACATATATGAGAGTTGTCCTCATCCGAACCTCTGCCTTTATACACAGTTTGAAAGTTAGGTCGAAGAGTTCTTTGTGTAACTGTGCATTTATAGATGACGCTCTCATGCCTGCATGAACCATTCAAAGAGCAAATAGTAGGGTCATTGCCGTATCACTCCAGGTTTAATTAGGGTGGATATTCGATTCATGGGCTTTGCTTATTTTTTTCTGGGCCAAGTTAGGGGCAATAGAGTAAAATACTCTAATGGTGATTTTATAGAAAAGATTGTTATATCTATGCGGGGCTCTAAAGTAGCTTTCCAGTATTTTGAAGAAGGCCTTTGGGCCTTTTTAGGACATTCTTGCTATATGGTGGAATGAACCATACGTAAGTTGCTCGACTGTTTTTCTTATGCTTACGGAGAATAGTTTCTTGATTTTGGTAAACTAATGTATTTGTCTGGCTATTGGCCTCTACACTGCGATTTTCACTGTTATGTGAGGATTCGTTAATGCGTCTATTTTTGGTGGTGCAACGCAATATTGTGGGTAATAATATTTTATCTCAGTCCAGCAGGTTTCTTCGTTCTATCATTCCCATTAATTTGCTCTGATGTATTGATATATTTGATGTATTGATATATTTGATGCCCTGGTTATATCCCGTTTTTTTTCCAAATCCGCATTGTAATAATGGGAGTTTGCATGGTAAATCTGCTTATTAAATGAAATTATCGATATCTTATTAGATACATTATGTATTATTGACCTGATGATTGATCTAGGGTGGTTAGATTCTTTATGGACATGGTAAAAGGGTTTCAATTGGCTCATTGAATGGTTCGAATGTGCCTGTCGGGAGGTTGACTGTTAGATCTAGAAAATTAACTACTTTTTTGTTTACGCCAACCGTTATTTTTAGGCCGTAGTTCTTGAACATGCCATGAAGCTCTTTCTAACCATATCATATCTTCTATCGGTTGACCTAATTGCAAAAGGGGCATCATCCCTATATAGTTCGCTATCTAACTCAATCATATTCTTAAAGTGTATATGAATCTCAAGCAGCACGAACAAACGCACCAAATCTGTAACCTGTACCGAATCCGTGAATCCCATTAAAAGTTTAAATGGTCATAGGTATATTTCCTTATCCAGTACTTATTGTCAAAATTGATTATCGATTTCCCAGCCAGGACAATAAGGTCAATTTCAACCTGGGTTATGTCAAACAATCGTTATATATATATATATATATATATATATATATATATATATATATATATATATATATATATATATATATATATATATATATATGGGAAGAGAAGGATGAAGGTAATACGACGTAATGGGAAAATCAAAAAGAAAAACCAAAAAATGGATGTTTTTTTATGTGTACACTAACGTTTCGTCTTTATTTATAAAACTTCATCAGGATGATAATATAAAAGAAAAATGTCATGCAAGTACAAACACATATAGGGTTGACATGTTAGGAAACAATAAGAAAATAGAAGCCACTACTGGAGAAAACAGTAGGGTGGACGTCCGTGCTTGGTGAGGATAAAAAATGAATGTTTATGAAAATGAGTGAGGAAGAAGTGGAAAGATGAGGAGTGAGCAAGGATACTGTGGCTGGTAGTAAGAGAAAGAGGTGGGGAATGAGCAGGAATAATGTGGATGGCAATGAGTGAGGGAGTGGAGGGTGGAGAAGAGGGAGGAAGGAAGTATTTGAACAGCTGGCTGCGGTCAAGACTGAAGGGGAAAAATAAGTTGGAATGTTTGTGTGGGGGGTATGCAGAGAAATAGAGCGTGGGTAGAGAAGGAGGGGGCTGTGATTTTAGTGGATGGGCAAAAGTAGAACATGGTCATGCCTTCAAATTTGAACAAGCCGAAATCACAAAATACATCCACAACAAATCTCGGCGAAGATTGTTGGAAACTGCACTCTTCCCCGCCTCCACCACCATCAAGCAACGAAATGGCTTCTTTAACCTATCACCCTTAATAAGCAAGATCATCCTTACTGAACAAAAACTCATGCCAGATCATAGATAACATTTATTTTTATCTCTGACCTTAACCTTAATGACACTCTCCCACTTACTCACACCCATCCTCTTTCTCCAAGAATCTTTACTTTTTCTAACTCATTCCGTTTTTCCCTCACATTTTTAACACAGCAATCCGATGAAACTTTCTCATTTTCCAAATATTTCATACCCTATCACAATAAATCTCCCCTCTTCCCCCTCACCCATTCCCCCTCTCAACCACTTCTTTCGTACCATCACTCTTCCATACCTCCCATTCTCAAATCCCCTCATTTTCTCAAAATCCTCTCTAAGACCGTAACTTTTGCCCATCCACCAAAATCACAGGCCCCCCTCCTTCTCTACCCACCCTCCATTTCTCTGCATACACCCCACCCCCACGAAACGTTGATGTACACATAAAAAAAACATCCATTTTTTGATTTTCCTTTGCAATTCAGATGGAAGGTCGCCTCATCGCTAAAAACAAGCCGGTCATCAAAGCCGTTATCTTCCAACTTCTCTTGCATTGCAATGCAAAAGTCACGGCGAAGTGGCTTATCAGTGTCCTTCAACTTTTGGACCAACTTGAGCTTGTAAGGTACCATTTGCAGTCGTTTCCTTAAGACACGCCAGACAGTTGCTGGAGCAAGCTGAAGTTCCCTGCTGGCTCTTCTCACTGATTTACGGGGGCTCCGCTGAAAGGCTGTCCGAACTTGCTCAACTGCATCTTCTGAAGTTGAAGGGCGACCTGTTCGCTTACTTGGGCACAAACACCCATCTTTCACAAATTTAGCATGCCATCTGACAATGGATTTCCTTTCAGGGTCTTCTTTTTTAAATTTCCTGCGAAATGCACGCTGAACACATGTCCACGATTCAGTCTTTGCAAATTGGAGGACGCAAAATGCCTTGTCTTGTTTAGAGAACGCCATTACTGCACCTGGAAAGATAACACGAAAATCATTAGTATGACCCAAAACTTGATTAAGCAAGCTTTAAAATGGCACCAGTTTCATTTTTCTACCTGGAATAGTTCATGAGATATACGCATTTGTAATGTTCCCAAGACTTTTGAAACACCCTGTATATATATATATATGTCCGTGTGTGTGTGTGTGTGTGTGTGTGTGTGTGTGTGTGTGTGTGTGTGTGTGTGTGTGTGTGTGTGTGTGTGTGTGTGTGTGTGTGTGTGTGAAAAAGACAAGAAAAAAAACAAATTAAATACAGGAATGAATCATCGAGAAACGATAGATTTTACCGGTTTCGTTCGGATCAACGACTGTGTTCAGAAAAAGTGACAATTTTAAAATGTATTGAATAATGGCCAAACAGGAAAAAAGAAGAACGCATAACGGGATGTTTTTGCACGTGTTTTATTATTTGAAAAAAAAATTAAGTATAGCATGCAATGAAGGACGTTAAAATGGGAAAGGGGGAGAAAGAAAAAAAGAAGAAGAAAAAGGAAAAGAATTGGAAACATGGATAAAAAGTAGTAAAATAGATAGTTACTTTAACCGGAATCAGAATTTGTAATACAGTGTTGTGATAAATATAGCAGTACGGTGGTTTGCCAGGTGTTTGCTTAAAGAATAAGATCCAGTTTACGTTAGATTGTGATGAGAGAAGTATTACAGCGCTTTCGATGCATTCGCGGCGTGGGAGAGAGTATTCGGTCTTGAGGAGGGTTTGTAAAGAAAAATAGTGAGTTTCTGTGTATGACTAATGTGTTAGTGGGCTTGTTATGTTTGAGGTCCTGCTTGTGTTCGTAAATGCGTTTTTTTTTTATTTCTGGACTCTTCACCGATATGAAAGGTAGGGCATGCGGCACATTTTATTTTGTAAATGCCGGATAAGGAAGAAATGTCTTTAGGTGGTAGGTAGGGATCTGGTTTTGTGTTTAGTAAATCCTTAATTGTTTTAAAGGTTGATGTTACTATTTTTATGTCAGATTTGAGTTCTGTTTGTAAGGGAATAGATATGAGATTATTGGAGAGAACTATGTACGATTTATTTTTATTAATAATATTGGTATTAATTGTGTTGTTATGAGGGGAAAGTTTCGTAATGTTTGTCTGTTTTTTGTTGCGAATGTTAAAGGATTTGCGTTTAACGTTTTTGATGAAAAATTGAGGATATTTTAAAGCTTTGTAAGTGTTCTCGATATAGGTTTTTTTTCATTGCGGAGGGAAGCGGGTTTGCCAAGTCTGAGAAACTATCCTATGATAATTCTAGATTTTATTCTCTTGTTGTAGTTCTTTTCCTTTTTCTTCTTTTTTTCCTTTTTTTCTCCCACCTTTCTGAACGAAACTTGTAAAATATCGCTCTAAGATGGTCCTATTCCTGTATTTGATTTGATGTTCCTTTTGTTTTAACACATTCTGTCTTAACGGCATTTCTTTTTATGATACATCGTGCATTTTATCCTGATATATATATATATATATATATATATATATATATATATATATATATATATATATATATATATATATATATATATATATATATATATATATATAGTCTCGGAAGTTTCTCAACCATTAAAACTATATATAAAAAAAAAATTATATAAAAAAAAACTTATAGTCTCAAGTCTTCCAGTGGAAAATCACTCATGTAAGTCAATTTAGTTTTTACAGTTATTATATTAGTTAGTTTCTAACACTATTTTAAGGGATCATCAGTTGTTTACCATGAAAAACTGTTTCGGGAATTTAAAAACAAGACAGTATTTAATTTCATGGCTTCCCAGCAGAGTTAATCAGACCCCACTTCCCTTAAAAGACAAAAACATAAACGTTCCTTATACTAAATCTACGTTTTTTTCCATATAAATGTTTTGCTAACTTATATTAGTTATTTAAGACACACAAAAAAAATTCTTTACCTGTGCTGTTCGTCTGTCTAATAAAATTTATCCGTTACTTACAAAAATGTTGCTGCATTTTAAAGTGTTTGGACGAATCCATGACACTATTATTTAAGTGATTAATGTATTATTTTTAGTTTTATATTATAAATATAAAAAACATCAACACATCAAAAAATAAAAGATAAATAAATAAATATGTATATATATATATATATATATATATATATATATATATATATATATATATATACATACACACATACATATATATATACCTTTAGTTCCTCCTTTTCTCCCTCGTCCTACTTTGTTGTCCATCTCCCCGTTGTTGTCAACCTCAAATAAATATTAATCTTCCTTGTTCACTTTAGTTTTTCTAATCTGCGTTCACAACTGTCGACTTTTTTCTTTTCTCATTGTTTCAAATCTGCGTCTATAAGTTAACCGTTAATTTGTTCTCTTTTTCTTTCTTTTTCTTCTTCTTCTTTGCCAACTCCCGGTGTTTAAAATCGGCGTTCATAACTGTCGGTTTTCTTCTTCTTCTTCTTTTTTAACATTTCTTTCTTTCTTTCTACTGTATTTTATTGTTTTTCTTATTATAATTAGCAGATGTGTTATATATACGTTTATACATATTATACATTATTTCTATTTATATATACTATGATTTGTTCTATCAGTTTATTTTGATTAATTTGATAAGATTTAAAAGCATCCAAATATTTTATTTTGATCGCCACCTTGGTTAATCATTCTTATTATTAGATCAGAAATTGGGGGCATGAAATCTACTAATTTTAAGGTAACACGAGCAATTCTCAGAAATTCAGACATAATACTCCCGTAAAATATATACACAGGGCTAGTACTATTTTATATGGCATTCGCACGATACGAAAAGGGAATGAATTTCTTTTATCAAACAGTTTATAGATACATATTTTATCTTCAATTTTTATATCCAAATCAAGAAAAGTAGCTTGTGTTCCCTTATGTTCACAGTTTAATTTTAACTCTTTAGGATATATTAAATGTTTAGTATTTGCAAACTCTTCGCTATCATTAATGCAAACAAGGTCGTCAATATATCGCCTACATCCATGATAACTATACGCTCTAGATATATCATTTTTTTTATTAATGATGACATATATATATATATATTCCAGTCTATGTAAATATAGATCTGCCCAAAATGAAGACGGATCCAAACCCATTGGAATACCTATTGTTTGGAGCAATAATTTATTCCCTATTTGAAAGTAACTCTCTTTTATAAGGTGACTTATAAGCATTATCAGACCAGTTTTGGATACACTCGTCTTACCATTTTTATTTTTACACCAAAAGGCTTTAGATTTTGCAAAGTCTATGTATTTACCTTTTCCTCCTGCAAAAGCTAAATCTACAGTATTACCTAATTCTTTAATAAGTTCTTTATGGGGTATTTTTGTATATAATGTACTAAAATCGTATGTCGAGATTGATTTAGCCTGTTTACGAGAATTAATACGATCTAATTTTTCTTTTACTAGATCGGAATTATTTACCACCCAAAATAGGTTTATATTACTATAGAATTTACTTTTTTTATGGAAATTATTTATTTGGTTTATAATTAATTTAAAGATTTTAGACACAGCCTTACTTAAAGGTTTAGTGATGCACATTTTTTAGGCAACAATGAAACGGGCGCCAACTGGTGTTTTATGCATTTTAGGTATCCAATACATAGATGGAAGTTTTTTTTGTATTTTTCTTCTAATTTAAATCCTAATTAATAATATATATATATATATATATATATATATATATATATATATATATATATATATATATATATATATATATATGGGTTTACGGAGCCCTCCAAAAAGGAGCGCGCTCCAGCACGCTCCTTTTTGCTGGAGCGAAGGAGAGGAGGGCTCATTTTATATTGAGCGGGAGCAACTCCATTTGGGACTAAAGAGCGGTGGTTTTATCGCTCCGCGCTCCTCGCTCCAGAATTATTTGATTTTTTAAAAACATTAGTTTTTTATTCAGCAATATAAAGGAAAAGTAAAGAAAGTCTCAGAGTTTACTCTGAATTATTTTAAAAATTATATCTCTGGTAGAGAGAGGGAGGGGACTCAGGCGGAAAACGATTTAATTGTAATTTTTTTAACAATTTTTTTATTGTTTTATACGTTAACCCCCCCCCCCCCCAAACAGTTATATAATGTTATTATTTCAAGCCGGTTCGTAATCAAGTTACGAGATTAAATCCATCACAATTCCTTTAGATTTCTTCGTAAACAAGTCAGCCATTTTAATTGACAAAACATCAATTACTTCGTGTGTGTGCAAAACTTGAAAGGAATTTATAAACTATCGAGAAGAAAGTAATTTAAACTGGCTTTAAATTCTTAGAAAATTTCCATGTATTTAAAAAAGCAAAATTGTTTTCTTGTTCTCAGAGAACGAACATTTACGTATGATCCTATACTTCGTCCGACATGTTCTACTATAACTCTCAAAATATTAGCGAGATTTTGTCAAATATTATCTTACGGTCTTACACTTAAAGTGACATCTCAACCCATATTGACGAGATCCTTTGACGCCCACCCCTAACCATTCGACCACTCATTGGCAGAATAGAACGTTTATGAAAGAAGGTACATTTTTATAATGGAGCGCTGAAAAAGAGCCGCTCCTTTTTTATAGGAGTTGGAGCAGGAGCGGCTCCTTTTTGAAAATAGGGAGCGTGAGAGGAGCCAGCTCCAATTTGGGGCGTTGGAGCAGGAGCGGGAGCAGCTCCAAAAGTAGTGGAGCGCGTAAAGCCCTGTATATATATATATATATATATATATATATATATATTATTAATAATTTAATATTTATTTATAAATATTATATATATATATATTTATTTATTTTTTGGTACAGAAAAATGAGTAAACATTAGTACCGTCGGTTTTAAGCTCAGAAGGACTTAGCCATCCGGCTCTCTTCAGCTTATGTTGTCATCTGTTTCGTTTGGACGCGTTATTTGCTCAGAGTGTTATGTATATTTGTTTAAATTTAGTGTAAGGGAGGTTTAATAAATTTTGAAAAAGGGGGGTGAAAAGTAACAGTTGAGATTTAAAAATGGAACAGATTTAAAAATATAAAAAATTAAAAAATAAATAAATATTTCTATATGAATCCCGTGAGTCAATGTTTATGAGGAGCGTATGTTTGGCCGTTACTGTTTTGAGGGTTAATAATGTGTCTTTTAGAGAAAATAAGGAGAGAAAATGGGTTTAAGGATTATACTTATGAAAAGATAAAAAGGTTAAAAACACACATTAAATTCAAGTTTAAATCCTGGATTAAAAAACTTTAAATCAATCCAAGAGGAATTTAAATAAAGTTTTAACCTGGGTCCGATTCTGTCAGTTTTTCGATCGGTCTAAGGGAAGTATCTCTGCAGGGTTCTTGAATGGTTTGTATTCGGGATTTAACATTATTAACTAAGGTATAGTGAAGCCTTATTGAAGTAATAATATTGGTATACTGATTAAGACTGGTTTAGAGATAAGAGTAAAGATTGGGTCGGCAAGATTGAATCTGTTTGGGAGATATGGGATGTTAGTATTTTAACTAAGATATAGTGGGGACTTATGACAGTAATGATAATAATCATGTGAAATGGGGGTGTTACCCTCTAAATAGCCGGAGAAAATATTATTGGAAAAGTTATTATTTCATATTTATGTCGTGTAAATTATTGGTTTTAAGTAGTGGTGTAGATATGGGCCGATTAAGGTATTTATTCCTATTTTTTATTTATATTTATGAGGGGGTGATAATTTGGAGGATTTTCCGGGGTGGAAGTCGGTATTTAGTGGGGCAATTATGGAGTTATTTATTAGGCAGAGGGGGGTGCTAGGCCGTTATGTGTATTGGTAAGTCCAATTTATAGTAGTGCTTGTAGGGAATTTGCTGTAATCAGCTGGTTTCGCCGAGAAAAGAGTTATAATAATAATTGCTGTTTTAAAAAAAAATCAATTTGAACTAAAAACAAGTTCCAAAACATATTTCAATTATACTGGCATGTTGATATAATATAATGGGCGAAAATAATTTAATAGTTATTATCACAATATCTTATAGTGTAAGGAATTTGCTGTAATCAGCTGATTGCAGCAAATTCCCTACACTATAAAATATTGTGATAATAACTATTAAAGTATTGAAACTAATTTAACTGAATATTTATAAATAAAATAAAGTAAATAAAAAAGTATATATATATATATATATATATATATATATATATATATATATATATATATATATATATATATATTATACGCACCTAGACACACTTTTAAGTATAAAGAAAAATCAAACACAGCACGAACTAGCCGGGTATGGGAATTTAAAGATAAGGGGAAGAAAGTAGAGAGAAGACCATCATATTTCCCAGCTTCGAACCTATGCTCCCGATGCAACACGGCGAAATACAAAATAATACGAACCATTTATGACCCGGCATACTTGCCTTAAATAGAAGGAGAAAGGTATACAGAGGTTGTATTCACAGGAGGCAGGCACTCTTAATAAACTGGGACGACATATTACAGAGAGAAACATCCTAGACTGGACTAAGATGATATCTGCAACATTTCATCACACAAGCAAAATCTAATTTATATATATATATATATATATATATATATATATATATATATATATATATATATATATATATATATATATATATATATATATATACAAACGATAACAATAAATATAAGAAACTGACAAGATTAATACATACATATAGGTAGACTGTACAAAAAGAGAATTTGATGGGGACCACGTGGTCATATGTCGCATTTATTTTAAAAAATTGGAAGGAGGAGTTGTTTTTAGTTTTAACATTTTGTTTTATGTCTTTAGGGAATTTTTTGAAAATGTTCCACTTTTGAAAGTTTCTTTTCAGGTTTTTGCTCAAATGGATGGAGAGAAGTCGACAGAGTGAACCATGTAGGTTTTTGGACCCCACTTTTCGTTTACCCATAACCTCGCATGCACCATGTCCTTTAATTGGGATGCCTCCTTGCTTGCGGGTTAAAGCATAAGAGTTTAGAATATATAAAAAATATAATGGGGTTTATTGAATTAAGTTATTTTTAAAATATTTTTTGAATTTTTATAAGTTTTTTCATTTTAATTTATTTATTTTTAATTGTGATCAATTTGGATTTTTTTTTCGAAAAGGTTTTATTTCCTTTAACTTGTGAGTTTATCATAATGATATTTATAACCATCATCTACTAATTTTATTATCATTTATTAATTTATTCTTGAATTAGGTTTTCTTTACTTTATTCATGAATCAATATGTTTGGAGTCTTATTTTATTATCTCCCATATGTAATTAATTTAATATTTAAATTATTATATTATTATATCTATTTATTTATTTATTTATTTATTAATACTTAATAATATTTATTATAATGATTTGTTATATTTTCCTCATTTTCTTAGTTAAGTTAATCTAATATATAAAGTAGAGACGATTTTTCCCCTGTGCCTTCTCGGAGTATAGGAAAATAACCACATGCATCACAGGCTACTAAACTCACCACTATACTACACTTATTCACTCGAGCGTGTTTTAGTAAATTTGTTATTATTTTTTCTACCTAACACTAAATATTACATTTGGTCCACCATCAACGTCTCTCCGAAAAACCAACTCCATATAGGTGGTAGCAAAAACTTTTCTCCCTAGCAATTCTGTACTGTCACTCTACTCATCGACACCGGGAACTAATACACACAGTTTAATTTTCACAAAACACCGGTTCTTATTTATTATTTGCCTGGTATTAATTTACTACATAATATAAAGCAATACGCAAAGACTTAATGACCGCTCCCGTTCACTCCGCTGATTTTCTACGAATATCAGATTGCGTTATTTCTAATACTACCTATGACTTCTACATTTATATTCATTCCGGAATTAAGCGAATGAAATTAACGAACACAGTTCCTGCAACATTTATTCATTCAACATGGCTACTACAATTTCTTGATCGAATCGACATCCTATTTAATTCAATAAGCGCCAAGATACATTTACATTTACAAAATCATACACCTTTAACACGCATATTATAGAAAACTTGCCCAAATCCAGTCATTTTCATCACACTTCAAATGACCTAAACCGTGTCATTGCTGAATATAACATAACACGCATGCCCATAATCAAGCTTAGTTTAATTGACCTATTTTCACATGCATTTTTAACTCGAAACGGTGGCGCAATCGTTAGGAAGGCAGGTTTCATGATCGCCAGTTTCAGTGTTCTATCCCATTCTACTCTACCACTTTTTTTTTTATTTTTAATTTATAACATTCGCCAACACGGTAGAGGGGGGAGAAAGAACAATAGGTCGTTTCTTTTTTTATCCGACGTCATGCAATAGGTAGTACTTTCTCCCGTGCAACGCCGGGCGACGGGTTCCGCTAGTATAATATAAATGAAAGTGCGTGTTGCCCCCCTTAGAATACAATTAAATCTGACTGAATTTATGTCGAATGTATTTTTCGTTGGCCTTTGACCCATATAGATTCACATTTCTATTTCCCCCATTCTTTCCCCGTTTAGGGGAAGGGGGTCATGTTTTAAAATCTTATTCTCAAATCTTGTCTTAATTTTTAAATTGAGGTTTTAAAACTTTATTTTTTAAATTTATTTCTCCGAGATCGGAGATCAAAATGACATTGTTATTTTATCGACATATTTTTTAAAAGAACAAAAATAATAACTGTTTTTGCTCGCACTAAAATACCTGCATCATTTGCAGGTAGAAATACCCAATTAGTAAAAATTATGAAAATTAAAAGTAAATCGAAATATCCTGAGACATAACGCGTGAAAAGCCAACTTCCGGGAAGACAGACATAAACAGAGGCTGAAGAGAGTTTCGATAAAGAAACTTTTATAGGTCTCCTTTGTTAGGATTTAAAACCGACCTACCGATGTTGTTCTGATCTTCTGTAAAACATTAATATATATATATATATATATATATATATATATATATATATATATATATATATATATATATATATATATATATATATATAATATTCATAAATAAATATTAAATTATATTTACCTACAGACGACGTTGTTCTGATCTTCTGTAAAACATTAATATATATATATATATATATATATATATATATATATATATATATATATATATATATATAATTAGTAATACAAGACATCTACACAAGATTAGGGTTAAGGCTCCCAAAATTCTGCATTTGTTTACACGGGCATGTAGTGTAAAGGATAAAGGCGTTGGTTAAAAGTCAGTTCTACGTGATAGTCTTCTGAGGTTAAATGTTCAGTCTTTACTACATGCAATAATAATTAAGAATAGCATCAAATTAACCTTTCTACCTAGCCATGACTGATGGAATGAGAATAGAGTCTCATATTCAACACAAAGGTACCCAAATTCAACTATTGGATTCCCAAGTTCGAAAAATAAAACTGAAGAAGTTCAGAGGTTACATCTGCCAGCAACGTTGTGAATATAACAAGCAATAAGATTATAATTGTAGTTCGAATAATCGAACAACTGCAAATTATCAATCCTCAACTCAAAGATTCCGGTACGTAAATATAAATTGTTTGGGATATTTTCTTTCCCTCAACACCACCAGAACTCCTAACTCTAACCCTAACCTCACCTCAGTTAAATCAAAGATGTAGTCCACTCTACAGCTATGCAGCTGGTGCGTTTTGGAATTTGCTAAAACAGTGTTGATTTTAGACGCTAATTGCATGAGGATCCATTTACCAACAAGTTCTGGTAAAATTGTAGAGCAATTTCACAGAGAAGAGATGCATCTGTAATAAAAGAAAGTGATACTCAAACCGACCATCGGTTTCCCTCTTTTTCTTTTCTTTTTCTTTTCTTATTCTTCATTCCTTCATTTGTTCTATTATTGATGGCTACTATTGATATCGGCCGCCTTTCGCGGGACCAGGTATAAGGATGACCACTCGATTCTTTCCTCAGGTAGACTGGTATATTCGTGAAGAAAGAGGACCACCACGATTTCAAGTTCAACAGTATTTTATTGAATTATCTAATGGATCTCCATTTCCTTAACTACGAATTAGCTTCTGTGCGGGGGCACGCTGATTTTAAGCGCTTCTATCTATCAGATCACATGAGCAAAATAATCAATCGGCTCTCCACCTTTATATGGAGTCAGAGTTGACCGCAAATATATACCGGTCAACCGTACATAATTAATCGATGCACCTGGGAAATCCTATTTATATTTCATTTCATTTCATACGAGTCGGCATCATAAACATTTCCAATCTTTTTTTGTTGTTGTTTACGTATATACATCTGCATGACTATAACATACTTTATGTGTGACGTATTCATTTTAGTACTTAAAAAAACACTTTATGGCTTTTTAGTTTGTTTGGTTGTTTTTTTTTTGTTGTTTTTTTTTCAGTTTCATACGACAAACACAAAAGCAGCTATCATAGGTACTTTTTTCCGAATTGTTTGCTACATGAAAATACTTTTGGGCCATTTCTATTTAAGTCACGTAAATCATTTTGAGGTTAATAGCTTTTTGCATCTCTTGCGTAACATTTCTTTTCACCTGTTTTACTTAACATATTAACTCCTACCTTCATCTCCCCTCCCCCAAAGCAATTATACTCTAGAGCCGGCTAGTTAAATAAATCTTTTTAAAAAATTGAAAAATGTCACCCATTGGGGTACCCATTGAGCTCGAGTAACATTATTTGAAATACAAATTGAGTGACCGACAATTAACCAACCCCATTTCCAAACGAGTAATAATACCTGGGAAGTTGGTATTCTAGGACCGAACTGAACCATTACTAATTCATTCAAAACGGTTGCGAATCAGACTAAAATCTGAATGTGCCGGTTTGTATGAAAGGTAGAGCTGAAAAAAGACTTTATTTACGTGCATCCCAGGTCAGTTTAGGTGATAAGTGGTGGTGATCATATTTGTGACGAAAAGTGTTTTAGTATTTAGTGAAGAATACGTTGACGGAATGCGAATACAATATTGTGAGATTTAAAAAATAAAAAAAAGTTGTTTGTAAGAATTATATGTACAAAAACAAACAATTGAGTAGCTAGGGAATGAGAAAACGTTAGAACGAATTTTGCAACTGGATAGAGAGGACGCCTTCTAGCTTGCTCTTACTAAGGAGGTGAGAGTGTGGCCGTCGTTAAGTGAGAATGCCATTTCACTAAGTCTCGTTTTTCTGCTGACGTCACAGTGGTCGGTACTAAGAAGATAAACAAGACACTTCGAAGGAAACTGTTACACACTACATGTTACGACAAAATGGTAATCAAATTAAGATTGTAAAAGAAACCAAATGTATTCCATAGATATAACCAAAGCGAGCAGAGTCTAATTTGCCACATTACGGCTATTCTATTTTCCTTTGGACCCAGATAAATCACGAAGGAAAGTTGAATCTTATTTCCTGTCGGTCGACCTTCCCTCTCTTATCCTAAACCTTTACTCGCGCGGAAGTCAAACGCTATTTCCTGTCAACCGATCTCTCATCTCCCCTTTTTACACTTACGCATTATCTTGACCTCAAAGAAAAGTGCATGTAACCTCTTGCACGGTGGCTCTTTCAACCCACCTACGGACACGCCTACGCATATCGGCGGAGATAGATATACAAAAAGGAGTTAGCGAATCGACCAGTTAGTTGCTGGCAGCTGGGTACAATTCACGCCGCTCGATAACTGGATTTTATTTCTACAAACAGTGTTAAAGGGTAAAGCCCAGGAAATATACTCATCTCTATCAGCGGCGGATTGCGCCGACTATAACATTTTAAAGTTCGCAATTTTAAAGAGCTATAAGATGGTACCAGAGGCATACTGGCAGAAGTTTAGTGGTTGTGAGAAAGATGACAAGCAGACATATGTCAAGTACTTTATACAGAAAGAGACGTACTTTGACAGGTGGTGCACAGGCAACAGCGTGAATGCAGACCACGATAGACTGAGGCAGTTGATGCTGATAGAGAAATTCCAGTGGTATGTCCACGATGATCTCAAGGTTTGTCTGAACGAGACACAAATGAGCACAGCATATGACATGGCCCTCCTGGCTGATGAATACGCATAAGTGGGGTAGAACAGGCCGAACTACCCGTTTGCTGTTGTATTGACCCCAGAATCGCGGCTAGCGCTTGTCCGAGCATGAGGTCGAGTCAAACAGGGAGCCTGAACCGACCGGGTAGCTCCAGAAACGATACCCATTTTCCAAACAATCAACAAGCGGAAAGATAGAGGACGATGACGTGTCGCTACTGTGGGAAAGTAGGACACGTAGCGGTGAGTTGCTCAACCAAAAAAGAGGGACGACGATATCAGAGGCGCATCCTATGGTAAACCGTAAGAAAATTAAAGAAAGACCTCGCGAGAAAACGCTCGGAGGGAATCATAAAAGAATATAACCTTTTATATCAAAAAGAGAAATACATCCCGTGCATGACCCCACGAGGAGAATGAATGTCAAGATACTATGAGACATTGCAGCGTGATATTTAAATATATATATATATATATATATATATATATATATATATATATATATATATATATATATATATATATATATATATATATATATATATATATATATATATACTACGTGACAATACGAGGAGTCGGGAATGGCGATGTGAGCACTCCACTCCATGGAGTGACCCTCGAGTCCGTGATTGTACAAGACATCGTCGAAATCGGAGTGGTCAATGATCTGCCCGTGAGAGGCGTAGCAATCGTACTCAGCAATGACTTGACCGGAAATAAAGTCAAACCCCACCCTGGAGAGACGGAGACACCGAGCGTCCCAGAGAAGACCGAAAAAGTGAAAACAAGATGTCCTGGGGTAGTTCCATTCATTGTGGTCACCCGGAGAAAGGCTAAAAAGTGAGTCGAGGTAGAACGCGCCGACAAACGTAACACTGTCCCCCGAACTTTTAAAGTCAGAGATAAAGTCCTCATACGACTATCCATGTCTGGTAACACTTCTAAAAGTCGGTATCACGGACCTTATGAGATCGCTCGAAAGTTCAGTAACGCCCGCTACATAATAAAAACTCCAGATCGCCGGAAAGCTACACAAAGGTGTCATGTATCTATGATAAAACCTTGTAATTGGGAAGACTAATCAAACCCTGCCATAGCCACAACTAGAGTTGTCCATGAGCCTACAACTGCAAACGTTTGCAAGGAGTCTGCATGTAAAAAACACTCTGTCAGCCGTGAGAATACGCGACACCGACAATGTGTGTGCAAATGCCTTAATCCCGTGCATGATATAGCAAAAAGAGATTTTAATAGCGTATGTTAGAAGTTAGATTAGTTTAGATAAATCCCATCTCAGTGTTCCCAAAAACGGCTTGCGAAGGAAGCCTTTTTTGTTCTTTAGAGGTGGGGGTGTTACTGAGAAAGAATAGTTAAATTAAGATTATAAGAGAAACAAAATGTATTCCATAGATATAACCAAAGCGAGCAAAGTCTATTTTGCCACATTACGGCTATTCTATTCCCGTTTGAACCCAGACAAATCACGAAGGGAAGTTGAATCTTATTTCCTGAAAAACCAACATCCCTTCCTCATCTTAAACACTACTGACAGAGAAGTCAAACGCTATTTCCTGTCGGCCGATCTCTCGTTTCCCATTTTAACACTTACGAATTGCCTTGACCTCAAATCAAAGTGCCTGTAACCTTTTACATGGTGACTTGTTCAACCCATCTACGTACATGCCTACGCATATTGGCGAAGATAGATATAAAAAGGGAGTTAGAGAATCGACCAGTTAGTTGCTGGCAGCTGGGTACAACTCACCCTGCTCGTCGTCTCGAGGTAATGAAAAAAAGACGAAGAAGAAAAAGAAGAAACTAAAGACGCAGATAGAAATGACGAAATGTAATTCGCGTATGTCCCTTTTTGACTACATGACTCAGAGAGTCTTCTGTATTAACATACAGCCGAAAGCAAATCGCAGCGCTTCCGAGACGAATTCTCCACATCACTGAGATCTGTCGCGGACTAGAACATCTTACAGCATCGCCGAGAGAATATGACTACAAATCCTATGTGAGGATTGTGCAGTGCCGACCAAATACCGAGATCCCACCCATGCACCTGATTTCTGAAGGACTTGTGCCTTGGCATCTATCGTGGACTTTTACATCAAAAGATTAGTGTGAATCTTGGATGATTGTTTAATTCCTGGACTATTGAACTTTTCAACTCCCGTGGGGAGTCTTGTACCCCTCATCCATTGTTGTAAGTGACTAATACCTTTACTTCCTTGATTTGTCTGAACACAATTGTTGTTTATATATTTTGCTTGCTATTAGATGACGTTAGACATTATCACTTCCCACTAAAATATTACGTTGTTCTTTTTGTTGTTTTGTCCATATATGTTTTCCCCTTTTCTAACCTTTATGTAAATAAATATTTGTTTGAATTCTAACTTATCTGTATTACATAATACGTGTGTTTGTCCTGAAAAAAATTCTAATTTAATTTTGAACGTACATAAAATTGAACTTCGATGTCCACATGTCGACACCTTGTTTTAACAATTTGATTAGCAATAAAATATTATCGACTAGAAATTCCGTTAAAAGTGTAGTATCTGTTCTGATACTACAGTTCGTCTTTTCTGCCCTCGGTCAGTGAATGAGAAATCCTTCTAGACTGAGACAATTTAATTTTCTGTCCCAACCCAGAAGCCCTCTTTTGTGAGCTGGATTTTCCCCACATTAAAACAAAACACTTCGAAGAGAAAGGTTATTACATGGACGTATGACTATGGTCATTTCTGTCTGAAATCATTTAATCTTTGATATAGTAATTGTTTGGTATTTAAAAAAAAGGATATGGGTGATTTTGTTTATGTTGTTTTCATGGTTGAAAATCTCATAGTGATTTGAAAGTAAAACCATAAAAAAAACTTATTCAAGATGATTGACAAACCTGTCTTGAGAGAAAAAGGCGTAAATAAAAAAATACTTGTTTTATTCTAAAATTTGAAATATTTTTACACAATATTGTTATTGTGTAAAAAATATTGCATAACATAAAACGTGTTATTAGTCCTGATACAGAATTAACTTTTATGCTTATTCGGCGACTGTCATAAAATAATATCAACTAGAAATTCAGTTCAAACTTGTTTCTTTTTGTATTAAAAAAAACGTTCTTTATGTGTGTAATAAAATTCTAAATCAGTTCAAATATGTTTGATGCTTGAAAAAATTGCTTATAACATTGAACATTAAATGTTCAACACATTAGGGATTTGACTCCTGGAGTAAATGTGGTATCATGGTGAGTAATGATTCTAGCAAAGAGTAGGATAGACAGAGGAGGAACAACGACATTTCACACCCCACACTTTTGATGGCCTTGTGCCTAATTTGTTTAAAATTTAAATTGTATTTTATATTTTTGCAATAAAATAATGAAAGGTGTAATATCTGTTCTGATACTACACTTCGTCTTTTCTGTCCCCGGTCAGTAAAGGTGAATGAGAAATTCTTCTAGACTAAGGCAATTTTAATTGTTGTCCCATTCAGAGTGTCCCTATTTGGGAGCTTGATTTTCTTCACATTAAAAACCGAATTTCTATCTAACTCTGTCCTGTCCGCGTAGGGAGACAAGTAAATAGAAATAGTGAATAAAAATCCATGAAACAGCATAATGTTTATTTACTTTAACGTAGCAATAACATAACTTTAACGTAGCAATAACATAACTTTAACGTAGTAATAACATAAGTTTAACGTAGTAATAACATAACTTTAACGTAGCAATAACATAACTTTAACGTAGTAATAACATAGCTTTAACGTAGCAATAACATAGCTTTAACGCAGCAATAACGTAACTTAAACGTAGCAATAACATAACTTAACTATTCATTTTGAATTCTCGTTTTTATTTTATTGATAAAGTTCACGTTCACTACAAATCGAATCGTGTTCCTTTCTCTTCTTTTTTCAACTACAATTTTTTAAGTTTTATAATGCTTTTTTAAATGTTCTCATTCATTACTAACAATCTGACTGTTCGACAGATCTCGTTTGCTACCTACTAACATGACGTACCTTTTCAGTGCACAGGCCTTAGTTTACTTTACGACGGCTAGGGTCAGACACACCCCCACCCCAACCACCAACACACACGGCACATAAAATAAAAGAGTGTGCGAAACCATCAAATAAAGTAAGCACTGAAAATTCCTTCGGTGTTTTGTGAGTGTGCATTTGATAGCAGCTTACGGACTGAATTGAACAGCCAACTATGTTACAGAAGTTATTTTTGCGTCGTTCAATGACAAGCCCACTCAACAAGGGTGTGTACAACGATGTGAAATTGCCGCAGTCGACACAAAAGTTAACCACAAATCATCGAAGTCCGGCGGAGCAGAACAGAAGAAAAACAAATGGAAAAAATATGTCTACGGAGAATAAATATGACGACTGTAAAGGAAAAGGAAAAAATTAAAACACTGACGTTAAGATTGAAAAAAGAAAAGAAATAGGCATTATGAAACAACGAAATAGCTATTCAAATAATAGATATTCAAATTATAATATATTGTAAATAGACTGTTCGTTTTGAAAAAAAATCATATATTCAAAGAAACTGTTCGTTTTCGCAAATTTTAATTTCTTAAAAAAATATCCCTCCAAAAAACATGACTGTTTTAATTTATTACAAATTTTTAACTATAGTGTAAATAAACTGTTCGTTTTGAAAACACACACACGCGCGCATTTTAAGTTATTTCAATAAATGTTCTATGAATTAATTATTTTGAATTATTAATTTTGTGTTACTTTACTTAATTCATAATGTTTCATGTTTGATTTACTTTTTAAGTTAAAAAAAAAATCCAGGATTGTCTGCCGTAGGCGCTTATTCGTAATACTCCACCACTCGTTTTTCTCAACTTTTTTACTGACCAAATTTTTTTTCTCTTTTCGGTGTATCATGTTGCTAGAGAATTCAGTGTTTTTCGAAATTTTTTAATTCATTTTTCTGTGTACAATTACCTGTCATGTCGCTAGAGAATTCCGGTTTAGTATAATAGAAATACAAAAGTAGTTTAATTGTTTGAAATTGAAATTGCTACTCATTCAGCATTCTGAATTAATGAGAGAATCAAGAAACATCATTTAATCTTTTCGGAAATGAGAGCAATTCTTATCAAATTATTCAGCTAAAACTAATGATAATGAAATGTTCATTTCGAGAATAAAACTGCCTAAGAATATGGATTTGTCTTCTTGTGTTTATAAATCAAGAGATATTTCCATGCAGCATAACTGATAGTTTTTTCATTCGATGTAGACCCGGTTGTCACTACAATCAACTCAAACATTAAAAAAATGATCCGGAAAGAATGAACTTATTTAAAGAATGAATATTAAATCAGACAAATTATTCTTCAAAGAAAATTGTTCATGTTTTAAAAATTCCAAAATTTATGACAACACCATTTTATTAAGTATTAATTTAATGTTTGCTGTCTAGCCTACGCAAATTACAGAAACTATATATATATATATAGCGACGTTGGATTTGAGTTGAAAAATACTTGTAATCCAGGGTTTCGAATCGTACGACCGGTGGTGAATAGTCATATCTCTATGCTGATGAGTCTCGATTGAAAAAGGGACGAAACGTATACGTACATAGATAATAAACAATAACAAATATTTTATATTTTTCGCTCCTCGTAAAATAAGTAGAGCATTCTAATGGTAGTACAAACACAGCATGACGTCACCTGCTTTATAATGCATCATTTCTTTCTTTAATAGAAGTAGAATGCCTGGACATCAAGCCGCTTTTAAAATGTGTTAAATTATCATTGTTTATCGGCTGTTCAAATATTGGCCGCGCGGTTAGCGACGTTGGATTTGAGTTGAAACATACTTGTAATCCAGGGTTTCGAATCGTACGACCGGTAGTGAATAGTTATTTATATATATATATTTATATTTATATTTGCACTATAATTTCTAATAAAGTAATATTCTGTGGTCGTGAATTAATAAATACTTAAAATTTCATTAAAATTGGTTGATTTCCTGAATTTTGATGAATTTTTAAGTGAAGGGAGGGGTCAAAATGGCTATTAGTCTGACTGTTCGACAAATCTCGTTTGTTACTTTAAGGCATGACGTCATTTTCCAGTGCACTGGCCTGGTTATATTACGATGGTTGTGGTATGACCCACATATCTTTGTATTTTTGTGTATTTTTTGTAATGAGGATTTTCGATAATTTTAGGGGGAGTAGTCAGATCTTTATGGAAAGGGGCCCATAGCGACGCTTACGAATTTTGAGGTATCCCGACATGTGGATGACGCTAAAAAGAGCCTGGATTGGGAATTTGGAAGCCTTTTAGTAAAAGTGAAGTGATTAAAACGGCTTAAACCATGCATTTTTGTGTAGTTTTATGTGATGTGTGAAGCGCAGAGAGAACGCTGATTCATGGGAAACCGTGTTGTTGCCTATCGTAGACAAGAGACGCGATGCACTATAGGCAGTTTTAGATAGCATTTGAATTGGGCGACTGTTTGGCAAATGCGATTTACATGATTTTCCAGAGTATGATTTTGCCTGACAAATTGTTTTTCGAGGGGCTCAACCGAGTTTAAATTAGCGTGTTTCCTTCCGTTATCTCATGGTTCTGTAAGTAAAAAATGTAGGAAGTAAATTCGGTGGTAAACTACATTTTCCCGGGGCTAAGGAATAGCAAAAAAAGGGCCGAAAAATTCTTGCATCTAGTTTTAGAAGTTTAGTGAAGATTTTTTTTTTCGTTTGTTTGTTTTTGCAATGCTATGGGGGGGAGATTGATTGGATCGAGACTCATTTTGGAGAATCTCATTGTCAATTTGCAGAAAGTACTGGTCACCTATTCTTTTGATAAATGATGAAATGAGTGCTATTTTTTAAATTATTTATTTACACATTTTTAATTGCTGGTATGGAACGATTGCAATAAGATTCTCTGAAGAAAAATCTGCTCCGTCAAGTTTTGAAATGTGGTGAAGAATGCGTTCATGGAATTCGAATATAATATCTTGAAATTTGAAAAATAAACAAAAGTGGTTTGTGGGTCAATTAAGATATGCAAAAAATAAACAATTGAATTGACACAAAAACAAACAATTGGAAAGCTAGGGAATGAGAAACGGTTAAAGCGATTGAGGGGCCAAATGTGTTACACCCCGAATGGACACTCTGGGGGACTCTCAGGCATTGAAAGAGAACCAAAATAGCCGTGAACGAACTCATTCTGAAGGAGGAAGTAATGCCTGGAAGGATAACCTTCTAGGACCAAATCAAATGATATCTCATTCTAACAAAGAAGGGTCTGACAAGGGACAAAATGGGTAAAAATGTCAAAATGGGTCAAGAATTCCTCGGGCTGATATGAAAAAAGTGAGTTTGCAAAGCCAGTTAAATTATTTTAATAAAAAGGCAAAATTGACAATTAGTGTTTATGTTCTCTCTCTCTCTCTCTCTTTCTCTCTCTCTCTCTCTCTCTCTCTCTCTCTCTGTGTGTCTCTCTCTCTCTACCTATCTATCTTTTTCTCTCCAGCTAGGAGTATTAATACTGTGGTGATACTCCATATTGTTTATAATGGACTATTCCAACCTTCTGTGTTTTGGTTAATTTTGTTACATTTATAACTGTTGGCCTTCGGGCTAGGATTAAGGTGTTGTATCTGTTCTGTCAGAGGATGGGGAATCCTTCTTGATTGGAGCAATTTTTAGTTTTGTCCTATCCAGAGTGCTTTTTTGGGGGGGGGGCTGGATATCCCTGACAGAAAACCGACCTCGTGTCTAACTTTGTCCTCGGGAGGAGGCGAGTAAATAAGGACTGACTGTTAATAATAGAGTGAGTGAGTGAGTGAGTGAGTGAGTGAGTGAGTGAGTGAGTGAGTGAGTGAGTGAGTGAGTGAGTGATAGAAGCTGTATAAAATAACAGCGGGGGGGGGCAAATAATATACAGCGAGAGAGGGAGAGAGTAATAGACAGAAACTTAGTCAGAGATGATTTAATTGGTGAGTAAATTGCAAATTACGGCTAATTAGAACTTTTGGCGATGCAAATGCTATTTCAAACTTAAGCGTGACAGAACAAACGAAGATTATATTTCAAATTAAAACATGACAGACCAACTGACAGACCAACTGACAGACCATCTGGTCGCTTACAGATACGTCCATTCAATCTCCGCGTTTAGTGATGAAAATGCTAGTTCAACCTAAAGTGAAGTGATCGATGGAGAATGTCGCTCAAAAAAGTCAACTACGAGTGTGTCTGACTCCAATGACATAAATCGGGCATAAATAAGGACGCGGACAGGAAGCGGAAACTATCAATTTATAAACGAAGTCAACAGTTGACTGTAGAGTTCGGTTTGTTGTTTGCTATTTTTGTTGCCAAGAGTCTGGTTACGCCACCTAGTGGAAGAAGCGTGCAGCATGTGCACGTAAGTAGATGAAAGCGAGCAATTACAAATCAAAAGAGCAAACATATTTCTTGTTTTGTAAAATAACGACAAAAATCTGCAGCCGTTGTCGGTTTCTGCTGAACTAAGAATGTTTTTTTATTTGTATTTCGTTCGGGAATGTTCCTTCGCATTCCGACCGGGGTTAGGGTTAGGGTTAGGGTTAGGGTTAGTATATAAATCTTTATTTTTTGCCTTCTTCAGTTTATCTTTATTTGCTTTTTTATATATTCAAAGACATAAGCATAAGAGTACTGCCAGGTCTTACGAGCAAGCAAGGATCATCAAGAGTTTACATGACAATCCTTGCTCTGTTGTGAGATCAGGCTATTTATATCTGCGTATTTGTATTTTAATATTTGTATGAATTGAACACTATTTGATATTTTTTTTATTTTTGCAGATTTCTATTGTTTTTAGGTTGCTGCTTTTTTCAGTGGGTTGACTTAATTCACATGGTAGCAATTAGGCGATCCCCATTACGACTTATTGGTCCTAATGGAGATCGTCTAGCTGCTACCATGACATTTAAAAGGAAGTTTATTTCGTCATTAAAATTGAAACAAAAAAATGAATATTATAAAATGTAAAAAATCAGTATAAAAGTGGTAATATGGTATTATAGTATTGACACAAAAGGATATAGGACTGGCCATTATATATATATATATATATATATATATATATATATATATATATATATATATATATATATATATATCAAAGCTCCGAGTAAGTTCGTTGTCCTCTAGTTTGTCTTGATGTTTACGCTGTGTTTGGCATAAATATAACTTAAATTCTCCGTATCACGTGATAATTTCCTAGAGGCTAGAGTGAAAGCGTATGGAGGCAAAGGTGACTCTGAAATTATTACTTCCCTGCACTGATGAGAGCAAAATTTCGAAACGACGTCGTCTGTAGGTAAATATGAATTAATATTTATTTATGAATATTATACATATTATACATATTATATATATATATATATATATATATATATATATATATATATATATATATATATATATGTGTGTGTGTGTATATATCAATTAAAAGGTGACTCATGACCTAGGTTCGTGCGACCAGTGGAAGAGTTATTTCCATACTTCTTTGAAGATGAAACGTATATGTTTCTGTGGATAATAATTAAAACTATTTATTATTAGAATAATTGTTTAACACCTCTCTTCACTATCACCACTTGCAGTAAATACATTTACCATGATTATATATAGAAACCATGTTTCGGATTTGTTTTACATGAGGATTGACAATTTGTATTATTTGGATTGTTCGAACTCCTGTTCTCATCTTGGACGTTATTCTCACAAAGTTTAGGCCGATGTAACCGACCTTCTTCATGTGTATCTTCGAGCAGGGGTAGCTTGCTTTCGTTTCTTGCGGTCCCGTGGCGTGACGAATAAAGTGCTAAGTAATAAGCAGTTCTAAGTGACTATCTTCTGGAGGTTGATGGTTCAATCCTTCGCGCGGGCGATACTAATAATCCAATTATGAATTACTAAAGACTTTTACCCGGTCATGGTTGACGAAACGAGAGCAAGCTACCCCGTGGATTAAATAAAAGGTTCTGTTCGAAATTCCGTACAAATTCCCGAGTTCGACAGAAATATTCCCGGGTTCGACAAGATACACCTGAAGAATGTCGGAGGTTACATCGGCCGAAACGTTGTGAAAATAACATCCAAGATAGGAACAGTAGAATAATACAGTAGAAGCCATTTCATGAATTCTATAAGTTTGATAAAAATGAACAGGTTTGAGATATATTTGTTGTTTTGTTGGCATATTAATGGTAACCCAATTTTTCTATCGTGAGCATTCTCTATACGGGCAAAAAGTGACACTAATAGCAGACGTTTGTCTCGGCCCAGTGTCAAGTAGAATGTAACGTCATTACGCTTACGCTGGTTCCGTTGGGAATAATAAAAAATATATATTATATTATACAGTATAGAGATCAGATTATGAAAATAATAACACAAGCATTTTATGGTTTCCTGGACAAAGTAGGATTCATCAAATTAATGTGAATATTGTCCCATGCAGTAGAATTTACACGTTCTCATTTAAAAGGAATTTGTGCGTGGCAGTATATAATTATTCTATCGACATGTAGAAGCAGCAACACAGCGAGAAGAATCGAGTCTTGATCTCCTTGGATTTCCTACTGCAACGAAAAACAATCTAAACTACCTTCGCGTCAAAGGCACCGCTATGGTCACTAAAATGGCCCCCAGCTATGCTAACATATTGATGCACATACTAGAAACTTAACTACTCCAAAACTTCCCACTCAACTACTGCTACATTGACGACATTTTCTTTATTTGGCCACACGGCCTTATCAACCTTAAAGACGTCCAGCAATACACCAACAATTTCCATTGCACCATCAAATTCATATGTTCATATAACTCCATTCCATTTTTAGACATCACAGTCAAATCCCCCCAAATATATTTACATCCCTCTATACTAAACCCACAGATAACTACAATTTTTTTAATTTCAAAATTAACCCTAACCCTTTTAAACCTGAAAAATCTATTTTTTTACAGTTCGTATAACCCGCATATGCTCAGACCTTCAAGATTACATGCACTATGTCACTAATCTTATGCAACAATTTATCACTAGCCAATACCCCATCAAATACATAAAAAAAACTATAAAAAACACTATGAGTGACAGACTGCGTCTCCTAAGTACGGACAAAAAACATATACAACTGCATCCCCATGGTCTTCCACCATGGCCAACACATGCATAAAATCACAACTAACCTTTAAAAACATTTCAATAAGCTACTAACTAATCCCACTATGAAGTCCATCTTTAACCTTCCTCCTATTAATGCAATCGGAAAACCATTCAATTTACCGGCCATTCTGATCCGATCACACGAACACACACAAAACACATCCGCAACATGGTAATTACAAATGTAACAAACCTCAATGCCTTTCATGCACACGCATAAATACCACATTCCTATTTAACATACCTAACACTAAGATCCAACTCTCACTCCCGCATCTTACATGTGACAGTTCCAACAGCCCAGACAACTGACATGGTTTAGCTCACTAGCTGAAGTGGTTTCTTGGCGCTTGGAGCCAACATGTGAGAGATTTACGATATGAGTGAAGACAAGTTATACCGTCCAAAAAAAGTACAAACATTAAGAATACAGGAGCAGTTCCATTCGACGTTTATTACAATTAAAACTATACGGATCCAGGCCTCCAGCCATGCATATCAGTCTAATTTTTAAATATAAAAATACCCCAAATAAAGTTCAAA
Organism: Sepiola atlantica; assembly: GCA_963556195.1. Lineage (NCBI taxonomy): Eukaryota > Metazoa > Mollusca > Cephalopoda > Sepiida > Sepiolidae > Sepiola > Sepiola atlantica. The sequence goes on from OY744541.1 coordinate 54,145,130, forward strand.
ATACCCAGATAAAAATTATTAGTAAAACCCAATAATTATTAATTATTAGTCCGGATGACGAAGATACCTAATTAAACTTTTTTTTAATTAAATAAGAATTAATACGAAACAACGTATAATTATTAAAGCTAGACCCCTATAAACAATATGTCCGCACAAAAACAACTTTCCCTTACCGCGATACTGTAACGTCTAAGATACTAATCAACCAACAGATTTCATAATTATTATATTTTAAAGAAAAACAAAAAGTAATAATTAATAATTATTGGCGTTTACTAATAATTTTAATATGGGTATTTTGAACTTTATTTTAGGGTATTTTTCTATTTAGAACTTAGGTCGATATGCATCGTTGGGGGCCTGGCTCTGTGTAGTTTTAGTTGAAATCAACGTATTCTTAATGTTAGTATTTTTTTTTTGGGGGGGGGTACATTTGTTTTGTAGCCTTTTCTTCACGTGTGTTTATTTATAGAAATAAAAAAAATTAACAGACGTTCATCGGAACTTTACATTTTTTTAAATCTCCTCAGCGTTTTTTTTTTACTCTCTTTCACGGTTTTTTCTTCTATTTTCTTCTGTGTTTTTTTTGTTGCTTTTTCTCAGTTTTCTTTTGGGAGATATCATGAGTTGTTTCTAAAATGTCACTAGATATTTCAGTCATTCCCTGAAGATTGACAGACGGACTACCGAACTATAATTTTTGTCCAATCTGCCAAGAAACGCTTGTAGAAATACAAATAAATTAATATGAAAAATTGAGTTTTTTTTTATATGTAAGATGAAACTGGAAATAGTAAATGTCCACCGAAGTACGGAAATAAAAGAATTGAATAAACTAATGGAAATTATGATTTTGGATTGCTATTTGCATGGTCTTTTGAATTGAATCCATATAATATATATGCTCTGAACTTTGTTACACAACTTCATTGAGCTTGGAATTGGAAATTTTCAGAAACTGTAAAAAGTATAAAATTGAAATTATACATTTCTTACAATATATATCATTACGCATATATATATATATATATATATATATATATATATATATATATATATATATATATATATATATATATTAGAGTATTTTTTCAAGAACTCTGTTCACACCTCATAGAAGGCTTGAAGAAAGAAATAGTTCCCGAAAATTCCTACAGACTATCACCCTAAAAAAAATCGTCCAATAAATTCGGCACGAAATTGTAAGTTGTATAATAATAGTGAATAAAAAACTGAAAATGAAGAAAAAACAAACGTATTTTCCTTCATTTTCAGTTTTTTTTTATTCACTATTATTGTACTTTTTTCTCTCACTTGTGCGCTTATGATTTCCTGTTGACTGATTATGCACACACACACAAATATATATATATATATATATATATATATATATATATATATATATATATATATATATATATATATATATATATATATATATATATATATAACCGTTCGGTTACACTTCATTTTTTAAATTACTTAATTTCTGCTCAGACAGTTGTCTAGAATGAACTAAGTAATTTTTTTTTTAATCACCTAAAATATTAATAAGACAACACACATGTTGGGTGGTCACTCTTTCGAAGGCATTGGTTTGAATCCTTTACGAGTCTCATTTTTTACTTTGTGCTTTTCTTTTTTTATTCCCGGCCCGTAATCATAAGATTAACTAATTCGCTGATTATTTTGCAAAAAGACATCTCATTTATTAAATATTTATTTTTATTGTTTTCAAATTCAATGACTTTTTATTCCTCCAAACAGCACACGCAACAAGCAAGCACACAAATTGGCAATTACCCCCTTAAAAAAAACAAATAACTGGGAGTAGGAGTTTTTTGATTTCCTGGATTTTCCAAGGCAATTCCTGGGCACGTGGCTGGCTAGTATATACATACGTTAAAGATAGAAGTAAGAAAGTGTGATGATAAATAAATGAAAATGTGTCCACTTACCATTGCAGTTGTCTGGGTAACCAGAATGATGATGACAATGTTTGCCGATAATATCGACCAGAGAAGATACATGTTTTCCGGAATTCTTTTTCTGACTTGGATGTATTTAAATTCTGAATATATAAAACAAAACATTCATATTATATTTTATTCACATATAAAGTTATCTTGTTGGATTTTCAAAGTCAAACCCAAATAGAACTCAAGCTGACAAATCAAACATTGCTTCTGACTAGCCAAGTTGTATTTGTTAAGTTGTACCATGTTATTGGCAATATAATATGTGTGTACTTAACTAAAATTTATTTTTTAAATTACTTAATTTCTGCTCAGACAGTTGTCTGGGCTGAACTAAGGAATTTTTTTAAATCACCTAAAAAATAAATCAGCAATAAGTATAATTAATTTTAAATTGAATATAGTAGTTTTCTATCTTAAGTTTTAAAATGCGTAAACAAACAACGATTAAAAACTAAAATAACTTGGCCTTTTGACAAGGAAAAAAGTGTAGTATCTGTTCTGACATTACACTTCATATTTTATTTCCTCGATCAGTGAAGGAGAAATCAGAAGACTGAGTCAATTTTAATTTTTGTTCAACTCGAGAGTGTCCCTTTGCGGGGGGCGCTGGATTTTTACCACAATAAAAACGTGGGGAGACAAGTAAATAGGAAAATCAAGACATCCCAGGCAACGCCGGATAGGCAAAGCTGATCTGTAATGAAATGATTTAGTTACTATTGAATTAACAAAAAAGCAAAATAACCTGGGGGGGAGTTTAGTGTTTGTTTTTTGTTTTTAAATCTGGCAGCGTTCATGCATGCGTTTTCCTAAAGTTTTTTTTTTAAGAAAAAAGAATGTAGTAAATCCGTCGCAGAAAGCAATACATGTGATTATATTCGACTGAAGAATGTAATTTAACAAAATCAGAGGAGTCATAGTGAAAAACGCTTACAACTCCCCGGATATCCTAGCATACAATGAAACTAACCTACATTCTTCAATATCTTCTGATTGCTTTGACATGACTGGATACCTCCTACTGTGCCATAAGGACTCCGAAAAATATATGCACGGACTCGGAGTCTATATTCGTAACACCCTTATCTTGACTAGAGAACATAGGCTAGAATCAGATGAACAGGCCTATATGTGCTTTAGATTAACCTTACAACACAGCGTTCTCATTCGACCCAGGACTGTACCTTGCTCGACTTTGTCTCTGATAGTATAGACCCGACCGCCCAAATACATGTATTTGGGGACTTTAATGTCCACCATAGAAATTGGCTTCGTTTCTTGAGCTATACAAACGACACTGGTAACAGCACAATTATTTTCTCCATTACACATTCCCTTTCACTTTTCTGTCCCGCCTCCCAAATCGTTAGGATCAGCCAGCCTTATTTCTTGACATATTCTTCATTACACTATCTGAAGCTTGTGTAATGGATTTATGAAAGCCCACTCGAAGACGTTTATCACTTTGTGATAATGGTTGATATCACCCTAAACTGTCGACCCAAAAGCCGAAGGGCCGTTACTCAAAATGACAAGATACTATAAACGGACTAATTAGAAATCCATCCGACATCACATCAGAAACAGTCCATGGAGTAAAAACTTTTCTCTTTCTGCTGAACAGTGCGCAAATAAGTTAACTGAATGGATCAAAGCAGGCATTGAATAACATGTCCCTACGCTAAAATTCTATAGCAAGCCCCACTCTCCACAATGGTTCACTTAAACTTGTGCAGCTGTTATTGCACATTGGCAGCAGGTGTTCCACCGATTCAACCGCCATAAGTCAAATACAAATAGACAAACATTTATAGCATCAAGAAATTATTGTAAGAGTGAAATAGCGGCAGCTTAGAGTAGATATAACGAGATGACCAGAAAATGCATTTCTGGAAAATCTATAAGAATTTGGTAAATAATGGGTAATCAACAATTCCCCCTGCTAGCCAACCACTACGCTGCCGCTTGCATGGCAACTGATAAGTCTAAACTGCTTGCCCAGCGGTTCGTCTTGAACTCCAGCTTGAACTCCACAAACCACTCCCTCTCTCTACTAAATTTCCCACTGCTGACAGAAGCCATAATCGATGATATGATCATCACCCCTTCTCATTTTCAGGATATCATAAGAAAATTGATACCTCCAAGGCATCTTGGCCTGATCTGATCCCTGCTATAGTAATAAAGAAACGCTCTGCTAGGCTTGCCACTGGGCTCATCAAACTCTATAACAAATGCTTTGCATAATTGTGCTTCCTTAACAGCTGAAAAATTGCCTCTGAGTGTTCAAGAATAATGGGGAAAGAACTGATCCTCAAAATTATCGCTCCATCAGTCTCCTTTCACCCTTCGTTAAAATCTTTGAATCATTAATTAATCTAGCGATAGGCCGCTACATCGTTAATGCTAAACTTATTTCTGATCAACAGTATGGATTTATGAAAGCTCGTTGTACTGCGGATATCCTAACGGTTATCTCTGAATACCTATACCATACACTAGACAAGGCAGGTGAAGCTAGGGCGATGGCGCTTGATATATCCAAAGCCTTTGACAAGGTCTGGCATGAAGGTTTTCTCATGAAAAGTAATTCAAACGGTATTACTGGACGAATATTTAATATAATCAGATCCTTTTTAGCCAAAAGAAAGATACAGGTTGTATAAACAACATGACAATAATGTGGGTGTGTCCCAGGAGTCGATTCTTGGACCCTTACTACTCCTTATTTTCATAAACTACCTCCCTTGTGCAATTATGTCCGAGATGAGTGTATTTGCTATTATCGACATGCGGGCAGCATGAACGCACACATACAAATAGTCCTGAATGCTGTAGTGGAATGGGGCATAAGTGGATGGTAACATTTACTGCTACTAAAACAAAGCTCCTTTCCTTTAATAATTATAAGACACCTCTTCAACCACCGATTGCCATGACTATCGGAGAGTCCATCATTTAAACTCCTCGGACTTACATTCATAGGTAACATCAATTGGAACACATGCATAGAAGACACTGCCAAGGTTGCTGAAAGTAAGTTCCCTCTACCGTGCTAGAAAACTTCTCACACCTGTCAGTATCCTATATCTCTATAAAGCCACCATTCAACCATGCATGGGGTATTGTTTTCACATCTGGGTTGGTGCATCAACCACTAGTCTCCCCCTCTTAGACAGCGCCTAAAAAAGCCTCTAATCTAATCGGTCCAACACTGTCTATCAAGGCGTTGTTAGTCGACAAGATGAAAAACTGCTCAGTCAACTAGTGGTTAAAAGAAATAAAGGCACGAAGTGACTCGACAAACTTTTAAACTTTTAATTTTATTTCGTTCCCTTTAAAAAAGTTGTTTTTTCTGTTTTACAGTATATCAACACTTTTTATGTTACACAACAGCTGATGTAAACTATTGATATGATTAATTGAATCTAAGTTGCTATTTTACCCATAGTTGGAGAATTCTTGGTTAATAGCGTTGCGTCAAAATTATCCCTTGAATCATTCTGGTAACGTTAGAAAAATGCGCTCTCCTGTCAGGGAGTAAAAAAACTAATTCAATGCACGTGAGAAAATAATAACGAAATATATCCTCTTTTCTGGCTGGTCATTCAAGGCCGTCGGACATAGTTCGACTGGCTGCCACATTATCATGGATTTGACAAATGTTGGTATTTGTCGTATTAGACCCCATTTTCTGATAGGAGTCGCCAAGACTCCCCGAACACCACAACAAAATGTAAGTCATATTTACTTATGCATTGTCTGTGTATCTTCTCTATTTACGACCCTGGCAATACATGTGCCTTTCTTGTTGCATTGGGACATTACTATATGCTTCCTTTGTACTAATGTCTGCCGTCCTTTTTTCCATATTAAGTACTATCTTTCATGTTTCGTATCCCCCTTTTACGTTTGTCTTCGATAAACTGTTTTTTGTGAGAATATAGATGTGTAAATTCAACTGTTTTTACTATCTCCACGATGACACAACACACAGAATGGCGATCGCCTGTACGGTAAAGAATATCTAATATCCATTAGCTTTACAGTCATTTACCTGGCAGTATGCGAAAATGACCACAATAGATCCAATAGGACTTGAATACGACATAGATGATTTGATAGTCCGCGACGGTATCGATTCACCCACTCCTTCACCTCCAGTTATTCTTCAAATCTAATATTTTTTCTGACAGGAAGTCTATTTTTAATCCACGATTGAAAGGAACCCACATTGAAAATACAAAAAAATAATCAAATTTCATTTTATTTTTATTCGTTTATTTTGTTGTATGATCATAACGTTTCGCTCGCTGCGCAGCTTTATTCTTGTATCTATTGTATTTTTAGCATGCTGATTATACTTTGAAGTGTGTTAAATTGGTGAAATGCTTGTCTTCCACAATGTGTCACATCCGCTACGTGTGCCTACCAGTTGCCGGACCTATCCTCTTTGTAACACATGCACTGAACATGTGACCTAAAAGCAAAGACTCCGGAAGTGAGACGTAATCTAGTTAGTAAGCGCATGTCAACCATTGACCAAGAGTTTAACCTCCAAAATCGAGCAGACGACACAAGGCAAAGCGAAATGTTGTCATGAAGACTATACATCAGATGAAAAGAAATGTTAGAGTCTGAAAATATTGTTGATTTGAAGCGTCTCTTGAAAGGACTCTCGTTTAACAAAAGAGTAAACACTAAAGCAACTAGAAAATGAAATTCATAGAAATCTAACTAACAATCAACTCGATATCTTATTTTCGTAAGTGATCCCTGTGTATCGATATTGGGACCTGTCTTGATGGTAATAAATCACCCGCCTAATGATACAAATTCAATTCAGAAAAATTACTGTTTTCTGCTGATGTGAAACTACATTTTAGACGAAAAGTAATGACACAGATGAACCCAATTAAGTTGTCATGTTCGGTAGGTACTTGTAAATTAAACATAGGAAGTTGAATATATACATTATACAACAAAAAGAGAAAAGAAGTGAATGAAGAATGCAATTTAAAACTTGTTTTTGATGATATTTTTAAAGTTAAAGATCATGTTTTCTTAATGTAAGCTGATTGCGTGGATGGTTAGAAATATTATTTCAAAGGAGTCAGACGTTGTTTCAAAGATATATAAGTTCTAATAAGACTCCATAATGAGTATCGCATTCGGGCTTAATCTGCAATGTGATAGCATGGAAATTTGAATATTATATGGAGATTGGGTGGCACATTCTTCTTCTTTTTCTTCTTTTTGATCTTGTTGTTCTTCTTCTTTTTCTTCTCATTATCATTTGTACTCACTAGGAGTTCTCACACAGGTCATCAGTGATTGTTCACTGACAACCGGTGGTATTCCCTGGAGTCTGAGTGACAAGTATCTCCAGATTTCCAGTATTTTCCACTTCTTTTCGATAGCCACCGCAAATAACCTTGCAGTATCGAAACAGCCGTTTACCATTTCTTGCTGGTCTTCTCTGGGATGTGGATTGCAATAAGCCTCCCCAAGGTCCTAGCACTCTCTGCACTTCCAGTGGAGGTCTGGTTCGTGCTGTCCCTCCTTTGTCTTCTCATCCTCCTTGACCCTATGCAAATATTTTGTGCTGTCAGCCTAGGCTGGTACCATTTTTTCTTTTTTCTTTATTTATTTTATTTTGGGGGGAGGAAGAGCGGGGGAGGAGAACGGGGAAGGAGAGTGGGGGAGCTTATGGTGTTTCTTGATATTTCTGTTCATTGGGTTATTTTTGTGTCGTGTCAGTTGAGGCCGGTGTAATTTATTGGGGGGGGGGGCTCATAAAGTGATGTTTCTTGCATTTTCTGTTCCTTGGTTTGAGATTTGGTGTTCTTTCTGTGGTTTTGTTTTCTTCCTGTTGTAGATTCCATGTGACCCTTCGTAGCTTATGCGGGTTGGTTTCCGCATTCGAGGATTTTTCTTAAGATTGCAGTTGTTTTAATCATTGCCAGCCATCGTAAAGTTTCAATGATCCCTTTGATTCCAATTTCTCCCAGTCTTTTTTACAGGTTTTTGGGGGATTGTTCCTAGTGCTCCTACGATTATTGGTATTATACTGACTTTCTTCATGCTCCATATTCCTTTCAGTTCTCTGGCTAGTTCCGTGTATTTGCTTCGTTTTTCCTTTTCTTTGATCTTCACTCTGTGGACTGCTGGAACGGCGAAGTCTACGATTTTGCAAAATTTTTCCTTCTTATTGATTATTATAACATCCGGTCTCCTTACTTGTATGAGTTTGTCTGTTTGTATATCCATATCCCAGATGATTTTGTGTTTTTCGTTTTCCAGTACTGTTTCTGGTTTACGTTTGTACAATTTGTCTGCGTATTCGAAATTTAATTGTTTGCACAGTTCCCGGTGTACTGCTTTCCCCACACAGTCATGTCTGTTCTTGTATTCTTTTGGGGCTAATTTGCTACATTCACTTATTATATGATTTAGTGTTTCGACTGTTTGTCCACACCGTTTGCATTTACTGTTTTCCTGGGTTTTATCTATTTTAACTTTAATATAGTTTGTCCTAAGTGCATTGTTCTGTGCAGCCATCAGTAAAGATTCCGTTTCTCTGTTCAAGTGTCCTTTTCTTAGCCATGCCCAGCTATTTTCGTTTGTTTCTTCTCTTGTCAGTCTTCTGAAGCGTCCATCTGGTTGTTTTCCTTCCCACTTTTTTTTCTTGTCGTTTTGTTTCTGGCTTCGGTGCTTCCCGAGTTGCTCGTTGGAATGGTGGCTCTTGCTGCAGTGATAAGGATTTCCATGTGTTGACTTATGTATTGCTCCAGCTTTCTTTAGTCTTTCACACAATCTTCTATACTTACCAGTCCTCTTCCCCATTCGCTTCTTTTCATGTAGAGCCTGTCTGTATCGTCTTTTGGATGTAGTGCGTTGTGCATGGTCATTAATTTTCTAGTCCTCTAGTCAAGGTGCCTGAGTTCTTCTTTGGTTCAGCCTATGAATGGTCCAGAGTATCTTATCAATGCTACTGCCCAGGTGTTTATTCCTTTTACTAGATTCCTACTATATAATTTCGTTTCTAAGAGTTTTCTTGTTCTTCGTAAATATTCTTTTCCAATCTTCTCTTTCATTTCTGTAGATTTGATTGTGTCTGCTTCCAGAACTCCAAGATATGTGTAGCTCACCTGTTCGCTTAGCGCCCTCATTTGCTCTTGGTTGGGGAGTTTCATGCCTTCTGTTATCTCCAGTTTTCCTCTTTTTATTTCTAGTAGTGCACACTTTTCCATTCCGAATTCCATTTGGATGTCCTGACTGAAGATTCTGGTTGTATTTATCAGCTTTTTCAGTTCCTTTTTGCTTTTTGCAAATAGTTTCGGGTCGTCCATGTACATCAGGTGGTTTACTCTTAGTTCTGTGTCTGTAAACTTGTATCCGGCATCACATTTTCTTAGTATGCTGTTGAGTGGCATCATAGCTATTATAAACAGTAGTGGTGATAGGGAGTCTCCTTGGAAAATGCCTCTCTGTACCTTCATCTCAGTCAGGTGTTGTCCTCCGGCTGTCATTTTCAGTCTCCATGTTTCCATTGCTTTCTTAATAAGATTAATTATCTTGTCGGATATTTTGTATATTTTCAAACCTTCAATTATCCATGCTTGAGGGATTCTGTCGTAAGCTTTTTTTGTAGTCAATCCATGCCATGGATATGTTCTTTTTTCTGTTTTTTACCGTCTTCAGGATCTTTAGATCGATGTATAGCAGATCATGCGTCCCTCTTTTCCTTTTACGGCATCCTTTTTGTTCTTCGGGGAGTAGTCCACGTTTGTTAAGGGATTGGTAGATTTGTTCTCTCAGTTATGCCGTCAGGATTTTCCACATTGTTGGTAAACAGATTATTGGTCTGTAGTTGCTTGGGGTCGTTCCCTTTTTGGCATCTTTTTATATAAGCGTTGCCCTTCCTTTGGTATTATTATTATTATTATTATTATTATTATTATTTCTGCTAACTAGAAGTTATCACACAAGTCATCGTCAGTTAGTGCTCACCGACAACAACCAGTGGTGTTCCCTGGAGTCTGAGTGATAACAAGCCTCCTAATATTTCTAGTACTCTCCGCCTCTTTTTGATCACCACCGCAAATGACCTTGTGGTATTGCAACAGCCGCCTATCATTGATTTCTCGCTATTAACGACCATTGGTTTCCCCTGGGATTCCCCTCCGCATTCTTCCAGTGGAGGTCTGGTTAGTGTTGTACCTCCTCGGTCTTCTCATCTTCCTTGACCTTCTACAACTATTTTGTGTGGTGTCACCCGAGGCCGGCGCCATCATTGGGGGATTATTATTATTAATTATTATTATTATTATTATTATTATTATTATTATTATTATTATTATTATTATTATTATTCAGATTTTGTACATATCACGTTCAATCCTCAAAATGTTAATCATCATTTTTTCTTTCTTTTTCTTCTTAATGTCGCGAAGTGAGTAACTACTTCCGTTGAACTAAAGTAACCGTTGCCTTTTTACAGGAGGTTTAATTCGAAAGCGTACACTAGTAGGTATATCAAAAGGCAATATATTTTGTCTTGATTTTGGGTTATTTAATGCTGAAAAGCAAAACCATTTTGCAAACGATTCATTGTATACGATGAAATGAACATACCACGTTTCTATTTTACTCATGGCTTCAAGGTAATTAAGAATTTATACCTTTCCTAAAAGTATTAGTGAATAAATAACCTCAATATAACCGAGATGATTTGAACTCAACAGCGACAGTATCCATTAGGCCAATCACTCCCTCAAAATATACTTTATAAGTTACTCGCAGAGCTATCCGGCAGCGTTACCGACGCTCCTAATTTCCGTAAATCATCTAGATTACAGAAAAACTAAATCAAAACGATCTGCTTAATATTGTCATTTTTATATATCGCTGCATATTTTTAGGACAAAATTAGTGTAAAAATAATTATGCTACGAGGGTATAGTTTTTACTTTATATATTAAATTGTAGTGAACGAGATGCGATCGGAGGAACGCAAGAAAGCAAATGGCGTGAAATGCTACTCCCTTTCTTTCTTTGCTTCGTTGGAGATACGGTTTCCTTTTCGCACGTCAAAACAAACAAAGGATTTATCGCAGAAATGTGTTAGCTCAGTATATTTCAATCAATGAAAAACTAACACGTCTATATTGAATTGGTGAGCGACGCGAACGCGATGACCTCTATAAAAGCATGAAGAGAGTTCGCAGACCCTCTTTGTTACCATACAGACCCGAGAGACGGACCTTGAAGGAACACACAAGAAGACGTTCGACTCAAGCCTGGCCTTTATGGCCGGGACGACAAAAAAGAAATGAACACTTAAAAACTCAACAAGCTCTCCTTGCCTCGCGCGCACCTATTTACACACGCAGGAGCAGAACCAGGTAACCTTAACACACACATTGCCACTTAAGCACATACACGATCTATGACTATCACACACAGTAGTAGAACAAAGAACCATTGTCCACTTTCATATTACCATTACACGCACTAACAAATATAGACATATACATCTTTTAGCCCCTCGTGGCTTCCTAACAAAGGGCACGAGTTAAATAAACTTTACAATGAACATTTCTTCATTGAAACTCACTTTTATATTCTTGTAAAATTGTCGTATTATAAATGTCTTTGTTAATTAATTAATAATGTTTTCCTTCTCATTGTCATTCACTAAATCCCATGCATCTTCGTAGTCCTGACAGGTGGGCCACACGTCTACTTACATCTTATATTATTTTTGTAACGCAAATAGGCCACAAATGAGTATGTAAGTTTGACTAATTTCTCAACTGTATTTCCTTTAAAATAATTTATGACGCCAATAGTAACGTTTATCTAAATAGGATAAGGATTGAAAATTTAGTTTTTCACGGACCAGTATTTTAAGAAAACAAGTCATAGGGGCCACAAGATTATAACTATCAGAATTGTTGTAGAGTGATTACACCCCTGACGACAATAATGGATTGAGTCCGAAAAGGACTAGAAGTGTTATGTGTAATAGTTTATTTTCTAATGTCGTCTTCGCGTGTATTTATTCTATTAACTGTTGGTGTACGATACAACAGATCGACAAAAGAGTGAGATTTTGTATTGACCTATGCCATATTAACAAAATTACGAAAAAAAACACAAAGAAAGTTCACCAAGTTTTTTTAAAGTTTTATTAATGGAGATCTTTAAACACTTTATGTTGGAATTTTTAACCAACAAGAAAAGCAGCGTAGTTAAGATATGTAAAGAACAGAAAAGCTTTATCAAGAAAACTTCGGACTCCTATGTTAGTATTTAAGTCTGTCATCTTTATCAGCGTTTATCTTGTAGTGTGTCTCTCTTACGTTTGTCTTTGATAAACCTTCTCTGTGAGTACATATATACAAATTAAAACGTCTATTTATATTTATCGTTTCTTGATCATTCGTCTTTTGCCCCTTTATATTCTGTCCTCGTAATATCCACGATATTACAACATATTCAATATGGCGACCGCGAGATAGAGAAGTGGTTTTAAGATGTGCATTACTACACAAACGTAAAATAGAATATACAATATTCCTATTTATAGTGGCTTAGACGAACCACCAGAATTTCGTTAAAAATGGTCTGCTTGTGTTACGTTAGTTTCTTTGCACCATTAGAATTGAGCATTTATTTTTTTTTTTTAGATCTGTTGGTTACTCATAAACTCCAAAACTACTCGACAACATTGCACCAAATTTAGCATGAAACATTATTGAGATGACGGCTATGCTATGAGAGGGGTACTACTATTACTACTACATTTTGTAATACTAAAAACTATAAACTCTGCAAGACGTTCAACCACCCACTTCACTTCGTCAACTAAGTCACTTCATCGGTCTGTTATATTATTACAAACGATTTATCCCACACTGTGCGGACCTCCTGTCTCCTCTTTTCGACCTGTTACGTAACAGGAAGAAGAAAAATGAGCAGATTTCGCTGAATGATATTCAGCTGAAAGCCTTCAACGAAGTGAAACAAAAATTAGCGACGAAAATCTTTGCTTGTACATCATGTGTCGGATGCTCAGTTTTCACTGTTCGTTGATGCATCGGGCACAGCTGTAGGTGCAGTGTTGCAACACCAGCACCCACAACAACTACAACCTCTTGCATATTTTTCGAGACAACTGAAACCGGCAGAACAATGTTATAGCACGTTTGTCCGTGAACTCCTTGCAATGTACCTCGCACTAATGACAATGTTAAAAATTGGTGCTTCTTTTAAGATAGCTGACCCGCCATCTTCACCTTTACACTCACCTCGGAACATAACACTTAACCATAACCTCTTCAGAATGTTGTTTTACTATTCATAATGATTGTTACTTATATTTCTTTTCGCACAACATTTTGTTTTCTTTTTCTTTTCGTCTCATCTAAAAGCGGATCTCGCCACTAAATTCCACGTTTCTCTTTTACGCATTTGTATCTTATTAGTTGGAATTTCATTTGATTCCAGTACTTGACGCCCAGTTTCAAATGGCCAGACATGAAACGCCATCTAACAGCGCGAATATGCATAACTTTTAATCACGTCTCTTTCCTACAAGCATTATTTAAATGAAAATCAGACTCTTATACTTACGACTGACCCAAATATATATTAAAACAAACATACATATCTTATTTTACCGGAAGTTGATATTCTTATTTTTAACTTAGTTCCCCGTTTTTAATATTTTTAGAACACAAAATTTGGAGTTGGTTTCGTGAAAAACTACGCCTACATCTATTCCAAAATATTTCGTAACACACACCTACATTACCTACTAGACACCGTCCTCGAGTGTCTACGGTCTCTCTGTACAAGCGTTTGTCGGGAGCACCTGACATGAGGTTACTTCCCCCTACAAGTAAACCATGACCAAATATTCAAAATAACATAGTATTCGAAGCCCAAATATGATCCCCTCGATATGGCTATACACTGGCTCATACGAGGAATGGTGCACCTTCTCCTAGTAATGTTACCTCAAGTAACAGCACTTAGCTAGATACTCCACCAGACTAGATGAATTCTTGTCCTGCAATCCGGTAAGACCAAGAGACCACAATAAAGATACTCGATAATAGAGTTCACTGGTCAATTGGGGAGAGGAAAATTAATGTTATTAACTTATTTACTAACTCAACGCTTGGCAGGTAAAGAGAACTTTAATTAAACATTCGAATATCTATGTATTTTATGTAGAGGTCAAGAAGTGGCCCCTTAATTTCTGAGAACTTTGACTGAAGTAAAATGAAACAAAAGAGAGAATATATATATATATATATATATATATATATATATATATAATAGTTAAAAGAGGTTTATCTTTTTAACACTGTACTGCAGTTTCACGGTAAATTCGATCGTCAGTTGTGCATTTCTATTCAATGCATCTGCGTACATTTGAATGTGAGCTCAAACTAACTACAAGTGATTTTTTTAACTTAAACATTTTCAACGTCTTTTTTATCAAACCTGTTTGGCATGACGTTACAGCACGAACGAATTTAACGTGAAACTGCAGTCTTGTGACAAAATATGCCGCGAAAAATATGTAGACAATCGTAGGTTCACAGGACAAATCAATATGTTTGTTTCAACTGTTATGTTTACGTAAAACGTGAAATGCAAATCGGAAAATGAAAGTTTCGTTTTACCTTTTATTTTGATATTAAGTCTGATGTTTTGAACGCCACGTGTATCGTTCATATTTATTGGCATTGACAAAACACGAAACAACAAGTACAACTAATTACAACTTTCGACTTTCGCGTGAACTTTCTCTCTCTCTCACCATATATATATATATATATATATATATATATATATATATATATATATATATATATATATATATACGTCCTTAAAAATGTATGTAAGGGAGTTAACTCTTTAGAGCATGTAAGAAGTCACCATTAGCTTTAACGCAGTTATTATCGCTAACAATAAGAACTAATAACGAATATATATATATATATATATATATATATATATATATATATATGTGTGTGTGTGTGTGTGTGTGGGTGTGTGTGTGTATGTGTATGTATATATAAGTGTATATATATATATATATATAAGTATATATATATATATATATATATATATATATGTATATATATATATATTCATAAATAAATATTACATTGTTTTTACGTACATACGACGTTGTTTCAAGCTTATGCTCTTAT
Organism: Sepiola atlantica; assembly: GCA_963556195.1. Classification (NCBI taxonomy): domain Eukaryota; kingdom Metazoa; phylum Mollusca; class Cephalopoda; order Sepiida; family Sepiolidae; genus Sepiola; species Sepiola atlantica. Next base: position 54,160,347 of record OY744541.1, read on the forward strand.
CAGTATAGGGAAGCGATAATTTCAAATGGACACAGGGAGAGAACCCGGTTCACAGAGTCAACTCAGACTCTGCACGCTTTCGCTCTATTCCTAAGACCATATGAAATTATCACGTGATAAGGGAGAAATTAAGATACAGCGAGTCGTAAACACCAGACAATCTAAAGAGTTCAACGAACTCAATCGGAACCTTGCTTTATAACTTAATTGACAGTCTGATTTTTAATATCTACGAACAGTGCTCAACTTTAATCTCTGAAAGGGGCTTTACAACAATATTCATAAATAAATATTAAATTATTTTACCTACATACGACGTTGTTTAAAGATTATGCTCCCATCAGTGTAGTGAAGCGATGATTTCAGACTGTTACAGGACGCAAACCCGGTTTTCAGAGTCAACCAAGCATACGCACGCTTTCGCTCTTTCCCCAATATATATATATATATATATATATATATATATATATATATATATATATATATATATATAAGTGGAGAACTAAAAGCGAACTTTTAGGAAAGGTAAAACCTATTGTGAAAAATATACAGCTCAATATACTGGATAGAGCAGATATATAGGTAGAAGGATGAAAAGGTATTAGAAAAGCGGCGGAGGCAGATCTTTTTTCAATTCAGTTGTTCAATGCAAAGTATATTCCGCAAAAAAGCAATTTATTCAATTAATTTTTTCCTTAAGCCAGGCTTTTCAAAGATTAAAATCTTATCATCAGAGGAAATTGCTGGGATAGATAAGTTGGCAAAGACCAAGATTTAAAATTTGAAAAAGTAAAATAAAGATTGTGGGGGAAAAAAAACAAGGCAAAAAGTTGCCCGAATGCAAGCAAGTGTCCGATTGCAAAAAAATCCGGTATCAAAAAGTCCAGCGGAGAAAGTGATTTGTAGGAAGGTCGTTTTTTGTGCTTTTCTTGTATCAAAAATATTTTGACAAATTAAATTAGACTAAAAATTTTGACACTAAAGACGAAACATACTGTTTAACATTTTTTAGTTTATGAAATTCAAATCTTTTAAAGATGTGTTAAATATATTCGTCTATAATTGTAGAAAAGCTCGAACTATTCTAACAAACGAGATATTGAACTTATGTTATATGTAGAATTGGATTAAGTTCGCACAAAAAACCCACAAAGGTGGTTTTCTTTCATATGTTATCCGGAATTCATTTTTAGGAATAATTCACATAATTCTCAATCAAGAGAGGCGCGAGAGCGCTCTATCCCCTAATAGACTGCACGAATGGCCTATGCTGGAAATCTCATTTCTTTGATCAATCATAACTCAAAAACCAATAAACCAAATTAGTTAAAACTTTGCACAATTTTTTTATTTGATAGGTTCTATAAGTGTGTAGAATTTCAGCATTATTAGTCAAGGCAACCCAGAGATCCAGAAAGTTCAATCATGAAATCATGTTATATGTGTGTACGTACGTACGTATGTGCCACTCTGTATCTGATCAACCATTTGATGAATTCAGCTGATTTTTGGCAGAGATAGAGGTTCTAGGGTCTAGTTGATGGCATTTTAATTTCAGTTTACTATATACCTTAGTTTTCCAGAAAATTCCGAAAACCCTTAAAAATGACCAGTATTCATACACTTTATTCTATATCTTATCGACCATTTGATGGATTCAGCTGATTTTTTGGCAAACATAGAGGTTCTAGTGTCTAGTTGATGGCATTTTAATTTCAGTTTACCATATACCTTAATTAGTCAAACTACCAACTATATCAGTTTTGAGAAGGCATTGTATTGAGGCATAGCCTTTACAAAAGTAGTAACATTTCATGATAAATGTCAGTATACTGAAATCATATGCCCTTAATAGGGTTAAGATGAAAATTCATATACACTAAATGTACAAAAACAAGGAAATTCCCAAATTTTTACACTGGGTAGTAAGGAACAAAGAATCTGATTGGTTAACTAGCTAGCCGTGTATATAGAAACACCCGGCAAAAATAACTCCATTTTAGTCTGAAGATTCCCACCGGAGATGAAATTGAATTGGAAACAATTATGCATGCCAGACAAACCTTGCTGTTTTCCAAAGGAAAAAGCTGGGTGAAAAAATCCAACCCCGAGGACCCTTTTTGACGTGGCGATGGGTGCCTATGATAGTGCGGATGTCTGCGATTTAGTCGGTCTGTTCATTTTAAACTCACTCGGATGCAAATTTCCCAACCATTCTTTCGGATTATACAGAGACGACGGACTGTGCCTCTCTAGAGACAGCAATGGTAACACACTAGACAGACTCAGGAAGGACATTATAAATTTTTTTCTTAGTTTAGGTTTAAAAATCACCATTGACACAAACATCAATACAGTACATTTCCTAGACACTACACTAAACCTAGCAGCCGATACACACAGTCCATTCCATAAACCGAACGAAACGCTCCATTATATTAATAAGGGCTCCTGTCACCCCCCTCAATTTTCAGGAATATGGTCCCTAACATCAGTAGAAGAATTTCTGATCTCTCATCCAACCGAGAAATTTTTGAACAATCGGCGCCATACTATAATGAGGCACTCCTTAAGAGCGGATTCAAAGATAAAATTTCATATATGCCCACCCAACACTGTAACACTAGGAACCGCAACAGAAATAGGAACATTATCTGGTTCTCCCCTCCTTTTTCTCTAAACTGCAAAACTAAGGTAGGCCAAACCTTCCTCAAATTATTAGATAGACACTTCCCACCACAGCACAAATTCCACAAATTTTTTAACAGGAACTCTATAAAAACGAGTTACTCATGCTTCCCATCTATGAAGAAAATGATAACAACCGAACCTAAACCAATAGAGGATACAGCCTGCTCCTGTACAACCAGAGATCAATGCCCCTTGGATGGGAACTGCAAAGTAACATCAATAGTATACGAGGCGAGCATTTCCAGACAACCAACGGACAAGAAGGAGATATACATTGGGATGACAAAGGGCATGTTTAAGCAAAGACTATATGCCCACAGGCATACCTTCAAATATAGAGATAGAGTAAATACAGCTTTAGGGGCCCGTGTATGGGAACTAAAGGATGAGGGAACACCTTTTACCATCAGTTGGAAATTAATAGAAAGACGAAAACCATATTCCCCAATATCAGGCCACTGTGCGCTTTGCGATGCTGAAAAATATAACATCTTGCGAACCATCAATGACCCTAACATTATATGCCTAAACAAAAAAGGGGAGATATATAAGGACTGTATCCACAGGAGAAAGGCACTTCTGATAAATTGGGCAGAACAAAATACATAAGTCATAACCGCAGAGTACCCAGAATACGGACTTTTAGGATTTCGGATTTCACAATGATGAATTCGCCTTCCGAATTTCGGATTGAACTGTATGGTATCCCGACTGTGGCCCTAAACTCGATTTCTATTATTGCATGTTTTAATTATGGATGGTTTTTATATTTATGTCTATAACTGTTTTTAAATTTTTAATTTGTAAATTTTTTTAATTTTTAATTCTAATTTCAAATTTCAAATGTGGAGTACCCCATATCCCCATTTTTCCTTCTCTTGCCTTTTATCTTTTATTTTTGATTTTTACACAATTTTGTTATCCTTTTTTTTTTATCTAACAGTGTATTTATTTCATCTTTATTTATATTTATTTTTCTTCATTTTTCTTCATTTTTCATTTTTCTTTATTTTTCTTTATTTTTCTTCATTATCCTTTTTCATCTTTCTTTATCCCCCCCTTTTATTATTAGTACCTAAATCTTTTTATGATTAGTACCATTACGACTTCATAAATTTATAAATGGTGTGACTACAATTTATTTAATTATAAGTTTTATTTTTAATGATTTATTATTTAATATTTTTAGAAATATATTATTACATTAGCATATTATTTCAATATAATTTTTAATTTTATAATTTATATATTTTTTAACTTAATATAATTTTATTTTTATTTTTAACGTTATCTCCATTTACTTTCGATAAGATATATAGCGTCTCTATTAGTTAAATTTGAATACTTTCCATAACGGGCCACGTAATTCCACGCACGTGACAATTTAAACATGCTAGGTTCCCATCTGTCCAACTGTTAACGTTATTCCCATTTAATTTCTTGCTTTTTCGATGTACAGCGTTGCTGTTGTTTTGATCTGAAACTTTTCCATAACTGACTACGAATATTCCACGCACGTGACAATTTTAAATCTGAAAGTGTTCCATCTTTCCAACGGACAATATTTTGAAATTCCTGGCGGTTGTTCTCACTCATTAAGCTATACGACTCCGCTGATGAAGGTCCGATTTTCTCGGATCTGAAACCTTGGTCCGGATGTTGTTTTAACACTTTATTTAATATTAATAAATATCATGCTCTTATTAATTATTTAGTTAATTTTACTTTTGCATTAATAATTGAGCACTCTGATGGGAAACTCTCCCAATTAAGAAATACGGTATATATATATATATATTGAGATAAAAAAAATAAGAAAGGGGGAAGAGTCAAAGTTCCTAAAAGAGATTCACTGTTTTAACGAATTTCTTATGCCAGTAGAAGGAAGGTTTACGAATAGCAATAGAGACAGATTGCAAAATTTTCAAATGATTTTGGAATCTGCTCTATGCAAGACCTCAACATGCTCTATTTTATTACTACTAGCGTGTTGAGGTCTTGCATAGGGCAAATGCCAAAACCATTTGAAAGGTTGGAATTTGTCTCTATCACTATTCGTAAACCTACCTTTTACCGGCAGAAGGAATGTGTTAACACATTGTATCTCTTTGGGGAACTTCCCCACCTTTTTTATCTCAATATATATATATATATATATTCTAACCGAGGACAACAACCATATTATATATATATATATATATATATATATATATATATATATATATATATATATATATATATATATATATATATATCATAATATAAAATGAAATAATTTCATTTCATATTATGCTATTAATGCTCTACCCAAACCATACGCAATGCCGATGAAATGTAGAATCGAACGCGTGCAGGTTAAATTTACTTTAGGAAATAGGGTCTGCTTCTAACGGATTAATGTTAACAACAATAGGCAGGAAAACTAATACAAGTAGCTTGCTAGAGAGCTGAATGCATTGTAGGACATGAACATTATAGAACATGAAAACTAACGTCATACCAATAATTGTAAGAACAGTTCTGAAAATCCGTAGAAAAAAATCTGAAGAAATTTAACTTAAAGCAATGGTTTCAACTTCAAATCACGACACTGATTAAAACAGCTGGTATATTAAGAAAATTCCTAGAGTGCGGAAACCACTCACCATAACCATGGTATACGAACCAACCACAGGTTAGTTGAAAGAAAATAACACTGATACCAAAAACGGTTAGAAATAGAGATATGAAGTATATTAACACGAACTCTATGGAACTGGGAATACTTGGATAAGAAAAATACTTAACCTGATCACCACCCACTCTCCCCTGCTCAAAACAAAGTGGCACTAATATAGGTTGGTACCACGGAACGTGTTCAGGTAATTGTTTGAATGAATAGAAAACCTATGGGGAATAGCACCACTCAGACATCGACTGGAAGAGTAGTGAGATTACAGGAATCACGAGAAGATCTGCTGTCACACAAATTCAAGAGAAACCCACTGGTAAATGGCTTGTGCGAGAACATCAAGTAAGTTACAATAATGATGGAATAAAACGGAGAGTACTGCTTATCTGAGATATTCATTATCACCTAGATTCCAGAGAAACCATGTGTTTTTTTACCAGCAATAAATCACTGGCAATCGACTGGGGGAGAATTCATAGAGAGTAAAAATAATACTTTTCAGAAATTAACCTCGAAATGGTAATAACAAAAATGTGGCACACGAAAACCACAACCATTCCAGTGGTAGCAGATGCTTTCATCTTGTCAATAGGGGAAGGGGTACATATTCGGGGAAAATATCAGGTAGTCTTTATATAAAGGACATTAATAAAACTGTGTTTACTAGCGCTGCATACACGTTAAGGAGGGCATTGTCAATAAAATAAATTATAAACTGCCTGAATAAAACATCTCTAGACGTCGGTCTCTGGTAGAGTCACACACAGCATACTGTGTGGTTGCGGAAGGAGGTTCACTAAGAGCTGTGCAAACGACTGAATTTTGAACAAATGATAAAGACACAAGCCGTAAATGCTTAATGGAAAATGTAAGGCATAAAATCGTGTGTGACATGGAAATACAAACAGACAAACTAATCCAATCAAGAAGACAGGGCGTGATAATAGCTAAGAAGAACGGAAAAGGTTGCTACATAGTATATTTTGACGTCTCAGCAGTTCAAATAGAAAAAACTAAGCAAATACATAGAGTAAATAGGGAAAATGGATAAAAAAAAACTAATAATTGCAGAAATATTTGGTACATTTCCACAAAATTTGAAGAAAAGACTAGGAGAAATTGTAATCAAAGGGATGAGTGATACCATGCAAATACTAATGAAATCATTTGAAATATTAAGAAAAGTGCTGAAACCAAGTCACATAAGCAAGCGACGCTGACCAACCACAGATAAGTTGAAATCGAATCGCATTACCTACACACAACGATAAATATGGATAAAACAGAAAGACAGACACGAAGAAAATGAAACTGCCAGAGTAGGTATACATATTAGAACAATCCCATTATCTGACAACCCACACACAAAAAGTGGTTATGAAAGGTCTGAGAATATGAGAAGACTGGAGGGAAAGCACCTTACGGACCTCCACTAGAATCTTGAGGGGGATTATTGCAACTTAAATTTCAGAAAATGTCATTGGCAATTTTTAGCGAGAAATCAATGGTCAACGGGTGTTGCGATAACACAGATTAATGTGTACTGGTGATCGAAAGGAGTGGAACGTACTGGAAATTTAGGATAAAAACGACTGTGTGAGAAAGACAGTCTCCTGGGAACTGTGCAAACGCATGCATTTTGAACATAGATAAATAATACAGACAGTAATAGAGACGGTATTATAAAATGAAAAACATACAGTCTTCTGGGACATGGAGGTACAAACATACAAACTTATTCAATCAAAAAAACTGGACGAGATAATAGTCAAGCAGAAGGAAAAAACCTGCCAAATTGTAGATTTTGTCGTCCCAGCAGTTTACAGGATGAAGATCAATAAGGCAGAAAAAACGAAGCAAATGCATGAAACTTGCCAAAGAACTGAAAGGAATATGAAGCATGAAAAAAATCATTATAATGCCAATAATTGTAGGAGCACTAAACACAGTCCCGAAAACACTGAAACAAAGATTATAAAAAATAAGAATGAAATGGAAGATTGAGACCAGACAACGGCATGGCAATGATGAAAAAAGCCGACATTTTAAGGAAGATCCTTAAGTGTGGAAATCAACCCACATAATGAACGAGTGCTTAATAACCACAAGTAAGTTGAAATCGAAATAAAACAAACAAAATTAGAAAGAATATCACGTGAACCCAATGTAACTGAAACAGATAGAAATCCCATAAATTGACACCCCCTCCCCAAAACATATGCAAAAATATGATGGCACAAGCCTCGGCTGGCCCACACAAAATGAACGTGAATAGTCAAGGAGGATGGAAAGGCCGAGGACGGAGTTCCAACTAGCCATCGACTGGAAGGATGTGGAGCGTACTGAAATCTTGGGGAGGCTTATTACCACTCAAATTCTAGAGAAGACCAACGATCATTCCGAACGAGAAATCAATGGGAAACGGCTGTTTCAATAACGCAAAATGATTTGCAATGATTATCAAAAGATGCAGAGAACTAAAAATCTGGGGAGACTTGTTGTCACTCAAACTCCGGGGAAAACCACAATCACTGATGATGACTTGTGTAAAAAAACATTAATGAGTAAATAATAATAATAATAATAATAATAATAATAATAATAATAATAATAATAATAATGATGATGACCTGCTATATATCGATCAAATGACATTGAAGAAAGTAAAAACCAGAAAAAAGGAACATATGTCACATATGTAACAATATTTATGGGACGATCTTGTGGGGAACTGGATCCAAAGTTTGCTAAAGTCGCTTTGGACAGGGGGGGGGGGGGGTATCTTGGTCGCAGAACCTATGTGCTACGATCGTTCCCCAGGTGTGTATAACCGTATGCAAATGTACTCGTTTTTATCACCAGTGAGCAATCATCGTTGGAAGATAGTCACTGTCGGGGAGTGTGACTTGGTGATCCGCACCGTGGAGACGTTCTGGCACGGTACTAAGCTCCCAGAGTGGCAACGATAGGCACATCCCCTTAATGAAGGGGTTCAATCATACCGGGCTGGGTATTTGGTCGACTGGCATGCTGCGTTAATCGGTGTCAGTAATTATCTCCAGAGAATTAATTATCTGCTGGCTGGGACCGCTGTGCTACAATAGAACGTTATGTAATAATGGAGCAAACCATTTTACTTTTTATGTAAAAATATAATTTATTATATTTCGAAAAGAACATAATTAGAAACTCGAATGTTCTGGACGCGTGTGCGATGCTCACACGAGCCGGCGTGTCTTCCTCAGTCAGGTTTTAAAAGCTGACTGTAATATTTCGCTTGTTAAGAACTAAGCGAGAGAGGGGAAGGAGAGAGAGAGAGAAAGGAGGCACAATATACACCACATTGTTCTGAGTTCCAACAAGCCTTGGTGACAGGTGATCTGACCCGACTGCTGTCAATAGCATTGTTGATATTTTAGCTGAAATTATAGATCACACCGACTGGCTTGATCAGGAGATGGTTGCCGAGTGTGAGCTAACATTTTTAGTGCAGTGAATTTATTTTACTTGTCTCCAAGTCTGGCACAAGGGATTGCAAACTGTAGTGGGAGCACCAGCTCTCCAGAAAGGGTTCACACATTGTGCCACAGCCATCACATAAAACGACTACAATAAAACATACGACACAATCCCACAAGCATAGATAATTAAATGCTTAATAATATACAAAATATCTAGAAAAATTATCAAATTTATGGAGAAAACAATGGAAACGTGGAGACTGGTATTGACAGCTGGAGGACAACACCTAACATAGAAAAGTATATAGAAAAGGTATTTTCTGGGATATGCTCTATCTTCACTACCTTTTATCATAGCAATGTTGCCAGTCAACAACATATTGAGGAGGTGTAATGCTGGATGCAAATTTACGAACACAAAGGAAAAAATGAACCACCTCATGTTAATGGATGATCTGAAACTATTTGCAAATAACAAATAAGCTAGAAACACTAATAAATACAATCAGAATCTTTAGTCAGGATACAGAAATGGAATTTAATAGTGTGCACTATTTGAAATGAAGAAGGCAATACTCAGAACAACGGAATTTGCCAATCGAGATGTAATGGAGAATGTGTAAACTAAAAATACCTGAAAATTCTGGAAGTGTGAACTATGAAATTAACAGGAATGAAAGAGATGATTAGAAGAGAGTACAAGAGAAGAATAAGAAAACTCTTTGAAACTAAATGCAGTAAATATATAGTAGAAACCTAATAAAGGAAATGAATATTTGGGCAGTCTTCCTAGTAACATACTTTAGACTATTCATAAACTGGATAAACGAAAGACTTGCAACGAACTAGGAAACTAATGACGATGCACACCGCACTGCATCTGAAGGAATACAAACTCTATGTAAAAAAAAGAAAGAAGGGGGAAGAGGACTGTTAAGTATTGAAGACTGTGGATGATGCGTGAAAGAACTAGAAAAATATATAACACAAAATACAGACAGTATGATTATCACCGCCCAAAACACTACAAAATTTACCGATGAAGCAGGAAGTAAAAAGGCGAGAAAAGCAAAATAGGAAGAGAAACAACTAGATGAATTATCGATTGAACTGACAAAAGAAATAGCGCACAAAAACACATGGACCTGGCGGTGAAAAGGATGCTTAAACAGAGAAACGGAATCACTATTGACAGCTGCACAAAAAAACCGGGTCAGAACAAACTACATGAAAACTAAGATAAACAAGGCACAGGAAAAAGTAAATATAGACACTGTAGACAAAGAGACAAATGGTACAGACACAAACAAAAGATAGTATTGAAAAAAGAAAGGCATGAAATCCTCTGTGGCATAGAAATACAAACGTTCACATATATTCTAACAAGAAGACCGGGTGTGATAATAATCAACAAGAAAGAAAAACATACAATTTGCCGTCCCAGCAAATAAAAACAGAAAACTAAGCAAATACATAGAATTTTCCAGAGAGCTGAAAGGAATATTGAAAATCAAGAAAAGTACAGTAATACCAATAATTGTAGGAGCACTAGGAACAGTTCTGATAAAACCTGGAAAAAAGATTAGAGAAAGTTGGAATCAAAGATAGGATAAACATCATACAAAACACAAGACTGATTAAAACAGCTGAATATTCAGAAATATCCTGGAGTGCGGAAGCCAACCCTAATAACCAGATAACACCGACCAACAACAGGTAAGTTGAAATAGAATAACACTAGGTAAACAACAGGTGAGTTGAAATAGAATAACACTAGGTTAACAACAGGTGAGTTGAAATAGGATAACATTAAGTGAACAACAGATGAGTTGAAATAGGATAACATTAAGTGAACAAAAGATGAGTTGAAATAGGATAACATTAAGTGAACAACAGGTGAGTTGAAATAGAATAACACTAGGTTAACAACAGGTGACTTGAAATAGGATAACACTAGGTTAACAACAGGTGAGTTGAAATAGAATAACACTAGGTTAACAACAGGTGACTTGAAATAGGATAACATTAAGTGAACAACAGGTGAGTTGAAATAGAATAACACTAGGTTAAGAACAGGTGAGTTGAAATAGAATAACACTAGGTTAACAACAGGTGAGTTGAAATAGAATAACACTAGGTCAACAACAGGTGACTTGAAATAGGATAACATTAAGTGAACAACAGGTGACTTGAAATAGGATAACATTAAGTGAACAACAGGTGAGTTGAAATAGAATAACACTAGGTTAACAACAGGTGAGTTGAAATAGAATAACACTAGGTTAACAACAGGTGAGTTGAAATAGAATAACACTAGGTTAACAACAGGTGAGTTGAAATAGGATAACACTAGGTTAACAACAGGTGACTTGAAATAGGATAACATTAAGTGAACAACAGGTGAGTTGAAATAGAATAACACTAGGTTAACAACAGGTGACTTGAAATAGGATAACATTAAGTGAACAACAGGTGACTTGAAATAGGATAACATTAAGTGAACAACAGGTTAGTTGAAATAGGATAACACTAGGTTAACCACAGGTGACTTGAAATAGGATAACATTAAGTGAACAACAGGTTAGTTGAAATAGGATAACACTAGGTTAACAACAGGTGAGTTAAAATAGGATAACATTAAGTGAACAACAGGTGAGTTGAAATAGAATAACACTAGGTAACAGGTGAGTTGAAATAGAATAACACTAGGTTAACAACAGGTGACTTGAAATAGAATAAGACTAGGTTAACAACAGGTGAGTTGAAATAGGATAACACTAGGTTAACAACAGGTGAGTTGAAATAGGATAACACTAGATTAACAACAGGTGACTTGAAATAGGATAACACTAGGTTAACAACAGGTGACTTGAAATAGAATAACACTAGGTTAACAACAGGTGACTTGAAATAGGATAACATTAAGTGAACAACAGGTGAGTTGAAATAGGATAACACTAGGTTAACAACAGGTGACTTGAAATAGGATAACACTAGGTTAACAACAGGTGACTTGAAATAGAATAACACTAGGTTAACAACAGGTGAGTTGAAATAGGATAACACTAGGTTAACAACAGGTGACTTGAAATAGGATAACACTAGGTTAACAACAGGTGAGTTGAAATAGAATAACACTAGGTTAACAACAGGTGACTTGAAATAGGATAACATTAAGTGAACAACAGGTGAGTTGAAATAGAATAACACTAGGTTAACAACAAGTGAGTTGAAATAGGATAACACTAGGTTAACAACAGGTGACTTGAAATAGGATAACACTAGGTTAACAACAGGTGAGTTGAAATAGGATAACACTAGGTTAACAACAGGTGACTTGAAATAGAATAACACTAGGTTAACAACAGGTGACTTGAAATAGGATAACATTAAGTGAACAACAGGTGATTGAAATAGAATAACACTAGGTTAACAACAGGTGAGTTGAAATAGGATAACACTAGGTTAACAACAGGTGAGTTGAAATAGGATAACATTAAGTGAACAACAGGTGAGTTGAAATAGAATAACACTAGGTTAACAACAGGTGACTGGAAATAGGATAACATTAAGTGAACAACAGGTGACTTGAAATAGGATAACATTAAGTGAACAACAGGTTAGTTGAAATAGGATAACACTAGGTTAACAACAGGTGACTTGAAATAGGATAACATTAGTGAACAACAGGTGAGTTGAAATAGGATTACACTAGGTTAACAACAGGTGAGTTAAAATAGGATAACATTAAGTGAACAACAGGTGAGTTGAAATAGAATAACACTAGGTTAACAACAGGTGAGTTGAAATAGAATAACACTAGGTTAACAACAGGTGACTTGAAATAGGATAACATTAAGTGAACAACAGGTGAGTTGAAATAGAATAACACTAGGTTAACAACAGGTGAGTTAAAATAGGATAACATTAAGTGAACAACAGGTGACTTGAAATAGAATAACACTAGGTTAACAACAGGTGAGTTGAAATAGAATAACACTAGGTTAACAACAGGTGACTTGAAATAGGATAACATTAAGTGAACAACAGGTGAGTTGAAATAGAATAACACTAGGTTAACAACAGGTGAGTTGAAATAGGATAACATTAAGTGAACAACAGGTGAGTTGAAATAGGATAACACTAGGTTAACAACAGGTGAGTTGAAATAGAATAACACTAGGTTAACAACAGGTGACTTGAAATAGGATAACATTAAGTGAACAACAGGTGAGTTGAAATAGAATAACACTAGGTTAACCACAGGTGACTTGAAATAGGATAACATTAAGTGAACAACAGGTTAGTTGAAATAGGATAACACTAGGTTAACCACAGGTGACTTGAAATAGGATAACATTAAGTGAACAACAGGTTAGTTGAAATAGGATAACACTAGGTTAACAACAGGTGAGTTAAAATAGGATAACATTAAGTGAACAACAGGTGAGTTGAAATAGAATAACACTAGGTTTACAACAGGTGAGTTGAAATAGAATAACACTAGGTTAACAACAGGTGAGTTGAAATAGGATAACACTAGATTAACAACAGGTGACTTGAAATAGGATAACTCTAGGTTAACAACAGGTGACTTGAAATAGAATAACACTAGGTTAACAGCAGGTGACTTGAAATAGGATAACATTAAGTGAACAACAGGTGAGTTGAAATAGGATAACACTAGGTTAACAACAGGTGACTTGAAATAGGATAACACTAGGTTAACAACAGGTGACTTGAAATAGAATAACACTAGGTTAACAACAGGTGAGTTGAAATAGGATAACACTAGGTTAACAACAGGTGACTTGAAATAGGATAACACTAGGTTAACAACAGGTGAGTTGAAATAGAATAACACTAGGTTAACAACAGGTGACTTGAAATAGGATAACATTAAGTGAACAACAGGTGAGTTGAAATAGAATAACACTAGGTTAACAACAAGTGAGTTGAAATAGGATAACACTAGGTTAACAACAGGTGACTTGAAATAGGATAACACTAGGTTAACAACAGGTGAGTTGAAATAGGATAACACTAGGTTAACAACAGGTGAGTTGAAATCCAATAACACTAGGTTAACAACAGGTGAGTTGAAATAGGATAACACTAGGTTAACAACAGGTGACTTGAAATAGAATAACACTAGGTTAACAACAGGTGACTTGAAATAGGATAACATTAAGTGAACAACAGGTGAGTTCAAATAGAATAACACTAGGTTAACAACAGGTGAGTTGAAATAGGATAACACTAGGTTAACAACAGGTGAGTTGAAATAGGATAACATTAAGTGAACAACAGGTGACTTGAAATAGAATAACACTAGGTTAACAACAGGTGACTGGAAATAGGATAACATTAAGTGAACAACAGGTGACTTGAAATAGGATAACATTAAGTGAACAACAGGTTAGTTGAAATAGGATAACACTAGGTTAACAACAGGTGACTTGAAATAGGATAACATTAAGTGAACAACAGGTGAGTTGAAATAGGATTACACTAGGTTAACAACAGGTGAGTTAAAATAGGATAACATTAAGTGAACAACAGGTGAGTTGAAATAGAATAACACTAGGTTAACAACAGGTGAGTTGAAATAGAATAACACTAGGTTAACAACAGGTGACTTGAAATAGGATAACATTAAGTGAACAACAGGTGAGTTGAAATAGAATAACACTAGGTTAACAACAGGTGAGTTAAAATAGGATAACATTAAGTGAACAACAGGTGACTTGAAATAGAATAACACTAGGTTAACAACAGGTGAGTTGAAATAGAATAACACTAGGTTAACAACAGGTGACTTGAAATAGGATAACATTAAGTGAACAACAGGTGAGTTGAAATAGAATAACACTAGGTTAACAACAGGTGAGTTGAAATAGGATAACATTAAGTGAACAACAGGTGAGTTGAAATAGGATAACACTAGGTTAACAACAGGTGAGTTGAAATAGAATAACACTAGGTTAACAACAGGTGACTTGAAATAGGATAACATTAAGTGAACAACAGGTGAGTTGAAATAGAATAACACTAGGTTAACAACAGGTGAGTTAAAATAGGATAACACTAGGTTAACAACAGGTGACTTGAAATAGGATAACACTAGGTTAACAACAGGTGAGTTGAAATAGGATAACACTAGGTTAACAACAGGTGACTTGAAATAGGATAACATTAAGTTAACAACAGGTGAGTTGAAATCCAATAACACTAGGTTAACAACAGGTGAGTTGAAATAGGATAACACTAGGTTAACAACAGGTGACTTGAAATAGAATAACACTAGGTTAACAACAGGTGACTTGAAATAGGATAACATTAAGTGAACAACAGGTGAGTTGAAATAGAATAACACTAGGTTAACAACAGGTGAGTTGAAATAGGATAACACTAGGTTGACAACAGGTGACTTTAAATAGGATAACACTAGGTTAACAACAGGTGAGTTGAAATAGGATAACACTAGGTTAACAACAGGTGACTTGAAATAGGATAACATTAAGTTAACAACAGGTGAGTTGAAATCCAATAACACTAGGTTAACAACAGGTGAGTTGAAATAGAATAACACTGTGTAAACAAGCCAAAATTATAAAAAGAACATTACACGAATCCAAAGGAACTGAAAATGCCAGGTTAAATGAAGGGAAAATGTAGTGAAACCAGCCAACCCTTAACCCTAACCAGCCTCGGTTTGTTCCTATAACACAAAATGGTCGTGACGGGTTAATGAAGATGCAACGACCGAGGGGGTTGGGCACCATTTAAACCAGCACTTGAAAGCATGGAAGTACTGAAATCTTGCTAGTCACATTGCAAAGTGATAAACTGTTGTTGCGAAAACATTGGGGGAACTCAAAGTGATTTACAACAGTGACCGAAAGAAGCAGAGAGTACTGAAAATTTGTGGAGACTGGCTGTCACTCAGGCGGCAAGGAACACTACCTGTTGTTGCTTTTGTGCGATCACTGATAATGCCTTGTGTGAAATATTTTAAAAACTAAATGAGCGGTTTTTTTTTATTTGATAATCTGCAAATAAGTAGACATGGAGATATTCGACATTAGTTCATAGCAAATTATATTTACTTAAAAACATAATTTCTAATGTTTTGGGCCAATAAAAACAATACGTAAATATGTTCATTATAGTTACTTATTCTCTTGTGCAAAAACTAAGTAGCTTTTTTTTTCTCACAAAATTTCACAAATATTTTCCTTCGTACTAGTTATAAAGTGATAGAAGTTAAATAAAAGATGGAAATATAAATACCCAGGTACTGTACCCATACTGCTCAAGATGCGGGTATATATTAGTATTATTATTATTATTGTTATTGTTGTTGTTGTTATTGGTGGTGGTGGTGGGAAGTCTCGATGAGACCACATAAAATAGTTGTGAAAGGTCAAGGAGGATGGAAAGACTGAGGAGGAAGAGCACTAACCAGACCTCCACTAGAAGAGTGCAGAGAGGACTGGGACCTTGCAGAGGCTTATTGCCACCCGAATAACAGAGAAAACCAATGGTCATTGCGAGTGAGAAATCAATGGTAAGCGGCTTTTGCGATAGTGCAAAGTTATTTGCGATGGTTATTGAAAATACTGAAAATTGTTATTGAGGGTACTGAAAATCTGGGTAGACTTGTTGTCACTCAGACTCCAGGGAACACCAGCAGTTATTATCAGTGAGCAATCACTGATGATGACCAGTGTGAGAACTCCTAGTGAGTAAATAATAATAATAATAATAATAATAATAATAATAATAATAATAATAATAATAATAATAATCTAAAATGAAAAAGAATTCTATTGTCAATCCTTTTATTTGTAATTGACCAAAAAAGCGGATAAAGTATGAAGCGTTCGCAGCACCAGTGATTCCGAAATATTTACGTCTCTTTTTTTGTTGTTTATCCTTTACAAGTTGCTGTTTTATTCCCCCAAGTTTCGAAAGCCAATTTTTGAAATTTTTTTTTTTCGCTAACACGAAAATAAGGCAAAAAAAAGTACAATAAAAAATGGTAAATAGTAAAGAAAATAGGAACTAACTTTGTATCGCACTGGATTTTCTTTGCAACACTGTGTCGGCGTCGTCGACGACGGAAAAGCATCTCTCTTGCTGCGTTTTCAGTTTTTTGTTGGCTGGCCGGTTCGGCGGCTTCGACTAGACTGAAACTCTATGAGATGTCGAGGGAAGAAAGAGTTGGGTCGTCGAGGGAGATGGAGAACAGCGACTGGGAAGGTTGACGGGGTAGAATTGCAAACGTACGGGATGTAGAAGGCAACATCACGGAGGAAGAACGAAAAAACAAACGTATCAGATTTTTTTTTTCTACTTTTTTTTCATGACACTGAAACTACAAATCCCTTTCGCTTTTATCAACGAAACGCGTTGCACTTAGAAAGAATTTGGTTGTAATTTTACTTTAATTCTACTTTAGTAAAAACGAGAAGACAATTGAAATGCCACCCTCCACTCCCTATTTCGACATTTTAATATAGCTATTATTTAGAATAAATCTTGGCTAAAAAGATAAGTATTTCTACTCTTTTCTTCGTCCATATAGTAATCAACAGACAGCTGTTTCGACGTATCACCGATCTAATGCGCGCCCTATCGCATGTGTGTGAATGACAAATAGAGAGAGAGAGAGGGGAGGAGAAATAGAAGGAGAGGGAGAGATTGCGTATGTGTGGCTGTGTCATGTGCACAAAATTATCCCATGCTTAAAAAAAAATAACATTGGATTACAAATACTTTGCTTTGACTCGATAGAAAATGATACACAAAAATCGAAAATTTGAATATAGAAAAAAAAAATAATAATTAAATTTAAATGCTAAATATTTTCTTTTTCAGTCGCACCTTCATGTAAAGGTGGTCACCGAGTTTCGATTATCGGTATAATAAAACTTATTTGGTCCTTGAAATAAAAGGAAGGTAAAGCAATTTAAGTGACTTAAAAATCTGTAATTTTTTTTTTCTTTGTTTTATAATAAAGTAAATAATTTATATGAACATTTATTAATTAACTAGCAGGAAGATCCGACGTTGCTCGGGATTTAATGAGAATCACTACTGTGTACTGTTTCACTATGCTCATAACACCATATTAATTTCTTTGTTTTTACTGACCGCCCCCCCCCCGTTTCGCCCCATAATATAATCGGAAGAAACTGCCATGTTGTAAAACTCTATTATGGTTTAAATTGGTCATTAAGATCGGATATACGTATTTGAAGTTTTAAGGGGGTTCTGTCCCAATGGGTCACTTAGAGATTGGCCACGTAGATATTCGGCACATAGAGGGTAACGTAGAGGTTCGGGACCACTTCCATTGTCTTCTCCAGAGAATGTCATACATATGATATAAATTTCATCAAAATAGGATATATTTGAAGCTTTAAAGGAGATTTGGCCCTCATAGCTCTCTTAGGTTAGGAGGGAACTTAAATATTCTGGACCACTTCCATTGTCTTCCTAAGAAAATGTTATACATATGAGTTAAATTTCATAAAAACAGGATATATTTGAACGGTTATGCCATCATAGCCCCTTAGGAGTGCACTTAGAGGTCCGAGAACACTTCCATTACCATCCCCGGTAAATTTTGCATAAGAATACACTTTTAGATTTGATGTAGATTCTCTAACCTTTCTTTCTATAGTGAACACACAAACATCACATACACACAGACATTGAGTTTTATATAGAGAGCAGATAAGTACTGAAAATTTCATTAAGAACGGGTAATTCTCTGATTTTTGGTGTATATTTTTCAACAAAAATATATATTTTTTTAAATGTTTATGCTAAAGAAAATAAGAATTTTAATTAATTTAATTATATTTTTGCTTTAACAGAAAACGACCCTTACACTTTTATCGCCCGTCCCTTTTATGTTGATGCGATAATTTTTTTTTTAGAAAAGTTTTTTGTTTTGTTTTTAATAAAAGTTTATAATAGTTCCTAATTTGTAATTGGTGTTTAATATTTTTAATGGTTAAAATCTTTCTTTATGATAACTCTAAATCAACAAAAACCTATTTCTTGTTCTTTTTTATCAAAATAAAATGTTTAACTGACCTACAAGCGTGTGCTTTATAATTCTTATAGAATTTCATTTTTTTGTTTAATAATTTATTTACACTTCATATGCGTACAATTATTCATATGTGACTCATTTATATAATTATTAATTAAATACTGTGTACGCTTATCTTTTATAAGCGTGTATGTTTCGCAGCCAATTTGATGAAGTCAGCAAGAAATCCATTTGTTACTTCGTATATATTTGGTGTCAAAGCAAAACCCACAATGCACAAGTGTTTGGCAAATGGACAATGTGTGTTACACTTTTAGATAATAGGAAAATACTTGCAAAAGTAATTCTATAATTCCTGTGAACAGTGTCGGTTCCAGGGCTCACCTCAAACACACACACACACACACACCATTGAGAGACTATTCTGTATACATTTATATAAAAACCAATATGTTAAATTATTTTTTTATCAACAAAACTTATAACAAATTTAAATTAATATTCAACATTTCTTCACGGAATTATTTTATGAAGAATATCAGTTTTGAAATGAATATCAAATCGATTTGTGAAATTTCGACGGAATTTTAATTTAATTAGATTTGCACACCGGCGCAGTAATATTTAACAAATATCTTGTTACGATTAAATAGACGAAAAGATTCAAATTAAAGAGGGATCGAGAGCATAGTTGAAACCATTCTTTTCCGAGGTTCACGATCAGGAAGATTACCACCACCCGTGGTCAAAGGAGGGGGTGGGTAAAAAGTAGGTAACACTACTGTAAGTAAAAATTGTCGTACGAAATAAAACAATGTCAATCAAACGTAAAAACGCGCATGAAATACATCTTCCTTTTTCGTTCAAACATTGTCTTGTAGTCTTCAGTATATTTTTTCTTAACTAAAAATTAAAATATATTATTTTTTAAACAAAAAATAAAATAACGTTTAAAAAATAAATGTATTTTTATTCCCTCGTAAAAAATACCGCCCTCAAATATATATATTTGTGTTTGTGTAGAATTCTAAAATAAATATACTTATTTACCTATATATGATACTAGTAATCACAACCGGATTTGAATGGGGACCCTGCGCACTCCTGCCATTGCACCAAACCTCATATTACGATTTTTATCTTATTTAAATTTCCATAATTACATTTTTTATGTAAAAAATAAATAAAATAAAACCTGTTGTAAGATGTTATTTCTTTGTTTGCAGAATGTGGGAATTCGGAAAAATGTGATAAACGATAAACTGAAATGGTGTACATTTAGTTGGTTGCATGTTAGCAATGCATACGAATAACAGACTTACTACGAGTGAGAACTATTTAACAAAGAAGAGAAACCAGCCAAGAAATAGTAAATGAGTTTTGTTTGGGTTTGGCCACCCAGAATTTGATTTGTCCACTTGAGAAAATAATGGTTCTACAGATACGAGGTTTCCTGCAGGTTTCCACAAATATAATGGCCGGCGTGGAGCGGGATCCCTTAGGCTTTAGGCGTTTGATGTCCATAGATTGACAGCAGATTAGCCTTTTCAAGTTGATATCTGGGTGATCTTTCTGGTGTGGCCCCAAGGATGTCTATCTATCTATCTATCTATCTATCTATCTATCTATCTATCTATCTATCTATCTATCTAGCTCTCTCTCTCTCTATATATATATATATATATATATATATATATATATATATATATATATATATATAAAAATTCCAGCAGAGGGGCAAAGAGGATAGAGTTGGCCCTCTAGGCGCCTCACAGTAAGTTAGTTTTCTAGGCATCTGACAGTCAGTGGCTTTTCGGTGGCCCTCAGAAACAAATGATCTGGTTGCGTTCGGTTAGACTGGTGTTTTTATTTGATCTGGTTGCTAAGAATTTTCATTTGCAAGTCTGTTGTTCAGTCGAAGAAGACGAGTATGATTGTAACTTCCAAAAAATAAACCTTGTTGTATGTTTTAAATTGTAGTTGAAATTCTGTTGGGAAGGAGAATTCTTCTGTTGCAGCACTGACTGAGACAACGCAGTTGACACTGCGGTAAGTGTCGGAATCAAGTAACAACTTTGGACCAGGACAACGAGCGGACAATCACGGCCTGTGCAGTGAACGCACACAGACACATGTCCATAATGAAAATGCAATGAAAAAGATATACAAGAGACAGAGTAATGATATATGTATTTAAATAATAGAACAAATGTCTTGCAACAAAGTGTGTTTGCGGCTTAATTAGAAGACCAACTCATCCGATACTTTTTTTATACGTTCGTTTAAGTATAACAGCACTTACGAAAAAGGGTTCGTTTTAATGTCAAAATACAACTTTGTAAATGCGTCTGATTTAGACGAAGACTATTTCAAAAAGAAACGAGAATTTGGCTTTCACCAATCATCATCATCATCATCATCATCATCATCATCATCATCATCATCATCACCATCATCATCATCATCATGGGTTTAACGTCGCTTTGACATGCTAGCATGCGTTGGACTGTTTTAAGAAATTCACTTCCAAAGTAACTCATATCTAGCCAGGTCTTTATTTATCCCTGTTTCTCCTCAGGTACATTTTTATCACTTCCTCCTAGGTTTTCCTTGACATTCTTCTGTGAACTGAACCTGCTACCACAACTGGTCTACATATACTAAGCGAAGAACTCTCATCCATTCTTTCAACGTGGTCATATCATCGAAGTCTACTCTTCTGCACACATCTTCCTATACTGTTCAGATGTAGTCTTCCTCTGAGGTCATCAGAATTAAGCATGTCTTATGATTCACATTACACATCCATCGTATCATTTCTCTCCATGCAACGCATGTGCTCAACCCTCACTGGAAAGGTTTCACTTTTATACATCATCACATTGCGTACACATGCCTGATGTACTTGGTCAACAGTGGTAACGATCTGCTGGTTAGTAATGACAGAAGTTTTCTGAACTTACTCCATCCACTCTTAATTCTTGCAATCACACCAAGGCTTTCGCCAATCACCATCATCATCATCATCAGCAGCAGCAGCAGAAGCCTCATCAGTTTTACGTCGCTTTGACATGCTTGCATGCGTTGGACTGTTTTTACAAATTCACTTCCAAAGTAACTTATATCTAGCCAGGTCTTTATATATCCCTCTTTCTCCTCGGGTACATTTTATCAACTTCTCGACAATTTCAATAGCTTTGCCATCCAAATATACTTTCTCCACAGATGAGTTCTCATCCATCTCCATTTTCTCACACTTATTGCAAACAAATCAGTAATTCCACTGTACTTCTTGTGTACCACAAAAAATGAATTGAACCCGACTTCCTTTCCACAAACTGAGCAGGGTAACTTTCCTCTTTCATCACTACAACCACTGATCATCACTTTAGTTTTGGTAACATTCACTTTCAGACCTTTACTTTCTATAGCATTCCTCCAAGTATTTAACTTAATAAGTAAGTCATCCATTGTTTCACAGGCAAGTACTAAACCATCGACATACAGCATCTCTCCCCGGCAACCCGTACGGAACTCCCTGAACAACGCTTCTAAGACCCAAATGAAAAGCAACAGACCCAGTACAGAACCCTGATGTACTCCTACTTTAACATTAAAGCTGTCACTAAATGTGCTATTAATTCAAACACGACTTTGAACATTTCTGTACATTGCTTGAACAACCTAATAAAGTGTATGTTCATTGGTTAATATGCGAAGTTTCTGGGCCAATAAAATTGGTTAGTTAGAAAACAATTTAAGATAATTTATTAACACAATAGACAAGGGCAGATAATATATTTTAGAAAACAGGGGAAGTGATCTATTTATATATTCCTTTTTACAAACAAAAATACAATGAATGAAATCATTGCATATTATTTAAAGAAATAAAATTTGACACTACTTGTATCTAGTAGATAAAAATGTTTGAAGTGTACAACATTAATTGTACAGAATAATTGTAATAGTAACATTATTTCTTCGTCGGAATTACTGGTCTTACGCAAGTTGTCGATATAAAATTGACTTTTCAACATCCTAGTACATACATTCTTTGGAATGCTTAACACACAATACTTAAAATATAGTTTTAAGTGATAAGGCTGGCATTGAGGCCAAGTATCAAAGTTGAATAGCGGAAACAAAGTAAATTGGTCGCATCTTTTAAAATATATCTGGAATCCACGAGACAACTTGCAACTTTTAAAACTTTTTAAATTCTCCCTTTTATAATTCACACTTGGCAGATTTTTTTCATAAAAAGTGTCACAAACGACAATTATGTTTTTGAAAGTTTTTTTAAACCGATTAAGTATATTTGAGTTTACGTGTATTCCACGTATATATTTTTTCTTTCAAAGTGACACGGAAAACAAGAATTATATATTTTAGTAAGAATAGAAGGCTTCCAGTAAGCTGAAATCGTTTTTCTGTGTTCATATATCTCTCATTAGGATATAAACCAAAACTTATTTTTCTTTGAAAAATGTTGCGAAGTGTTAATTCTTTGTTTACGGAATGTGAGAATTTGGTTCTTGGCTTGAAAAATATGATGAAAGAGAAGTTGAAATGGAAACGTAATGAAAAAGATACACTAGATGAGATTAATGATATATGCATTGAAATTGTAATACACGAAATGTCTTGCAAACAAAGTGTGTTTGTGATTTAATTAAAAGAAAAACTTATCTAATATTGTTGTTATACATTCGTTTAAGTATGAAATCAATTGTGAAAGAAAGTTCATTTTAATGTCACAAGGTCGGCTTTGTAAATGTGTCGAGCGAAGCCTATTTCCAAGAGGTCGAGAATTAGGCGTTCTGCCTTTTCCCGCCAAATATAGTGCTTAGTGATTTGTCAATATGCGAAGTGTCTCAGCCAATCAAATGGGTTATCTAGAATACAAGAAAGATAATTTATTAAATCAATATACAAAGAGAGATAATCTATTTTAAGAGACAACGCTATTAATATACTCTCTTTTTTATAAACATTCGTCTTTGCGAATGCAGACCTCGATTCGATATTAGTTTAACAACCCCTAATACAAAATGAATACCACCATTAGATTCTTCGTAACATTTTACCAGGGAAAATTTCTGCTTGATCTTGGTATAGAGCTTTGTTCTCAATTGAATCCCAGAGCAAATCAACAGAGACACTGCCAATCTAGTATATATTTTTTTCTTGGTTAACTTTTAATCATGAACGATAAAATTCATCTTCCCTTCATGCTTGCGATAATAAAATTTTGTACTCCAAAAAAAATCATGAAATATATATATATATATATATATATATATATATATATATATATATATATAATCATTCGATTATATTAGAAAGATTTATGGGTTCACTTTTGGTGTTTTACTCACTCTAGACATTGAACTCTACGTAACAACATGGTACTCGGCGAGCTTACATTATATGGGGTGGGGTGGGTGGAGGGCATGTCTCTAGTAATGCAAAGAATTTTGTTTGTATAGTGAATTCGATTCTTACTGCGTGTACTACATCTTTGGCACTCTGCGTCAAACTAAACCGTTTTCTTAGTATCGGTTTACGTAATAATGTTTCTTGTAGGAGAACCAAGAGGGCCAGTGTTGCATTTGTTCTGGTTTCTACCCTGTAGTCTAACACCTTCAAGGTATTAAATCCCTCTCAAGAAAACCAGAAGACATGGCGTACGAAGGTCTGGTAATATCCTGGTGATTCCTAGGTCCAGATCCTTGATTGTATGCTCCAAAGACTTAAATATAAATCCTAATATTGAGAAATATTATTAGAAAGGCAGATTGTTTCAATATGATTGGATGCTCCCTCCCAATTTGAATGCTTGGAGTAATCGCTCATCGTCCCATCCCTCTCCGCACGCCACTGACCGCGGGAAAACGTCGGCGATGAAGTGTATATACCGGCACAGACTTACAGATCGTCGTGTTGCATCCGAGTCCTGCGGTTCAATACAAACATTTACATTTGGGATGTTGCAACCTTCACGTGGTCCCTCCAGTAAATGTACAATTCTATCACGTAACTTAATGCTAGCCAAACAGAAACAAGCTAATCGAAACATTGTAACTTGTTGATATGCATTGAAGCTATGGTGGATGCGTTACTCTTCGGGCTTCTACGGGTGACCTTTGTCTGGACACAGTTGATTAAGACGTTGGTTAAGACATATTCTATCTAGAAGTTGTGAGTTCAATTCCTGATGAAGAAACTTAAGAAAACAAAATTAACTGATACGAAATTGTTTTAAATGAATGGAACAAGAAAAGAGGAACCGGTGAGTTTTAAATTCTCAGAATGCCAGTGGCTACGAAAAAAGACAGCTGTCAAAGGTCGTAGAGTAGAAAGGCTTGTGGCAACAACCAAGATGATTGCAACAGTTCGAAATGTGTAAATGATGTAAACAAAGTGACAGCAACGTATTCCTAAAAGATAGACACCACCTGGACAGGAGCTAGGGCGAATGGGAAACATCCACGGTAATCTTGAGAAAAATGATTTAATCGGCGGTGGCGGTGGTGGCGGGAGATGGGTAAAATTTCATTGAAATCCATCAAGTAATTTCTGAATCTATTACGGCTATAACATATTCTATAGAAAGTAAACACTCAACCGAAAAAGGCTTAACATTTAAGATATATATAAAACTATAAACACTCAAATTTTGACCAAATTTCAATCATTTTAAGACCCCTTAATGGTAGCTTGATTCTACAAAATGTAATTTGCTTTTCTAAACCAAGCTCTATTATCACAGTTTAAACTATAGCAGACTAATTTAATATATTTGAAGTCTGTTACTGTCTGGCGTCCTTTTATATTATTTTCACACAGGTGTCGTGCCCCATTTACTACTCGGCACTCCTTATAACAAAACTGGATGTTAACCTTTCAGTGCACGTCACAGAGATACACACACATCTGTCAGTCTGAGTGCATCTTCTTATCCATCGATAAATCAGATGGTGGCACATGGACAGCGCTATCAGCAGTAGCTGATAAACCTGTATAAACAGAGGCTTTTTGGCAGTTGCTGGTTATTGGGCTTTGTCCCCAGACTCTGCCACGGCAACGACAAGAATGGCGAAAACAAAAGTATCAGTACCCGCCCGGTGGCGACGTTTCAGATCCTGCCAGCCACAATCACCATCATCATCATTATCATCATCATTATCATCATCGTCTACAGCAATGATTCTGCCCGCAACACTTGTAGCAGCTTTCGATCGATCTTCCAATACTGCCATCATCATCATCATCATCATCATCATCATCATCATCATCATCATCATCATCATCATCTTTTTACTATGGTATCTCTGTTCATATCTACTAATATGCAGCAGCGACCCTGCCCTCATCAACTATCAGCAATTTGATCCTGTCTGCAGCAATATCATCATCATCATCATCTACTCTAACAGTCATGTTCCTATTATCACATCTGGCGGATTTAATAAATATAAAATTTATTTTTGTTAGTTTTAATTAAGCTTTCGCCCTATCCAAAAATATTTTTTATTATTATTAAAGGTTAAAATATTTTCTCGGCTATTTAAGCGTTGGAAATATCCATTTCCTCCCTCCGATCACTTCCCTAAAAGTCTGCAAAGTAAAAGATGACTGGAGATCAAAATTTACACCACCACCCCCCCCCTCTTGTGCTTTATAACAAACATGCGAAATTATTAATCGCTCTCCTCTACCCAAAATCTAGACTCGTCAAATCAAAATCCTTTCTTCACACATAGGTGTGAAGACTACAGATTTTATTCTAAAGACTTTCCAAGTAGCTAGCGCCACGGTGTATAAAGATATCAAAGTTTGTAAAGTCAAAATTGTGAGTAAAAGTGTTTCTGTGTATGACTAGTACGTTAGTGGGATTGTTGTATTTGAGTCATACACAGAAACATTTTTACCCACAATTTTGACTTTATAAACTGCATCTTCCTCAAGATTGAAAGTGCACCGAAAGCACTGTAATACTTCTCTCATCACCATCGAACGTAAACTTTAGACTACGATCTTATTCCTTACGTAAACATCTGGCAAAAACCGCACTGAAACAATGCAATATATCTCGCCACGGCATTACAAATTCCGATCCTGGGTAAAGTAACTTTTTATTTTTACTATTTTTCATTCATATTTCCATTTCTATTTCCTTTTTCTTCTTTTTTCCTTTTCTTTCACCCCATTTTTTCCATTTTAGCGTCTCTGTAGCACGCGTTGCATAATTCTTTCTTTTTTAAATAGTGAAGAACGTGCCAAAAACATCCCGTTGTGCGTTCTTCTTTTTTCTTGTTTTGTCGTTATTCAATAAATTCTAAAATGTTAACTTTTTCTCAATAAGTTAATAACGAAACCGATAAAATCTCTCATTTTTTCATGATTTTCCCTGTATTTAATTTGTTTTTCCTTTTGTCTTTTTCACACATCCTCTCTTCACAGCATTTCATTTTATGATATATCGTGCATTTTATGTTCATATATATATATATATATATATATATATAT
Source organism: Sepiola atlantica (assembly GCA_963556195.1). Lineage (NCBI taxonomy): Eukaryota > Metazoa > Mollusca > Cephalopoda > Sepiida > Sepiolidae > Sepiola > Sepiola atlantica. The sequence goes on from OY744541.1 coordinate 54,187,774, forward strand.
ATATATATATATATATATATATATATACACATATACATATACATATATACATATATATATACATATATATATACATATATATATACATATATATATATATATATATATATATATATATATATATATATATATATATATAAATGTGTGTGTGCGTATGTGTGTGTCTTCCGTGGTAGTTATTCAGATCACACTTAAAATAACTGCCAAGGAAGACATATCGAGGCATGATGCATTTATATATATATATATATATATATATATAAATTTTCAAATATATTTATTTAATGTTGACTATTCTAACATTTTATTGGAACTCAATATCCTTTACATTGTAATATAGATATCCAATAGATGATTTTTAGCACCTCATGATGTATTTGGAAATTTAATGTTGCAATACCTTTCTGCTCATTCATATATATATACATTTTTACTTCTTACAGAACTCAGAAATTACTGTAATTTTTTTTAATTAATAATATTTAACAATACTCAAAAAATTATTGCTATTCTCCTTCTGGGGATAAGATTTATTTCTTTGAAATTTAACTTTACATTTGTGTTATTATTACATACTTTCCTATAATAATGCTCTATCTCTAATTTTGAGCATATTTCTATCATGTTAGGATTCAATATAAAATAATTATTTTATGATACTTGAATATATATATATATATATATATATATATATATATATATATATATATATATATATAACGAAGATATTGCATTTCGAACTTTGTACTTTGCCGGCGACTATCTTAACCACATAATTGGACTTTTCACTCTTTTCCTGTCTATAGAAATATTAATTTCTCGGAGACCGGTGCCCATATCTTCCAAAAAGATAAGTACCTTTTGAATGGTTTTTTGATTCACAGAGATTTTTATTTATTCCAAACAAAAATGTGATTCTTTTTCGTGCCAACGTCTTGACATTGTTTAATTTGCTTGACCCCCTAAAACATTATTCACTCCAAACCAGAACATTTTCCCTTTTTCGCCGCTACTATCTTGTTTATTCTAACCTGTTTTTGTCGTATCAGGCTAATTAATATCTCTGTAAATAAATTATATATTTTATACAATCTTCTCGGTAATTGTTGTTTCTTCAACGTGTTGTGTTTATTGGTATCTTTTCTTAACGGGTAACCACTTTCTTCTCTTTTTTTATTATTTCCATTTGAATCCAGAAAAAAAATAATTTGTTTGTGTCTGGCGATAGCGCATCTCCTTGTTCGACATGTCACAGCCGGTCCGCAACACTATCCACTACAACTAGCAACAGCGCCTCTGCCCTCTACGACTGGCAGCAGTTACCGATCCTGCCCGCATTATCACCATCATCTACTCCAGCAGCTCTTTACTAGAGACGGATTTATTTCTAAAGAAATAAAGACACGCTACCGTAGTGTACACCCGGTTTTTTTTATCACGTTCCCCTTTGTTCTCTATTTACTTTTACTCGCGACTGGACATTTTCTATCTCTATCCCCGCCACTGCTCCCGCTACAAACTATAAATTGTAGATTTTACAAATCTCAGCAAATTACGATCATCTCAAAATCTTCTTACAAAATTAAAACTTTTCGAAGTCCAAAATTTCTGTCGTGTAAGCTTTATTTTGACTTAAAATATGTTGGCGCCCGACCTCGCTGCAATTATTAAAGCATATGAGGGTGTGTCAGTATTACGATCCCATTAGTCAATTATGGCGGGAAATTAGATGTTTGCGGTTAACTTGTAACGATAGTAGTAAAGAAAACGCAGCTGCAATGGCCCAGTAACCCAATTTCCAGACAGGAATTTTCCCGCCATTTTTTTAAGATGTCAAAAAGGGAAATATTTACGTTTGAGAATTTCATTTATTCCGATAATCACAACATCCAGTTATTTGATTTAGTCGTATTTGGAAAAAGTAGGGGTTGGCCCGTGTGTCAAATTTCACATCGGGTGGAAAATAATAATAAACAAATTAGACGAGCGTGACAAATTGCTCTAAAATTCAATCAAACCGGACATTTAAATAACGATTCCGAGAGACTATATCGGTGACTGAGATAATTGTGTATTTTTCATTTAATTAACGCTATAATAATGAGAAAATGAATATTATATGTATCGGTACTGGCAAACAGCGGTATATATATATATATATATATATATATATATATATATATATATATATATATATATATATATATATATATATATATATATATACAGGGCCTGTCTAAAATTTATCCGACCTTAGGCCAGAAAAAATATTTCACGTTAGATTCAGCAGGTGTTTGGAGAAGATACGATGGGTGCAACACAAATTAAGGAGTGGTCCAACCGATTCAAAAATGGCCGCACATCAGCGGAGAGTGACTAGCGTTCGCTCGGAGTGCAGCTGTTGTTCAGAGGGTGCGAAAAAAGAGATAATGCAGAACGCGACGGCGGAGATGAATACCATTCCAAAAGAAGACTTCTAGAGGTGTTTCGGGCAGTGGATGGATCGGTGGGCTAACTGTGTGCGAGCATAAGGGGCCTACTTTGAAGGGGATTAGGTTCCCAACCCCGTTAAGTATTTTAAATATTTTTTTCTGGCCTAAGGTCGGATAGCTTTTAGACAGGCCTCGTATATATTATAATAATCCATGCAAGGTAAACATCCACAGGAAAGGAATCCAAAGAATTTCAACCGGGCTTTTTAAAAGTGCTCAATATCAAATAGAGTTTTTATCTGTACAGTGTCGCAGATTTTGTACATGTCTGTTGTCACAGCATGACGTAAATAGCTCCCCTTAGATTCCCCTCAGAGCTAACTCTCCGGAAAATAAAGATAGGGAAACCACTTCTCAAGATGGCGACCCAATAGAACCATACACGCGTGTTTGTTCTCTGTTACACATACTAACCAAACATGTTATATTCACAATAAATGCATCTAACATTTACATGGTGGCAGCGGTAAAATAAACCAGAAAATGAACTATGCAGTCTACAACTAACGTAACGGAAAAAACAACAAGAGAATTTCTTTAAAACAGCAGTCGTTTCTGGCACAAGTCACCACGTGTACAAAAAAAGAATTCGACAAGCGCCATATTGGATTTTTACCGATGAAACTCGTGAGTGCATTCGTTCCCGTTTTCAAAGTTGTTTATTATTTATTTAAAATACTATAACAATGTCGAGCGGTACAAGCGAACCATTGATGTGTTGGGAAACAACACATTTGGTGGAATCCTTCAAGTTTTTTCAACAACAATGCAATTTGTATTTCTCCGTAAAAAGCATCCCAGAACATAAACAAGTTGACAACACTCTCTTATTATCGGGAATAGAAGGCCTAAGACGGTACAACTGGTGGACATTTGTTAACGAAGCTGACAGGCGCAATCCTGCAATTATTTGGGAAAAGTTTTTGGAACAGTTAGAGCCACAAACTAACTTCCGGATTGCGCGTTTGTATCTGCAAAAATACTCACAGAAGGAAACGGAAAACATAGACGATTTCTTAGCGCGGTGCAGACTGCAGGCACAAAAGTGCAAGTTCCGAGACGCAAGTTATGTGGAAGAGCGTATAATCGACCAAATTATTACGGGAACTAAATACTCGGAACTCCAAAAACAGCTACTCAGCAAAAACGAGTCGATGACGCTTCAGGACGTTTTGAACATTTGTAGGAGTCACGAAGCCTCAATAAATTATATGAGGCAAATGGGCGAACTACAGGGGAGTGACGACCACAAAATAAGTGCAATAAAACACAGGCCGGGGAAGACGGAATTCTGCAACAAATGTGGACTCACCCATCAAAATAGGAAATGCCCTGCTCGAGGTAGCACATGCACAGCACGTGGACGAAAACTCCACTGGGCTAAGATGTGCCAAAACAAAAAAGAAAAGTCAAACAGACATGCACACTGGACCAAAAAAACGCCCAACACAACAAAATTTCTACAGAGACCAATGGAATCAGAATTCTATTCAGGTTCAGGACCAAATGGGAGACAGCTTCGAGAGAATGTCTTTCCATACGATGTAAACCCAGGACCAAAAGAACAGTCAGGCTGAGGCATTCGTCACACTGGACATTGTGTTACCCAACAGAAAAGGGGTGCACAACCTAAAAGTTAAGGTGGATACAGGTGCGGAAGGAAACACCCTCCCTCTACGTACATTCAAACGGATGTTCCCGGAATGTGTGGACCAAAATGAACAACCACTCCCGGGCACAACACACACACAGAAGTAGCGGTACTGACGACCTACAACGGATCGAACATACCGCAACACGGATCGGTATTGCTACAATGTGCATATAAAGGTGAATGGAGGTCCGTAAAATTTTACGTGGTGACCTCGGATGGACCAATCATACTAGTGTTACCCTCATTAAAGGATTTAAAACTGGTCACTCTGCATTGTGCAATTCAGCAAACCAAGTGCACCCCAGCCAACCCAAAAAAGGATGCCCCAATCAATTCAGAGAAGGACCTGATTGAAACTTACCCGGATCAATTTGACCGGATTGGTCACTTCGCAGGGGAATACCACATTGTGCTGAGGTCCAACAACCACCCTGTCATTCATGCCCCAAGAAAATGTCCCATCCACATGAGGGACGAGATCAAGGCGGAACTGGATGAAATGACTGCACAAGGGATTATCCGCAAAGTCGATGAACCTACCGACTGGGTTAGCAGCATTGTATACGTACGGAAAAACAATGGCAAACTAAGATTATGTTTGGACCCTAAAGATCTAAATAAAGAGATCATGCGTTGCCATCACAAGACTCCGACCATGGAGGTGCTAACACACAAACTCTCTGGCGCAAAATTCTTCTCCAAACTGAATGCGAAGAATGGATACTGGTCCGTCAAGCTTGACCAAGAGTCACAGCTACTGACCACATTCAATTCGCCGTTTGGAAAGTATTGTTTCCAAAGAATGCCGTTTGGTCTTGTTATGTCCCAAGATGTGTTCCAGCAGAAGATGGACATGATCATCGAAAAATGTACGGGAGCCCTGACATTGATCGATGATGTGATCATATATGGGAAAACCAAGGGACACCACGACCGGAACTTGCACAGGCTGATGGAAATCGCACAGACCGCAGGTCTGATGTTTAACAGCAACAAATGTGCAGTCGACGAAAGAAAAAGAAAATTCTTCGGTGCCATATTCGATGAAAATGGAATACACCCAGATCCCCAAAAAGTGGAGGAGATTAAACTACTCCCCAGCCCAACAAACGTCAAGGGGCTGCAGGAGGTGCTAGGAATTATTACCTACATGGCACCGTTCATCCCCAGACTCTTCGACCTGACAGCAAACCTAACAGATCTTCTAAAAAATGCCGAATACAAGTGGAGTGATAGCCATCAAAAGTCACTTCAGAAGATAAAGAACAGAATATGCGAAGAAATGCTACTTAAATATTATGACCCTTCCAAAAAGGCCATTATACAAGTGGATGCATCATCCAGAGGCTTGGGGGGCAGCTTTGCTGCAAGATGGAAAAGCCATAGCGTTTGCCTCAAAATCCCTAACCGGAGCAGAGCAGCGTTACACGAACATCGAGCGAGAACTCTTAGCAGTCGTGTTTGGCTGCAAAGGTTTTCGAACATACATCTATGGGTGTTCGTTCGAAGTAGAGAGCGATCATAAACCCCTAGAGATGATCAGTCTTAAAAAACCCTTGTCTCCAGCGAATTCTATTGCGGCTGCAGGAATACGACATGGTCCTAACATATCGACCAGGTAAGGAGATGCTGCTGGCGGATGGATTATCCAGACTTCCCAACAAGAGGAACAAAGAAGTCATTGATTTAGACTTGAAGGTGAACTTTGTGCAGTTCTCAACCGAGAAATTAGCGCAGATCCGCCAAGCAACAAATGCTGACCCAATATTATGCAGCCTGAAAAGAAAAAATTCTACAAGGTTGGCCTGAGATTCTTAGAGAATTACACAAAGACATTAGACTATACTGGTCCTATCGATATGAACTCTCTGTTGAAATCGGCGTCCTGCTCAAAGGTGACTGGATACTAATCTCCGACACAATGAAAGCGGAAATACTCGAAAAAATTCACTATGGTCATCAGGGAAGTGAAAAATGCAAGCGGAGAGCTAAAAGCTGCGTTTTCTGGAGTGGCATAAACAGCGACATCGATAAGATAGTCCAGCGCTGTGCCTTATGCTAAGAGCACCAGTAGTCCCAGGGTGCCGAAACCCTTATACCACATGAAATCCCAGTGTGACCATGGCAAATCATAGCCACTGGGCACAACTATCTACTCATTGTGGACTATTATTCAAAATACCCCTTCATCCGCAGACTCAGGGATTTCTCCAGTCATCAATCTGACCAAACAGATATTTGGGGAACAAGGAGTCCCAGAAAGACTCAACAGCGACAACGGGTCACACTACAGCTCATGTCTCTTCAATGAATGTGCTAAGGAATGGGGTTTCGAACGCATGACATCATCTCCCAGATACCCACAGTCGAATGGCATGGCTGAGCGATGCATTCAGACAATCAAGCTAGCCATGAGAAAGGCTATGCTAAGCAGCCGAGATATAGACATGAACCTGTTGTGTGTCCGATCAACACCCATAGACCACGTCATTCCATCCCCTGGAGAACTACTATGTGGTTGGAAGCTGATCAACAATCTCCCTGCGAAATGCACAAACGACAATGCCAGAAGGGATGAAATCAGGGACCGCCTGTACCAGAGACAATCCGTGCAGAAGGCACAGCATGATAAGCATGCGAAGGATCTCCCCAGCCTCAGCACAGGTCAGCAGGTTCGAGTACAGAACCAGGACACCCGAAAATGGACCTCAGCAGTCGTTACACAGGCCAGCACTGAACCGCGGTCCTACATCATATAAACCCCAACCGGACAAGTCCTACGCAGAAACCGTAGGCACCTGATGGAAGACTCTAGTCAGGTGAACAATACACAAACCCCAATACCGAAACCCCCTCAGCACAACACCAACCAATCTCCAAACACACCGAACGAGAACAATACGCCAACTGGCATAGTCACTAGGTCTGGACGTGCTGTAAAGCCTCCCAAAAGATTCAACCCATAGGTAGACATCACTTTCTGTAAAAAGAGGGATGTCACAGCATGACGTAGTTACCTCCCCTTAGATTCCCCTCAGAGGTAACTCTCCGGAAAATAAAGATAGGTAAACCACTTCTCAAGATGGCGACCCAATAGAACCATACACGCGTGTTTGTTCTCTGTTACACATACTAACCATAAATGCATCTCACATTTACACTGTATAATTAAAAATAAAAATAATTATATATATATATATATATATATATATATATATATATATATATATATTAGCTGTACACCACCTAGCTTTTGCTACGAAATTAGTATTCATAAAAATAATCAAATATTGACCTTTTGTTTTATTTTGCACGTCTTATGAATCCGTAAGTTTTGAAGTCATGTCTATCGTCAATCTAAATGTTACATTGCGCAATAAAAATATTTACATACACGAATTAACTCAATTATATATTTACCTGTTGTTTGTTTACATTTTACTCCGAATTTAATTCGCTTTACAGAAAAAAAAGAAAAATCTTATAATATTTATTTTTGCCGAATGTCTGAAGGAGGGGGCATTATATCCGAATACACAACGAAAATATGTAACATTCCATTCAATTAAAGGCTGGAGCCACATAAAAGTGAGTTATGAAATAGGGAATGAAGGGAAGTATTTACAGTTGTAATCACTCAAAGATCAAAGATGTGGTGAAGATTCTTATTTTTCTTTTCTTCATCTCTTTATTAATTTACTTGTTTGGGATCATCTCATAGTTTAATAAATAATCACATTTCAAAGTTTAATGAAAAACAAAATTATAAATAACATTTTTATTAATAAAACGGGTTGATTTTAGTCAATAATCGTAGAATAAAATCTTCTTTCAACTGACATAAATCAGGAGTAACGCTACAATTTAAGTGGAATTAAAAATTTTCATTTCTGTACGATCATCTTTTCATCTAAAAGTTTGGGAGACTACTTATATTTCAGGTCGACAGCCTTTGTTATGTAAAGAAGAAGATTTGTTTTATCTGACTTGTTTACAGACCTTATGAGGGTTCAATCGAATGTATAATTTTGCTCTTTTGTTCAAACTGTAACGTTATTTCTCTGATGATATTTAGTAGAAAGGAGACAACTTCTTGGAAGATAATTTACTTCAAATGAACAAGCGTTTACTATCTGTCGTACTCGGTGTTTGCCGATATTTGTTTTACTATACTTTTTGTTTCTTTCTTAATATGCCAACACGTGTCATCTATAGTAAATTATCCTCAGTCATATTCCTATTTCGACGTGGCCACAACCTTCGTCGTGTCCGAAATTGCATAGTTACTCTATATTGGTATTGAAGGGGGCTGTTGGCGTGTTACGTAAAAAAGTTATTTTGAAATCAACCGACATGAAGAAAAAACTCATTCCATTTTATATCTGACCATGTAGCAGTCATAAACATTTCTTTCCTCTTGTGTAGAGCAGCCCTATTGGGGTTGTTTGGTCACACGATGACTAATCAGACTCATGGGAGTATTAATTTCGACCGAACCTTTGAAGGACTACATCCAGAGCCTTAGGGAATTACAGGGTAGTCGTAGAGCTTTCACGAAACCACTAAGAAAGACGTTGACCTTCACTCCTACACTTGTCGTCTAGACACCGAGCAAGGCCATCTTCACTTGAAGATATACTAGTCCAAGAAAATACTTTCTGCAGCCGATCTTTATTATTACTAATTCCTTCATTCACTGTTTTAACTTTCGACAACCCAACGATGAAGATTACTTCAATAAATATATATAATTTGTTATTTAAAGAAGGTCGGCCTTGTTTTCCTTTGTTTGACGATTCTTTTATTAACATTATTATAGGAGATAGTCTGATAGTTTATGTTAAAATTGGCTCCTATAACCATTCTTCGCCTTATTACAAACTTATAGAATATCTGTGTCGTGCGATAACAAGCAACATATTGCAATGGTTTTAAAATCATCGATGACAAACGTGTTTATGTTGAAGTAAAATCGGTATGGCAAAGAAGATACTTATGAAGATATGGTGTATTTCGATAACTTACGAAATGTGTGTCTTGTTATTGTGTTATGACACGACGATTGCTCCCTTTTTGAGGGAGCTGCAATCCCCCACACTTGGGGCCCTAGTATCTAACTTGGACGGCCCCGCGGGAGACGAGCACGATCGAAATTTCTCTGCACTTCAAGCGTGTCAACGCGCCAGTCTCGGTCATGTTTTGAAAAACTGAGGGTCGGTCTCAAATCAATTAAGTGACAGATGCATGTGACGAGTGTAATATTATGAGGGTTGACGAGAATAAGGACAAAATACCGAGTCATAACTAATGTGTCTTCTCTTAAGCTAACAATATTTTTATCTATTTATATATTTTGATCTTCCAACATAGGAGAGTTCCTTTGCTATGAATGAGTGGAAAGGGAGGTAATTTAGATTACACCACATCTCCCTTTTAGTTCATAAAGAGAGTTGTTTTGGTGGTCGAACTTTCCGACAACTCCTGGTGTCAACTGCTGGTCTGGGACTTCCAGAGTTGGCAGATGGAACATCTCGGTGCACCGTGAACTGGGTCTCTGATTCGGTGAGTTATTCTGCGGAAATGTCATAGTCGTTGTACTCAGGAATATCTCTGGGTACGTTTGGTAATGTCGACAATTCAATGGGTGTAGCTACTTGAGGAAACTTGGTATGCTCACTTCTATTGCGAATATGGTTTCTGTTTCGCCGAAGTAGACCTGACTCAGTCTTGACCACTACTGACATTGGTGATAAAGTCTTCACCACTTTGGCTGGACTAGTTTTGGGTGTCTTTAACCAAACTGACGGTCCTTCAGTTACTGATGCACTTCTCTAGCTCTATGATACTTGTCAAAATTAACTTTTTGTTTCATTTTGAGTTTAGAGTCTGCATTTTTCAGTTTCTCAACATTTTGTTGGCCGATTACACTTTGCTGAGACAGTGCTGGAATGCGAGTCCTGAGTTTTGTTTCCATTAAAAATTCTGCAGGACTCTGGCCATGTTGGAGTGGGGTACTGCGATAATTCAGTAATTCGATGTATGGATCACTTGATTTTTTGAACAGGTTCTTAATCATCTGAACCGCAGAAATTGCTGTCTGTAGATGAGATATTTCTATCCACCTGGAATAATAGTCAACGGCTATCAAATATCGGTGTCCCTTCAGTTCAAACAAGTCCATTCCTACCTTCTGCTATGGGTAGTCAGGTAACTCGCTGGGTTGTAGAGGCTCTGGGGGATATTTCCTTTCCTTCTCACAGATACTGCACTCTCCTATCCTCTCAGCAATTTGCTTGGAAAGGCCTGGCCACCAAACATCTTCCCGTGCTAGTGCTCTGCACTTGACTATACCTTGGTGCCCTTCGTGTAGACGATCCAAGATGTATTTTGTGGGTCTGCTGGGATAATCAGTAGGCTTTGATACAATAGGAGTCCCTGATAAACTGTCAGGTATTGCCGTACGAACCAGTAGGGTCTCAGTTCAGGGTTTTGTATTGTTGCTTCAGGCCAGTGGTCCATCTTGCAAAAGTTGATAATTTGACTGCAGATGTTATCAGAGCTTTGCTTCTGCCTAATTTCCTCCAGTCGTCTATCACTCACGGAGATGTTCTCTATGATTGAACGGACGAACATGTCGGTCTCTGTCTCCTGATGGAACTCATTTTCATTTGGTAGGCTACCAGGAGCCCTGGATAAAGTGTCTGCAGTAATGAGGTATTTCCCTGCAGTGTGTGTAATCTCGTAAATGAATCTCATTAGCCGCATGCGGAAACGTTCGATTCTGGGAGTCAGTACATCAAGGCGTTTGATCTTCAGCAGTGGAAGTAGAGGCTTGTGATCTGTTTCTATCAAAAGCTTTGGAAGTCCTATCAAGAAATCCGCAAACTTCTCACAACACCATGTAACTGCTAATGCTTCCTTCTCGATCTGTGCATATATCTGCTCTGTTTCAGTGAGAGATCTTGATTCATAAAATACAGGTCTCCAGTCATCTCCTTATTTCTGAAGTAGTACTCCACCCAAACCATAAGATGATGCATCTGCTGAGACTTTTGTTAGTTTGTCAGCGCTATATTGATATTGGTGCAGAGCTAAGTTTCTTCTTCAGAGTCTGAAACGCTGTTTCTTGAGGCTGGTCCCACATCCATGTTGTTTCTTTTTTAAGAAGATCCCGGGGTGGTTTTGTAATTTCTGCTAAATTCTCAGCGAATTTGCCCACGTGATTTGCCATGCCAAGTAAACGTCTTAGCTCAGACACATTTTGTGGTCTGGTCAATTCTTTAATGGCCTTCACTTTTTCGGGATCAACTTGAATTCCTTCTTTGGATATAAGATGTCCAAGAAATTTAACTACTCTAGCAGAGAATAAACATTTTTCATTTAGTGTTACGGCGGCTTCTTTCATTCTTTGAAGTACCATATTTACGTGCACATTTGTAGTTTTTCCACCGATTAGAACATCATCTATATCGCAAATGACCTCTGGTATTCCAGACACTATGTGCGACATTTACCTGTGGAAAATTTTCGGTCCAGAGCTTATTCCAAATGGTAGACGTAAATAGCAAAATCCTCCAAAAGGAGTTATGCAGGTTAGGGTTAGTTCATGTGAATCCTTATGCAGAACTATCTGGTGAAAACTACTGTTACAATCAAGTTTTGTGAATATTGTGGTTCTATTAAGTTCAGCAAGTAGTTGATCCTTTGAGGGAAGCGGAAAATTTTCCCTTTTTACACTTTCATTTAGTTTTGAGAAGTCGACACAAAGTCTGACTCTTCCATCTTTTTTCGGGACTGCTACGATGGGAGCACACCAGTCTGTTGGGGACTTCACTGGACGGATAATTTCTTCTTTTTCCAAACGCTTCAACTTTTCCTGGACTTTTTTCTTTATGGGAAGTGGTAGACGTCTAGGAGCAGCGATTGAAAAAGGTTGAGTCGTCTCATCCAAATGAATCTTATAAAGATGCTCTAGCTTTCCTAGGCCTGTAAACAAACTGGGGAAGTCTTTTTTTAAATTGGTGACCGTCACTTTCCACCGTATTGATTTTTACTCAATATTTTTAGAGCGTTGATTGCTGGTCCACCCAATAATGGTTCGGCTAAATATTTCACAACATATAATTGCTGTTGCAAAGTTTTTTTTTCTATAACTAAGTGGGTCGTCCACTCTTCCTAATACTTTTATTTTGTGTCGACCTGGTCCATATAAGCTTTTGCTTGTTGGTTTTACGATAGAAGAATTCTTCCTAAAAAACCGGTCTGGCACAACAGTCACATCTGCGTCGGTATCTAATCTAAATTTGATGACTTTGCTGCAGACTTCAGTGGTGACTGCTACCATAGATTGCATTCTTCTTCACTAACTGTATTACATACAACAGTTCCTAGGAAGTGGGTTTTTTCCTCAACTCCCCTAATTTTCGTGTTACTTTTACAGACAGTTGCATAGTGTCCTATTTTTTAACACTTTCTACATCTTGCTTGCGAGGCGGGGCAGTCTTCTCTGTTGTGAAATGCATGCATACACTGTTTATCCGTCATCTTCCTTTTCTGCCTTTTATCTCTAAAAGGTTTGGCAACACGGTTTAATTGTGGATCTGTTGTATTCACAGTCGAGGATATTGTTTTGGTTTGAAGTCTTGATGATTCGTGTGCTCTACCCATCTGTAGGGGGTTAGCTTTTTATCGGCTAAAAAATTCTCTCGCATTGAATCATCGTTAACCCCCACCACAACTTGGTCTCTAATGAGTCTGTCTGTTAGGTGTCCGAAATTGCAGTTTTTTGCAAGTTGGCGCAGAACAGCTATATAGGACTCTATGCTCTCACTGTGATCATGTTTCCGAAGGTGGAATTTATAAGACTCATATGCTTCAACGAAAAATTCCTCGAATTTCTTTATAACTTCGATTAAATCTGTCCTATCTTCATCATTGTCAAAATGGAGCCCTTCATAAATATTATAACACGACTCGCCAATAGTTGCAAGAAATACTGAAGTTTGATACTTAGTATCGAGTTCATTTGAGAATCGACTTGCAACAGAATAATTTTAAAAACTTCTCTTGAATTTTCGCCAATTGCTCGCTATAACTCCAGATAAGGACATTTTATCTGGGGACGGTATATTTCCAGAAAATTTTCCTGAAACCATTTCGTTGAATAAAGTGAAGAAAATAAACTTGCTTTTTTTGAAGAAGAAGAAGAAGAATAACTATTTTCTTTTTCAAAATTATTGACGGGTTTCCTTGTTTTGTTTCTTCAAGTTGCGTGAGTGCAAGGGTGTTGGCTGTTGTCCGAATTTGTTTACGTTTTTTTTTTTTTAATCTGTTTTTGACTTTCTCAGCGAAAATCTATTAAAAACGCTTTCAATCCTTCGAAATAATGATCCAAATTTCTGCCACCATGTAATATTATGAGGGTTGACGAGAATAAGAACAAAATACCGAGTGAGAACTAATGTGTCTTCTCTTAAGCTAACAATATTTGTATCTATTTATATATTGTGATCTTCCAACATAGGCGAGTTCTTTCGCTATGAACGAGTGGAAAGGGAGGTCATTTTGGATTACACCACAACGGGTTCAGAGATCAGATCGACTGTCACCGAGATAGGTTGAAACTAGGAACAATGACAGCTGAAAGCGAAACCCCAGATGTATTTTTTTAAATTATAACAAAACACTTGTGGGCTGAGAATATCTTATCTCTCTGTGTCTTGCTTCGTGTGATGTATATTTTCTCCCCCCCCCCCTCTCTCTCTCCCATATATATATATATATATATATATATATATATATATATATATATATATATATATATATATATATATATATATATATATGCATGTTTGATTAAACAGGAGTGCCAACTTCTGCTTATTCAGCTTTTGATCTGTTTTTTCTAGTCTTCGTACGACGGATTTGATGTAAGATTCCAAGGAGTGTAAAAAATCTCCGTATTTTGTGCGAACGTTTTCGACCGGTCGTCGTCAGGCGGTTGCAAAATGAAATAAATTGGTGAATCTATCAATAGGGCGCACTTTTAAATTATTTAAACAGCACTTCAATACACCTTCACCCCCGAACACTGCAACCCGAAACCGCCAGAATGGATGTGTTATTTGTTAAAATGTTCCTAAATTCGTTCTTTGGGATGCCATGCTTTATAAGATGTTGGTATATAGAGCTTTGAGGGGAGGTGATGTGGCAAGTAAGTCGGCGTGATATGGTAGTCCTAGTCATGCCAATATACGTGCTGTTTGCAGAGACACATTCTCCGATAGGGCATTTGAACACGTATATGGCATTACTAGTTTTAAGAAAGCCACTATCAGCCGAGCTATTTTTTATTAATAAATTACTAGTTTTTGACTTTTTGTAGTATATAATGAATCTGATTTTAGAGTTATTATTTACTGGGGTTACGTGTTTGTGTATAATGTTTTTTTATTATTTTGTCTTTGGCTTTATAGTTGGGGTACATCTGGTTACAGTAGAATAAGTTAATATTATTAATATTGTTGTTGTCGGAGTTTTTATTTATGGCGGTTAGAGTGTGTTTGCTGATCAACTACATAGTTAGGAAAGTTATTGTTAATCAGTGTCTGTTTAATATCAGCGAGTGCTTTATAGAATATTTTATTACTAGAGGAATTTCTTTTGGCGCGATAAATAAGACTTTTTATGACGGCTATTTTATATCTATCTGGACATTCGCTATTGAAATTAAGAAGGTTTGTATCTTTACTAGTGGGTTTTTTTATACGGGTAGGTAATAAAATTATCTGTAGAGGTTTCTATTTCTATATCTAGGAAAGGAATTTGATTATTGATGCTAAGTTCTTGTGTGAAATTTAATGTTGAGTTATTTTTAAATGTATTCTTGATTAGGGTCAAATTAGATAGGTTTTCTGTTAGATGGGGAATGTCATAAACGTATCGGACGTATATAGAGGGTTTAGTAATAATATTGAAAGTTTTAATTTCTAGGTTAGACATATAATATTCAGCAAACAATGGCCTCAGGGCTGATCCCATTGAGACACCATCCACCTGGGTGTATAAGCTACCATTGGGGCCGTAGAAGGCTACCTCAGTGGTGCAAGCTATTAATAGTTTGCGTAGTATATTAGGGTTTATTTTGAGTTCAGGGAGAGTTGGATTATTATATATGCTGTTGATAATTATGTTGATAGTTTCTTGTATTGGTACGTTTGTGAAAAGGTTCTCAACGTCCAAAGAAGCTAATAGTTTATTATTAGGTTTTACCGAATGGAGAATATCTATTAATTGATATTGTGATTTTACTCTGTAGCTGGGGCAGATACGGTGTGATTAATTTATTAAGGATTTTGGCTAGTTTATGTATAGGTGTGGGTATTTGAGATATTATGGGTCGGAGGGGGTAATTAATTTTATGTGTTTTAACATTTCCGTATATGTAACCAGGCTTGTATTCGCCGATGATTTTATAAAGTTTAATAGAATCTGTATGAGCGTTGTTTGCTGCAATTAATTTATTGATGTGTGTTTTAAGTTGATCGGTAGGATTACGTCGAATTTTTTTAAAATTTCGATGTGTCTGATAAAATTTCTTGTAATTTAGAATAATATTGTTCTTTGGGGATTATAACAAATGTGTTGGACTTATCTGCTCGTTTAATAATGATGTCTGGGTGATTTTTTTAATTCGTTAGCTGCTGGTTTAAGTTCGGTGGTAAGTAATTTTGGTTTATTGGAAGTGCTTCTACTTTTTATAGATTCCGCTTTAAAGAGGTCGCGGGTGTCTGGGTGTATTTGGATTTTATTATCCTCTACGAGTTTGGTAATGTTTTGAAATAAGAGTTCGGTTTCAACTTTTTTATGTATGGGGTTAAATCTTTTTTGAAGGTGACAGTTTGGGCCTAGGTTTAATAGTTCTTTTTGTTTTTTACTTAATTGAATTGAGGATAGATTAATATAATTTTCTCTAGTATTCGGGAGGTAAATTTTTCCATTATATAATTTGTTAAGTTTTTTTTTAATAATTTGTTTGTGTTCAAGGTGGTGCTGTGCGCTAAGATCTGAACGCCATTCCTGGATATGGTAGTACTGTTCGCCTGTAGTCTCAGATTGCAGTCGATATTCCATGCTCCGAATCTCCTCAATGAGTTCCCCAATCTTCAATTTTCTAGATTGGATCTCACGTTCCACTAGATTGAACCTATAATTGGTGGTATTAGGTTCGTGTTTTGCTGCATGATGATATAGTTTAAAATTTGTATAATTGGGTAGCATTCCTTCTTTTATGCATGTTTGATTTAACAGGAGTGCCAACTTCTGCTTATTCAGCTTTTGATCTGTTTTTTCTAGTCTTCGTACGACGGATTTGATGTTATAATCCAAGGAGTGTAAAAAATCTCCGTATTTTGTGCGAACGTTTTCGACCGACATCGGTCGTCGTCAGGCAGTTGCAAAATGAAATAAATTATTATCGTCCAAACGATAGTGTTACAGTATTAAAATAAGAGAAGAAAGCGTGCCTATGTTGAAGTAAAATCGGCATGACGAAAGCTCTGTTTAGTCGTGGTATAATCGACGATTTCTATTTGTTATTTTCGCTTAAACTTCCAAGAAGAAGAGTATTGATATTACGTTCCAAGCAGCGACATTTGCATATCGACATGAATGTGTATGTCGTATAATTGTGTTTACAATCCGCACTTTGGCCGCTAAAGTTGAAGCGCCAGCCCTCACCACGCCCTCAATTAATTACTGCTGTTAATTTTGAAGCATTGGCGTTAGCCACGCCTACAAATAGATAGCTGCTAATGATTTTTTTTCATTCTTCTTCAACACGAGAAAATGGCAATTTTTTTTTCTCTTTTCACAAACAACGCACAAATAAGACTGTTACTCATTATTCGGCACGCAAACCTTGATAGCTGGTTTATATTGATAGTAACACCTCATGTAAATTAAACCGTATTTTTATGAGCCAGAAATTAACACTAGCGCCGTTAAGATTTAGTGGGACCATCAGCGTGTTGTACGTAATTTCGCAAATATATTCAGCCAATTTTTGCCAAAAAGAGTATCTCAACCAGTAGAGTCAAAAGACTCGCCAATGTCCGACTGTGGCCAGTCGTCGAGCCCAGAAGCAGCACCAACAGCAGCAATCAACTGTCCTTTTCAGGGCAACCCCTCACAACTAGTAAATGTAATAAACTGTCCTTTCCAGGGCATTTTTTTTACAAATTATTACAATTAACCTTCCGTCCTTCACCTTGCTGCTCTTTCTTCCCGAGATGTTTTCCTGATCTGGTCTGCCTCTTCAGCTCCAGGCGATGTCTTCCGACCGAGTCAGCTCTCAGCGACGTCTTCCTGTCGACCTAGCTCCAGAGGACCTCCTTCTGTCGTTCTGACTCCCTGCAACATTCTCCAACCGTTTCAGCCCTTGACTACATCTACACGGACCAGACCTACCTGCAACACATCTAAAACTTCAGTCGCGTGTATATCGAACTCTTGGTGACGTACTCCCGCTTTTCCAGCTTCAAGTGACAGTTTTTCTGCCTATCCAGTTTCAGTGACATCCTCATACCTTTCCAACTTCTAATAACTTCCTTCTAACGTTTCATTCCCAAGAGATGTACCTTACCCCAGCAGAGACACTACCAAGGAATAGTAATATTCAACAGACTTTGATTTCCTGATATTCTTGTACCATCGATTCACCAAGGTGGTACAGGCTCTATCACCATCCATTGCCGAGAAGGTTGACGACATTCTCCTCAATATTCCAAATGCGTTATCATATAACTGCCTCAGAGACTGGCCGCTTTCAGGAAGACCTTATCAGGGACATTTTCTCTTTGGACTCAATCTCAGCTCCTACACTTTATGGCGAGCCGCCTGGGACAACGGGTAATGGCGGAACGCATCCTCCACGGCCGGTTGATGGATCGTTGTCCCGATTTTAAACGGCACACTTTTGGACCGATTCAACTGATCGGATATACTCGGAAATTGACCAGAACTTTCTAACAGGTTTAGGATGATCTCATAGTTTATACACGACATCTGAAGGACCAAATAGCAAGATTACATAAGCGGGTGTGAGATATCTAGCTCTCCTTTCGAAAAAGACAACGGAGCCCCCACCCCGCAGCTTTTCATGGGGAATAGATGCCGAACCCGTAGTTCCAATCGAGGGAGACAAACCAATACGGACAAATATTAGTTCCACCAACGTTTCGATTACTAAGCCTGAAACTGCCAGTCTCCCTGCAAGCACAAGGCTGAGGCAGCGACGACGAGTCAGGCTGGTATTTTTTCGCATAGTCTTTTCTATGTCTGAGACTAAAATTCCTGGTCGACACAGGTGTGGCAATCAGCGTGATTCTACCCATGAACAGACTCGCCATAGAGTCAACCAGACGCCGGGCAGCCAACGGTTCCACCATAGAAATGTATGGAAACAGAGAACTAACCCTGAATATAAATATGAGACGCAACTTCAAATGGTCGTTCATCGTGGCAGACATCCTTACTCGGTTCTGAGTTCTTGATACATTATAAACTGGCCGTCGACATGAAATCAAGGATCCTACCCGATAACATGATTGTAAACACGTACAAAGCGGCATGTTTAGTGGAGTGCATAGTTGAAATGCATGCGGCCGACAGGCCTACAGTTAGAGAAATATTTACCTATGAGAAAAGAGACCACCAGAAATTGGCTGACCTTTGAAAAAATAATGTCTTCTTTGATACAAAGTTCCATGCTGTAATTATGACCCACTTTAGATTTTCCAACGTAATATTCATAACAGATGGTGGTCATCATGGTCAGTCAACTTTTTATGCCCATAGATTAAAAGCTAATAATCTCGAGTGGTCTCTCGGTGTGGTACAAGTGATATATATATATATATATATATATATATATTCCAGCAGACGGACAGAAGGGGTCAGTTAGATTCCTGTAGTTCTCAGAGGCAAATGGGGCATTGGGCCCTAAGCTAATGGATTTTGGTCAGTTGGAGGATATGTTTGTCTTGATTTACAGGTCTCTTGTTCTGTAGAAGAAAACAGTTATCATTGTAACGTCTTTCAAAATAAAACATTCTTACTTGTTTTTAAACTGGAGTTGTGTTTTTTTCTGGAAGGAGAATCCTTTTATTACAGCAGTGACAGAGACTACATGATTGACACTGCAACCGGTGTTGAAATCGTGCATTGAATTCAGATGTAGACAACATGTGGACGATAACGAATGCACACGGCTAAGTCACAGGGATCCCCAGACGTCTCAATTCGAATGCAATTATAGTCGCGATACATCACGACCCGCAATAAATGGAGATCCTACATCAGTACAATGACATAACACAGCCACTAAAAAGTACTAACGCAGGTAAACATCAGACCCAGCAGCACATCAAGACCACTAGGCAGTCAACATATTCCCGTCCACTGTGATCTCCGCACAAGCTGACTTACGCCAAGAAAGCATTTGACGAAATGCGAGCGGACAACATCATTCGGCACTCTGACAGTCCGTATGCCTCACCACTACACCTCCTACCTAAACCTGGCGAAGAATAATTCAGAAACTGTGTAGACTACAGAAAGCTCAATGCGTTTTCTGTGCTTTACCAATACCCTGTCGCACACATGCACGACTTTATCTCTGGTCTTCAAGGGGGTACATATTTTCTAACCAAGGCATACTACCAGGTTCCAGTAACTCTGGGGGACATCACAAAGATGGTAGTTTATAACACCTTTCAGGTTGTACGAATTTCTTAAAATTTCCTTTCGAACTACGTAACGCAGCCCAGATCTTCGAGACAGAATTCGGCGTAGCCTACCATAAGTGACATCCTGGTAACCAGCAGAGACGCTGCTACCAACAAGTTACATCTGAAGATGTTCTATCGTCTAGCCACTATGGTCTCCAAGTTAATCTCCATCAATGTGAATTTTAGCAAATATCACAGATTTTCTCGGACACTACATAGATGCTAATGGAATCACCTCACTGTCCGGGAAGATAAGAGCAATACGAGTTTTCCCAGTGCCCACGTCAATCAAGCAGAAACAACGCTTCGTTGGAATGGTTAACTTCTACCAAATATTTATCCCAGAATGTTTGTCCATCCTAAATCCGTTGACGAATATCCTTGACAGGAAAAACATAGCTATCTCACTGAATGGAGACTAGGCAGAGACTTTCCCGACTATCAAAACATCCCTGGCTAGCTCCACCAAGTTAGCCCGCCTCGACGACGACACTAAGAAACTGATTTACTTGACCAAGAATGTCTCTGACACTGGAGTGGGTACTGTGATAGAACAGTAGTTGAACGACCAACGCAAACCCATTGCGTTCTTCTCCGCTAAATTATCACCGACACAGTCTAGATAAAGCGCATTTTCCCCAGGAGCTTTTGGCCATATACTTGACCATCAAAACATGCTGGGAGGTCGAAATTTAACCATTCTGACTGAGCACAAATCCCTGACGATTGTTTCGTTTGGACTAGCATGAACACTAACATCCGTGATTTGGGATCGACTTGTCTCGAGTGTCATCGGCATACCAAATCTACATCCAGCACATTCAGCAAACCTGACGCTCGCTTCAGTGAAGTCGACATCGACATAATTGGACCACTACCAATGTGCCAGGATTTTCAATACCTCATGACGATCGTTGGTTGTTTTTACAGATAGCCGAGAGCAGTACCTGCAAATATGGACGTTTGCTGTACTTAACATCATCACCACGAACCGCGTGCCAACAATCTTGTAGAGAGGTTCCACTGAACTTTAAAGGCATCTCTGGCAACGAAACAAGTGTGTAGACGAACTACTCTTAGGTCCTCTGTCAATCCGCAATTCGCTCAATGAAGACTTAGGATGCACTTCAGCTGAGCTGGTTTTTTGGCTATACCGCTTTCTTTACCCGGGCAGTACTTCGATGACACCACAACTGGTTCCACACCCATGACTCCTTTTACGCATGAGCTATGCCATAAAATAAATAAATAAATAAATAAATATGTGGCGCTGGTAGTGTGACAGGGCGGTCGGGGCCGACGGGGATCAGGTGCCCTGGTTGCGCACTAGTATGCATCTTGGTGATGATGCTAGACCCTACGTAGAAACAAGGTGGAGATATAAGACTAATACATATACTCAACACGAATCGACTATCCAAACACGATCGGAGCCGGCGACGACATGTCTGGGTTTTCTAAGAAAACTCGTGTATGTTGTCATTTTTGTTTAAACCACACACAAAGCCGATGCTAAACAGATGGGGCCAAGAATTTGTTCATAATCTCTTAATCACCAATAGGCTAATGGAATGTCAACACTTGGGAGATCACGAGCGAACGCCCATTTAATGGAGACAGAGAAAGAGAGTAATTGTTTGTATAACGGCGATAACCATAAAATCTAAAAGGAAAGAGAGAAAGAAGGATATAGAGAAATATGTTGGAAAAAGAAAGGGTGTGACCATACACCACTTAGGTAAGAGAAAGGACTTTGAGTTAGAACGAGAAGGCAGATCACAGTTACACGGCAGTTAGAGCCAGGAGACAGAACAGTTCAGTCGTGTCTGGAGCGCGCACGCCGATTCCCAGGTAAGACCCATCGTTTTCCTTAACATAGATTAATGACTTAATTATTCCAACTTGTGAAAATAATCGTTGCCAATGGATACGCACACACGCACAGAGAGATTACGGAATAGATTAGTGCCAAAGACATTTATTAAAAAGATAGACTTTGATTCAACGTTAGAAACAATGATTTTATCTTTGTTAATAATTATTTCATACCAAAAGACACTGATCGAGTTGTTTGCATTATTACTATTGCTTGTCTGCTTGAATAGCCTTTGCCTTCACAGAATCAACGAGCCATCATCATCATCGCCGTCATCCCGGCCTTGGAGGAAATTCGACCGACATCTTTTTTTATTGCCACTACGACGATCGGCCAGAGAGTGTTCATGGTCTGGCAAGATCACTGTGTAGAGAACCAGAAGTGCGAGCAGCGAGACAGAGACACGAGTGGAGTACATGTTTATCAGTGGTTCCGTGACGCGGAATCGAGTGGGGTACCTTGTTATAGTAGCAAATTAAAAGGTGAATTTTGGACGCTAAAACCTACACAATCAAAAAATGGTCTAAAATACACGACCTACCTTTTCTATTTTGATGTACATTAATTATTAATTTTTAGGAAGAAAATGTTTTCTTTTTAATTTTCATTTATTCAAAATTAACTAAAGTGGAAAACAATTTTTTAGTTATTGTTTCACTCCCTAACAGTAGACATAATTTAAATGAAATGATATTAATTACTACAATGCACGGATTTAAAAAAAAGGACACATGGGCTAGTTGAATTTAAATGGCATTTTAATTAGTTTAATGGTCCACGGTCTACTTTTTCTGTCTTTATGTAAAGAAAAGGTAGACAGTGAACATTAAATTAATTAAATTTTGTTAAAGTTTTGTTAAAGTGTTTAATTAAAATGACATTTTACCTAAGTCTAATGTTAAGGAGTTAAACAATAACAAAAGAAAATGTTTTCAATTCTCGTTGAAATGAAAATTAAAAAGGAAAATTGTCTTATTAAAAATTAATTATCTATTAATAATGGACACTATGTATTGGTCTGTCTGAAGCCGAAACTATATTATTAGTTTTTATCGCTCTCTTTTTATATCTATTTATATTTCAAATTCATATAAAAGTTTATGAACGCACATGACTTAAATTCAAGAAAGATAAATGGTTCCATCATGGATATTATTTTTTAGCGAAAATAAATTCAAGATTTTAGACTGGAGAGTGGATCATCTATAGGTCCGCCAAATATAAATTTTGTTACGCCGTCTTCTGAAACAATAACCTAACTTCCAGTTAACTTTCTTCTATTTATCGAAGAGAATTTAAAGATTTTGTTTTCTAAACACTTTCCCTGTAGTTACCTTTTACTTAGTTTAAAATGTAATGTATGTAATATGTAACTTAAAACAACTAGTAATTAATAATTAATGTACATGAAAAAAGAAAAGGTCGACTGTGGATTTGAAACCATTTTTCGATTTTGTAGGTTTTAGCGTCCCAAACCGCCCTCTCAATTTGGTACCGTCCTGCTACCAGAGCTCCACATATCTCTTTTTTTCTTTCTTTTTTTCCTTTATTTCTTTTAGGGAGCATCTCTTATTTTAATCAAAAATCTCATTTCAACTTTGAAAAAAGAATTTGAAAAATATCACAGAATATTCAATGATCAAATTCTCTTCAATATTTAATTCGTGTTCATTCTGTTTTTGTTAGTTCATTTCTCACCATTATTTACGAATTTATGCATTTTACTGTTAAAATGATTTGCATTAACTTGTATTCATTGAATTATTCAGACTACTTTTCTAATCTTGGATGTTATTGCAACAACGTTTCAGCCGATGTAATCTTCCACCTTCGTCAGTTGCATCTTGTCAAACCCATGGACACGTTGAGTAACGGATAAAGTTGCTAAGTGAAAATCTTCTGGAGGATAATAAAAGAAGAGTTACTTAAGGATTCTACCCGGTCATAACTCACGGAACGAAAACAATCTAGCAGCGTGAATTAAATAAGGGGTCCAGTTTGAAATTCCGTATAGATTCCCGAGATCGTCAAGACGCACCTGAAGCAAGTTGAAGGTTACATCGGCCAACACCTTCTAAGAATAATATCCAATATGAATAATCCAAATAATACAAATGATCAACCCTTATCTAAAAAAAATCAGAAACCAGATTTAGATTAGGTGTTAAATTACACCTAATCTAAATCTGGTTTCTGAATTTTTTTAGATATGGGTTGATCATTTGTATTATTTGGATTATTATGTGTATTTTTAACATGATTAAGCAATTTGTTCCAAACATATATTTCTCGATAAGAAAAAGACATTTTGGGTGTATTTGCTTCATTCTTTCCAAATTTAAAAATATGTAACCAATCCCAGCCGCGCGTATGCGTTTTTTAATTGCATAAATTCAGCTGTAATCGGAGAAGAATGGTGAGAAAACTGCACCAATAAAGACGCCTGCAATCACAAGACATCGCGGGGGCAGCGATTGTCTTTGTTGTAAGAAAGAGTTTCTATTCGCTCTTATAAAATTCAAGAGTGTGCACACATAACAGGGTGCGTTATAAGGATTGGCCTGGTCAATGGTCAAGTACTTACAAGTTGACACTTCTTTTATTCGTTTCTATATAATAATAATAAGGAGATCGTGTACACACAAATATATATATATATATATATATATATATAATGTTATTTCTAAATGCTAAGTGGAAATCATTATTTCCTTCACCAGAGTTCTTCACGTATAGGGAAGCATATATATATATATATATATATATATATATATATATATATATATATATATATATATATATATATATATATATATATATATATATATACAAATTATTTATTATTTAAAAACTATACGTTACATATTTCATAGAGATGCCATGGTTTCATTGGCATGGATAGATCATTACTGTTTAGAAAAGGTTCTTATCATTCATCCCAAATCGTCGGCGACTCAGAAAATGAAAACAGTTCAAAAATGGAAATTAACAATCACCGGTTTTATCGTCCGGTGAATTCGCTCTAGTGTCCCTTTTGGGGAAAGCACCGAGTTAATGGATGAGGTCTATATTGCTGTATGCGCCTTAATCGTAATTTTACAATTATAATAACAGTTTTATACTTAAACATAAGCACCCCCGCACCCTCAAATAAATATAAATATTACATATAAACCTTTTAATAACAGTTATACACGCCCACCTGGTAAAGTAATAACAGCCGGACACACCAAAATTCAACCCACGCGCTGATCAATAAATTACACTACACACCATCACCCCTAAATATAAATACACCATACAAACAGACAAACATACAGCATCCATAATAAACATTTTTCTTTCTAAAAAATACTAAGTTACGATTAGGACGAATACAGCTCACTTAAACAATTCACTGACCCCGCTCGGTTGAGTGTGGAACTCTTTAGTCACAGAAGAGTGAGACGCGACAGCCTAGCTAAATATACGACCGTCTTTTTGTCTGTCTGTCTCTCTCTCTGTTTGTCTGTTTGTCTGCGATAATTTTTGTAAATGTAAGAGGGGGCGCGGGTAACTACTATTTACTTAATTTTCATATAAGCGAGAGTCTTTGTAAACCTAAGAATTACATTGTGAAACTATTAATTATTTAATTTAGATTAAATAACATATAAATAAAGTATAAACAAATTTCACGGTGAACATGTGATTCAAACACACAATACGTTCAGTATCTTACTCAATATATTACTCTTTCAACTACTATATATAATGCTACCAAAACTCGCTCAAACAACAGGCGTGTTTTGCAATTTACATAATTCATTTCTTTTAAACTTAGCTAAAATATACGACCGTAGGGAGGATATTTTGGCTAGTCTAACAAATTAAAACACAAGATACAATTGAATGGCCGGTAGATGTGGAAGTTTGATTAAACAACTAAATTTAATTTTATGTATTGTACTAAACTCCACTGTACTTTTATCGGATTATTAAGAATTATAATATAAAGGATAAATTCTCTCTGTGCGGGTGTGTGTGTGTGTGTGTGTGTGTGTGTGTGTGTGTGTGTGTGTGTGTGTGTGTGTGCCTGTCTATCTGCCTGTCTATCTGCCTGCATGTCAGTCACAATTTTTTTTAAATAATGTAATATATAAATTGCAAAATTTGTCTCATTTCGCAATTAATAATAAATAAATAAATAAATAATAATAAAAAGAAGAAGAAGAAGTTGCGCGTGCGTGGTCCCCCTCTGTATATGACTCGATGTGGCGAGTGTAAAATGCAATAAATTTGGGGCATTTTTGACCCCCTTTGACCCCCTGGGGGCGCGAACCAAAATTTTTCTGAGGTCAAGGATGCTCATTTTATATCCAGAACATTTGCCTCTACATTTTGGCCAAGTTTCAGAAAAATTGAATGGATGGATCAAACGTTATGGGAGAAAAGGGTCATTTTTTGCCATTTTGGGGGCTTTTGACTCCCTGGAGGCGCGAACCAGATGTTTTCCAAGGTCAGCGATACTTATTTTCTATTAGGAACAATTGGCTCCATATTTTGGCCAAGTTTCAGAAAAATTGAATGGATAGATGAAAAGTTATGGGGCAAAAAATGTCATTTTTTGCTATATCGGGGCCTTTTGACCCCCTGGGGAGCTAACCAGATTTTTTTTCAAAAATCGGAGAATGTCACTCTCTAACCTGACCAAAGTTACAACTTCATGCAAAATTTCAGAGAAATTCAATGGATGATTGCGGAGAAAAATCCGGACGGACGAACGGACGGACATGCCTCAAAACATAAGTCCCCCGATTTTATAAATAAGTTGCCAATTTTTAATACTAGTAGGTTTGATAACATAAACTTTCGGTTAGTCTTGACAAGATATAGACAGTCAAGTGCAGACTGTATATATAAATCTACACACCACCTGGCACCAATAGACAGAGAATCGGATATAGAACGACCAGAGAGGTCCGTCGGCTTAGTTTAATGGTCTTCTTTTGCTTGCGTTATTGAATAATCCAATATGAGGTCGCTAATAAACTAACCCCCTTTCCAGAAAAAGAATGTTTGTGATGATAGCCTGCTAGAACCACCCTGAACCAATACTACAATTTGATCCGGCCAGGATGCCCAATGGTCTGTGCCAAGGGCAATTGGGATCTTAACTCTTAAGTTAATAATAAAAAATGTCAGATTTTACTTATTAAAAAAGTGTTCTTAAGTGATATTATTAAACGCTCCACACAAAAATATGTTAACGGTTGTGTAGAACAAGATCCACTCTCTCTACCAGGTAAAGTGTGTATGTATATTAGGCTAAACTTGTTTCGAAGCCCGTATAACATTTGTATGAGAGATGCTTAAATATTTGTGTAAGGCGCTTCTTCTGGTCTCGTTTATGATTTTTCGATCTTTTCACTTGTGAAAATCTCCGGTAGTGTTGAAGAGATAATCGCCATTGTCTATTATAACGGGATTGGCCTGAGAGACTACGTCATCTCAATGTGTCTATCACCGCCCAAACGTCTGCCGTTTATCCAATTTTTGGTAGGCTGTAATCAATGTTGTTGGGTGTGTCCGTCAATCCAGACATTTGGAAACGGAGGCAGACTTGCAAAATGCGGCCAACATCAAAAACAAAAAGCAGCCACAAGCTTAGCAATAAGCGTTGCCATCATCCACCATCGCTCAGACCTTTCAATGTTCTGACTCCAACCCCACCCCACCCTGAAAAATCCACATTCACAGTTTATGGTAAAGTGAAATGGAATTTAAAGGCTAATAAGACGACAGCAATGCCACAATTTATTTTTTTTATCTGTTGGCGACCATATCATTCACACACGGCAGTGTGTGAATGATATTCTTACTGTCATCATTTACCCAATCGTGACCAATTCTTGGGCTTGTCATTAATTCAGTTTTCATCCAAATTTGATGCGGTTTTTTTTTTTGCACTAGAATTGACTAGTAATAAAATGTAGTAAATTAAAATCCTATTTCGAGATTAAATTCATAATATTGCATTTCGTTTTCTTCGTAAACAAGTCAGCCATTTTGATATTTTGTTAATAGTTGAAATAATAAATCCATTACTTCGTGTTCAACATTTGAAATGAATTTGGAAGTATTTTAACTATCGAATAGAAAGTCATTTAAACTTTTTAAAAAATAAGTTTAAATGACTTTCTATTCGATAGTTAAAATACTTAGCAAATCTTCATGTATTAAAAGCCCCATACACCAAGATAATATTTAGAAATAGTTGTAAAAAGAGGCTAAACCCCCCCCCCCCCCCAAAAAAAAAAAAAACAATTTTTTTAAAAAATATTTTAGAATATTTATGGTTCCTTAATATTAGAGCGGCACGCGCGAAAATGTTTTTGTTGATTTTGGACAACACGTGCTACACGACATCGTTAAATATTTAAGTTGAAAAAACTAATTTTGAATTAGTTCAAAATGATAATTGACTTGTCGTTGACGCATGAATGTGTACTCAGCAGTGTAAGAAATTCATTTTTTTTATCTTGAAAACAAAATTGGAAAAGTGGTCTAAATGTTACTAACAATTAATTTCAAATCTATGGTATAATAAACAATTAAACACACGGGATGTTCACCGCCACACACTATGCACTATGTGACATCATTGAAGTTTTACTTACAGACAATCATTCAGTTTCCAGTTTCACTTTGGAACAATAAAATGTAATTTTCACAATTAAAGTTTATATTTTTTATTAAAACAAAATAGAAAGGTTAAAACTAAAACATATTCATCGATATTTAAAGAATTTTAATATTATTTTAGAATCAGATACGGAAATAAAATCTTATTGGGGCCAATTAAAACTTTAAAAGTAACTTATTATTAAAAATAGATTAACTGTTTATATTTATTCTAAATTAATTATAAATTTACTATAAATAAATTAAGGAAAATTATTAGAAAACCATTTGACAGATGGTTTTCTAATAATGTTCTATTACAAATCCATACCTTCTATATAAAATTTTAAATTCTATAATGAAATTAATAAAATGAAATATTATAGCGATTATGATCTTCCATGCCTAGTTTTCTGTCGGCAAACTAATTGTTGCTATTCTGATCGCTCGGACATTATTTTTAATCGTACAGACATTTTTTGGATAATTATTTAATTTTTAGTAAAATGTACGTAGATATTTTTAATTCAGTGTCTTGAGATCTTTAAAAGAGTTCCAGAAAAGTGATATTTATATTTCAAAAGATTTTTGAAAAAGATTTTTTGAATTTTTGGAATTTACTGGATTTCTGTGTTTTTTAGCCATAGTGAGAACATTTTTCATTCTAAAAGTTTTTTTGACACGTAGAAATAGTTTTTTTAGAGATTAACTTTAAGTTTTTACCTTTCGAACATAATCAAATTTTATCTTAAACAATTAAATAGATATAATGAAAATGAGTTTTAAATGACTTCGTGGGTATAAGCCACGTCTACATTCTACGGTATACATATTTTTTAATCGCACTGGAGGACTTTAAAGTATCTTTGAAAATGTTATATTTAGATAACTGTCGATAAATTTGTAATTTGTAGATGAGTACAATCAGCCCCCCCCCCCGTAAAAATATGAGATTATCCTTTTTTAGGCAGTTTCATGTTGGAAAAAAACGATTATTTCAGAATTTAGAATTTTGCATAAACATTTAGCGTAAAATTATCACCCATTTCTGTCCGATTGCTATCTGGATAGCGTTTTAAGAGCATATATCCAAATAATTTTTTTTGCTAAGAGAGATAAATTGTTTTTTTTTTTGATGGGGGATTAAAAATCCATTAATCCTCCACTAACGCTATGTCCGGGTGGAACCCCCCCCCCCGCCTAAAAAAACTACTTTAACTCTATCAATTACCTTAAGTCTTGGTGGCAAAAAAAATAACTAGAACTGTTACATACTTTCTTAGCCTTTTTGCTAGGAGCAATATATAGTATCAATTTTGTATAATTTTGTATTTTTTGTGGCAATAAATATTGCAAAGTGTAGTATCTGTTCTGATACTACACTTCATTTTTTCTGTCCTCGGTCAGTGAAGGAGAAATTTTCATTTTTGTTATAATCCAGAGTTCCTCTTTTTAGAGATATGGAATTTTCACACATAAAAAAATGACCTTTTGTCTAACTCTAACTTCATGGGGACTAGGAACTAGAACGTTTACATGTCATTCAAATGCCATCTAGTCGGAAAGTGAGTGATCATTTTACGTAAAAAAATTTATGCAAAATTGATACTCCAATCTAAATTCTAAAATAATTGGGTTTTTCCACAAGTTTTTCATTGTTCATACATAACGACCTCACATAAGTATAATCTCATTTTTTGGAGGTGAGGGGATGATTTTGCTTCGGGTCCTCATAAACAATAATACTAAAAAATTACTAATCTTGAAATTTGCAATCGCATTAGATTTTAGATTTTATTTTACGTAAATTTGATTATTGTAAAAATGTTTAGAAAATATCTAAATATTAAAAATTTAAATGTAGAATGTTCTTATTTTCACATGTTTTTTTTAATTAAAAAAGATTGGCCAACTTTTTTTAAAACCATTTAAAACATATAATAGTGATTTTTTACAAGTTTAAAGTTCATTATTGGAAAATAACATTCCACATTAACTGAATGTTTTATTTATATCGGAAATGGTGTTGAATGCTTCAAAAAGCAATGTAATCTGCTAATATATTTCTCACACAATTTTGGAAGGACAAACTGCTTCAACAAAGGCCAAATTCGCCAAATTTGACCTTGAAACCCTGTTTTATATTAAGCTCGTTTTATTTTTTAAAACACGCCTACTTTGCACCAATACCCAATGGCCACTTTCATTTAAATACAGTAAAAACAATTAGTTACCTAAATTCGAAACAACAATTAGTCCCTCAAATTCGAAACAACAAATAGTCCCCATGATCGAAACAACAATTAACAACCCAAATTTGAAGCAACAATTAGAATCAACTTCACTCCTGTGTTTCTGTTCTATTTCGATTCCGATTTTTTTTAAATAAGCATTCTCATTTCAAATA
The DNA here is from genome assembly GCA_963556195.1 of Sepiola atlantica. Classification (NCBI taxonomy): domain Eukaryota; kingdom Metazoa; phylum Mollusca; class Cephalopoda; order Sepiida; family Sepiolidae; genus Sepiola; species Sepiola atlantica. The sequence continues at coordinate 54,218,654 of OY744541.1, forward strand.
TTAATAAGAAAATAAGAACAATAAGCCGTACTTGTGTGGTCCCCCTCTGTATGTGACTCGATGTGGCGAGTGTAAAATGCAATAAATTTGGGCAATTTGGGGCATTTTTACCCCCCTTTGACCCCCTGGGGGCGCGAACCAAAATTTTTCTGAGGTCAAGGATGCTAATTTTATACCCAGAACAATTGCCTCTACATTTTGGCCAAGTTTCAGAAAAATTGAATGGATGGATCAAATGTTATGGGAGAAAAGGGTCATTTTTTGCAATTTTGGGGGCTTTTGACCCCCTGGAGGCGCGAACCAGATTTTTTCCAAGGTCAGCGATACTTATTTTCTATTAGGAACAATTGCCTCCACATTTTGGCCAAGTTTCAGAAAAATTGAATGGATAGATGAAAAGTTATGGGGCAAAAAATGTCATTTTTTTGCCATATCGGGGCCTTTTGACCTCCTGGGGAGCTAACCAGATTTTTTTTCAAAAATCGGAGAATGTCACTGTCTAACCTGACCAAAGTTACAACTTCATGCAAAATTTCAGAGAAATTCAATGGATGGTTGCGGAGAAAAATCCGGACGGACGGACGGACGGAAATGCCTCAAAACATAGGCCCCCGGGGGACCAATTAATATGAAAAGCAGTGAATTGGATGAAAAAAATTGAAGAAAAATAACCATGCCGAATCCCAAGGAAAAAAGTGAATTTGCAATACCTATGAGAAATATAAAAAACTATATCAAACAAATTATAGAGAAAAGAAAAAATCGAGAATAATAAAACAAATAATGCTAAACGACAAGACAAATATAGAGAAAAGGTGAATTTAAAAAAGACATATTGAATATCAAAAAAGTATCAAGAAAAGAAAAAAGATGAAAATTCAAATTCTAATAATACGAAACGGCTAGAGAAGTATAGGAAAGAAAATTAAATATATTAAAAATATATTAAAACAAGAACAATTTATCAAACAAATTATAGAAATAATAAAAAAAATTATTAAAGAAGAAAAATTAGAAAATATATACTAAAAAAGATTTTATTCAAACTTACAAGAAACAATTTTTTGACTGGAAAAATAGATTGAACAAATTTTCTAATATTTTTGTTCAAAAAGCTATTATCATTCACAAATTAACAAAATCTTATTTAGTTTATAAAAAAGGAAAAATAGAAGTAATTACAAAAAAGGACTTAACAAAGTTCCTCAAGCATACAATTTTGCTTTGGGCATTAAAAATTTCATGTTCAAAAATTTTCAAAATACTGCAAAAACTGTTAATGATTTTGTCAAAAATGTTGAAAAGAATGGACTGTTGGCAGTTTATTGGGGGCAAGATTTGTGCCATACTTTCACTAATGAGGAATTTGTGTTTAAGTAGAATGTCCCATTGTATGTTTTGAGATGTCATGATTTCGAAACTACTGAATGCCAAACAAATGATTGTGAATGCAAAGATCCTGGCCAACCAGATCAAAATAATGATAAATAATGATAAAGAAATTATACAAGATGAAATTGATCAATTGGTAATGGATGGATGCTTGCCTCGTCTTTGTGACACTAATGAAGGGTATACTGATGAAAGAACTCAACTTTTGGAAACACGAAAAATACATAAAGCAATTCAGGAAATTATACCTGATTTGACTGTGAAAGAAATTCGCAAAAAAATTGAAAGAATTTGAAGAATGCAATGGCATTCATAGTTATTATATGTATTGTTGTAGACAATCTGACTTCACCAATAAACTCATTAGTTAGCATTATAAACATTTTAGAATGATATCGCTAGTATTAAAGTTGATTCTGTTAATAGCTGTTTGTTTTTTTGTTTTAATGTATAAAGCTTTTAATATATAGAGTTTTTGTTTATTAGTAGTATGTTCTAATGTTGTGGTGTAATCTAAGAGTTTTCGAAATTTGCAGCGGAGGCAGGAATGCTGGTTAGTTAGGTGCTGAGCTATGTCGCTGGTAAGGGATAAATGCATTCTCAACCTCTTCGACAAAGTTGTCGTAGTCTCCCCATGGTTCATCTTATCCAAACTCTGGTCGAGGGGGAAGAATTATTGGTAATAAGGTTAGCGGTTTTTAATTTAAATGATAAGTTTTTGTTTTTTTTATTTGAGTCGGTGGGGATAACGTTTTTATTAATAATATTTTTAATACCTGTTCATCAATTTTATAATTATGATGAAACTGGTTTCGGAAGAATAATTTTATAGATGTGTTGAGTGGATGATCGGATTTATTAATACCGTTGTGGGGATTATTTTTAAACTGTCTAGTTTGTTGGTCAATTTTATAATTAGGGAAGCCATTATTTATTAGAGTTTGTTTTATATTGTTGTATAGATGTTGGAAGATAGTTGGGGAGGAGGAAATTAGTTTGGCTCGAGTTAATACGTTTTTAATAATACCTATTTTACATCTGGATTTTTATTAGAAGGTTTTTGATACGTGGATGTGGAAAATTGATTGTGGTTCGTATCTTAGTAGAAACACAACAACATTAGAACATACTACTAATAAACAAAAACTCTATATATTAAAAGCTTTATACATTAAAACCAAAAAACAGCTATTAACAGAATCAACTTTAATACTAGCGATATCATTCTAAAATGTTTATAATTCCCGCCAAAACTACCTATTAATATCAACACCATGGTCTTTATCTGATTCCCCTGACAATGGACCCGGATTGGTTCGAAAGTACTTGGGACAGCAACGATTACGGCCAATTCCTCGCCGAAACAAAGACCCTGATTCAGCTAATGAAACGGATCCTCACAAAGATATGTAGACATAAGTTGTCTGTCATATTCAACGATATATATATATATATATATATATATATATATATATATATATATATATATATAATGAAGGAGAATGGAAAGGAATTAGAGAAAGCAAAAGCCAAATCAGAATTCAATTAAAAAGTTCAAAGCAAGGTATATTCCGCAAAAAGGCAATTTATTCAAGTAAAATTTACCTTAAGCCAGGCTTTTCAAAGATCAAAATCTTATCATCAGAGGAAGTCGCTGGGATAGATAAGTTGGCAATGGCCAAGATTTAAAATTTGAAAAAATGAAATAAAAGTTGTAGGGAAAGAAACGCAGGGCAAAACTGTGCCAGGGTGCAAGCAAATGTCCGATTGCCAAAAAGTCCAGTGTCGAAGAGTCCAGCGGAGAGAATAAGATGTAGATAGGTAGGTCGTTAGAGGCACGAGAAGTAATGAGAGAGGTTTCAAAGTTAAATTCCAAGAAGCCACAACTTCAGGTACGGCGAAAATAGAAAATCCAAAAAGGGTAAAAAGTCCAATAAGAGGTACATTCGATGATGCAGGCAGGCGTCGGAGGAGATTAAGATGGAAAATATTCGCCATTAAAGATACTTCCCGGGCAGAGATGACAAAGGAAAGTGTTTTAAAGTGGGAAAAGGGGCAGCGAGAATATTTAAAGCCTGTCCAGTTGAGAAAGCCGGCTATAAATGAAGAAAAGCAAAGACAGTGAAAACAAGAATATAATATGCGACCAGTAGGCAAGGGAGGAAACGGGTAATTTTCCCTGCGAGCTTAAGACTAATCTTATTATCTATTTTTCATTCTTTATTCTTTTATTTTCTTATTTCTACTTTTTATACTATTTTTATCTTTATTTTTTATCTTTACTCTTTTAATTTTTAACTCATTTTTCTAGTCCTACCCTTCATATATATTTTGCCTCATTGTTTATATCTAAGGTCATTTGATTAAACATCTAAACCCCGAACTCTGTTCTTATACATATTCTGATATTTTAACCCCTTATCCTAACATTCGTTAACTCACCCCCACTCCTTTCTTCCCCTTTTCTAGTTGAATCCTAATTCGCGCTAACTTCCAATTTCAACTTTATGTTTCACCCCCCCCCCACTTTCACACTCTTAGTTTTATCCGCATTCCTTCACCGCATCGCTTCCTTTCTCCTCCCCTCTCTCTTTCCTCGTACCCGTCCCTTTCTCCTCCCACACACCCCTTACCCGTTTCCTCCCTTGCCTACTGGTCGCATATTATATTCTTGTTTTCACTGTCTTTGCTTTTCTTCATTTATAGCCGGCTTTCTCAACTGGACAGGCTTTAAATATTCTCGCTGCCCCTTTTTCCCACTTTAAAACACTTTCCTTTGTCATCTCTGCCCGGGAAGTATCTTTAATGGCGAATATTTTCCATCTTAATCTCCTCCGACGCCTGCCTGCATCATCGAATGTACCTCTTATTGGACTTTTTACCCTTTTTGGATTTTCTATTTTCGCCGTACCTGAAGTTGTGGCTTCTTGGAATTTAACTTTGAAACCTCTCTCATTACTTCTCGTGCCTCTAACGACCTACCTATCTACATCTTATTCTCTCCGCTGGACTCTTCGACACTGGACTTTTTGGCAATCGGACATTTGCTTGCACCCTGGCACAGTTTTGCCCTGCGTTTCTTTCCCTACAACTTTTATTTCATTTTTTCAAATTTTAAATCTTGGCCATTGCCAACTTATCTATCCCAGCGACTTCCTCTGATGATAAGATTTTGATCTTTGAAAAGCCTGGCTTAAGGTAAATTTTACTTGAATAAATTGCCTTTTTGCGGAATATACCTTGCTTTGAACTTTTGAATTGAATTCTGATTTGGCTTTTGCTTTCTCTAATTCCTTTCCATTCTCCTTCATTTCTACCTGCTCTATCCTGGATATTGAGCTGTATACTCTTCACAATAGGGTTTTACCTTTCCTAAAAGTTCGCTTTTAGTACACCTCTTTATATATATATATATATATATATATATATATATATATATATATATATATATATATATATATATATAATTCTAGCTATAATTCTAATATCAAGGGAATAAGAAAAGGCAGTTTCTCACATACTGAAAAAAATTATACAACGGGGGATGCTCAATATTAAAAATAGAGCATAATAATAGTTAAAAAAATCAAACAAATAAAACATAATTCACGTTTGAGCAAAGATTTGTTTAATTTAAATGTACAAAGGGGGAGTTTAGTTTACGCATAATCTCAGAAATTTCAGAATAACAAATTATTTCACATAAGAGGCAAAAAATGTCAGCCAATATATAGTAAAAGAATTTATGTAGAAATAGATATAGAATAAAACAATTTTTGGTTGATGAAATTATAAAATTCGGGGAGCATCAATGATTTCTTAATTTTTTAGGCAGCTGTAAATTGCATAAACTCTAATCCAATCTTAGGAAATATGTCACTGCGCAAAAACAGTTTTACTTTGAGAAACAAAATAAAAGTTCAATCGATCAAGCAGGTCGGCAAATTTAGAATAAATTAGAAGATATGCTCCGAACAAATATCTTCCTCATACCTGGAACACAGATTCGGTATAAAAACTGGAATAAAAACAAAAGCGGACGAAAAGAACAGAACCGTAAACTGGCAAGCGTCCATTATAATTTTTCTTACATCGTAGCGATTATACCGAATCTGTTTTCCAGGCATGGGGAAGATTCATTCCAGAGTCAAATCGGCAGTCAGCTGAGTGGACAGCAGCATGTAAAAGCGGCTCAAAGTGACCAAAGATGCAAACATAAGTAAGCAAGTATTTGGTCACCGTATTTTGGGATGCACTAGGTATTTTCTTGAAAAAAGAAGATAATAAAATAGCGAATATTATTGGTGCGTTTGAAGGAAGAAAAAAAGCGCTCTTTCACCAAGACATTGCACCGTGTCACAACGATGGCAACACCACTAGAATTTCACTTCGAATTGCTTCCGCCCCACCCTATTCTCCAAATATTTCCACAGCGACTACTGACTCAAAAGAATACGTAGGGAAAGACATTTAGCTACAATGTAGAAATGATATCGAAAACTGAGGCGTAAAGTGCATATCGTTCTACAAAAAAAGGCATCAAATTGTTAAAGAAGCGTTGGAATCAGTATAGAAGGAGACTATGTTGATGGATAAAGACGAATTTTGCCTAAAAGTTGTTGGTTTATTAGTTAGGCCCGGGACTTATCGAGTGATGTGTTTCAAATTTAATCAAAATCCATTAGATGATTTTGATTCTAGAAAATGTCTTAAATTTAAGGCTTAAGCTTAAGAATTCTGAAGAAGAAATTGAAATTCAGGAAATCTTGCTTAATTGATGTTCAATGACTATGGATCAAATGCAAGTCTGAAATATTTGAATTTTGAAATGGAAGGTTTTGCCCATAGTATGCCCCTTAAAACCCCTTCCCAAAAAACAGACATTTGAGGAATATTTATTAATTGAGGTCTAATATATGTATAATCTTAAAATTTCACAAAAGTGGGAGATATCTGAATTTTAACGCAGTATTTCCATACTCTTTTAGCACTTTTGCATAAAACTAGATTAAACTTAACATAACCTACATTACCAACTCTTAAGCGTAGCAGCTGTGTTCGAACATTCATAATGATCGGTTAATAAGTTTAACACATACAAATATATAAACATTTACACATACCTAACTTTTTTTACAATGAGGTCACCGCTTATCAAGGCCCAAATGTTACTCGAGGATAAGCCTTAAATAGTTTGACTGGTGGACGGTGAGACAACATCGCGAACACCAGTGCAGTTGTTGTAGCGGGGCAGATATTGATTATTTACGGGGACGGTTTAACAAGAACCTGTTTACATTGGACTTGAAGACGGCCACATTGTAGTCGGCTGGGAAGCAGGATCGCGTCACTGTGTTTCACAGATGGGCAATTCTAGGAAAGAAACTGTATACCTGAGATCAGCAACAGGTCCCACCAAGAATAGAATGTGTAGACACAAATACACATTTAGAAATATAGCTCTTAGGAATCGTACAAACCTAGCGTCACATATTTGGTCCCTTAAAGAGTCAAATACTCCTTATACCCTTAGTTGACAGATAATCAAGAAGGTTAAGTCGTATAAGCCAATTGACAGATTCTGTAAATTGTCTGAGCTGAAGCCTTGACAATCATAAAATAAAATGGCCAATTACTAAACATGAGAGAGGAAGTTCTGTCTCTATGTAATCACAAAATTTGGTATAAATATAACCATTTTAAGGTTCCTCGGTCCTAGAACAATTATCCTTGGTCATCCCCATCTATCTCTAGCCTAAATACTAAACGTTTAATTTAACACCTGATGACGGATATTTTAAGGTGGGTCAGACTTAATACACTCTCTTATTAACCTTAACATTCTCTACAACCTATGTTTTCCTCTCTATATCTTTCGTTTACCATACCCTACCATTTATCTTTCGTCGTAGGCATGTTTCTTTTATTCTCTTTAGGGTCAAATAGTTCCATACATTACTGTCGCTAATACAAGCCTCTGCCTGAATTAGCCTATTCCACTCATCATATAGTCTAATAAATGACCTTTAGAATAATAAGCTATAACTAATGATCCATAACGTATACTGAATTCAAAACCTACCCTTACCCCTACCCTAGACAAGCGATAAATATTTATTACTGTTGATATAACAATCGGCTTCCATTAGTGTTATTGATTTAATAATCGACACTATAATTGAAGCACCAAATATTTAAACTCAAAACAACATCGCTATAAAGGCGACGAAAACGGACTTATCCCCCTTGTACCATCTGTATTCGCTGAGAGGCTGAAACCAATTATTGCCTCCATTTAATTACACCGATTCCTAAGAGCTATATTTTTGAATTTGTATTTGTGTTTACAAGTTCTATTCTTGATGAGACCTGCCGTTGATCCCAGGTATACAGCCTCATTTGTAGGGTATCTTATAGTAGTAGGAACAGAAGAAGGGTTGGGGGCATTGGCATGTGAGGAGATTTCATCAGAATCCCAATTCCCATCAGCTGTCCAAGTGTTAGTAATGTCAGTAATGTCATTGCGTAAAGTAGTCCCCCGTGTGACCGTGCGTAAGGGGGCTATTCAATTAGACGCGCCATATGCAATCTGGAGTGTCTACTTAAAATTGTTAGTCTATCTAAAGCTGGTTTGTTTTTTTTCTGTGGGACGACATTTATTTGAACTGTTCATTATCAAAGGGAACGAATATTTCGACACCCGACCTTCGTTTTTCCAAGCGTTGAAGTGACTTGCTTTTTTGCGATCTGATTTGATAGATGTCTATAACTTTGCTAATAAGTAGGAATCAAATAAACCTGAAGAAATATCATTTTACGCATTCAATGTTTCAAATCGAGAGATATCTAGGAATTGAAATAACTATGAAGATTTAATATATAAATAATAACAATGTCTATCCGCTGGCTGTTATTAAGGTATAGTATTGCCTGTTATATAGTCTCTTTGTGTCTACCATATATTAAGCCGTGTGACTATATCTTATCTCTATCTATCTCTATCTCTCTTTCTTTCTCTCTCTCTCTCTCTCTCTCTCTCTCTATATATATATATATATATATATATATATATATATATATATATATATATATATATATATATATGGTCTTGACTTTTCGAAGGGGAGGCACCCTGATTATTATTTTTTTAAACTGCGAAGCACAACCAAAACAAACAGCGTTTATTTCAACCGTATTGTGATAAATGTTCAGTAAATATTCATTATCGTCTTGACTTTTCGATGGAGTGAACCGAGGGACATCCAAAACAAACAAAATGTGTTTGTATTGGAAACGCGTTTGTTTCAACCGTATTAATTGTGATAAATGTTGAGTAAATATTCATTATTGTCTAGACTTGTCGTAGGGGTGGAACCCTGACTATTATTTTTTTTTTTTAAGCGAAGTCTAATCAAAACAAACAAACTTATTTTGTATAGGACACACATTTCTTACAACTGTATTAATTGTGATAAATGTTCAGTAAATATTCATTATTGTCTTGACTTTTCGAAGAGGTGGAACAGTATTATTATTTTTTATAAAAAGCGAAGTACAATCAAAACCAAATTATTTTGTATCAGAAACGCATTTGTTTCAACAGTATTATCGTCTTTATTTTCGAAGGGGTGGAACCCTGATATTATCATTTTTTTATAAGCGAAGCACATCCAAATCCAAAAAATTGTTTTGTATTAGAAACGCGTTTGTTTCAATCGTATTAACTGTGATAAATGTTCAGGAAATATTCATTATCGCCTTGATTTTCGAAGGGGTGGAAACATTATTATTATTATTATTATTTTAAAAAGCGAAGCACAACCCAAAAAACAAACTTATTTTGTATTGGAAACGCGTTTGTTTCAACCGTATTAATTGTGATAAATTTTGAGTAAATATCCATTATCGTCTTGACTTTTCGAAGGGGTGGAACCCTGACTATTATTTTTTTTAAAGCGAAGCACAACAAACTTATTTTGTATTAGTAACGCGTTAGTTTTAACAATATTAATTGTGATAAATGTTGAGTAAATATTCATTATCGTCTTGACTTTTCGAAAGGGGGGAACTCTGATTATTATATTGTTATATATATATAATTATTAGCGGGGGCGTAGAAATCATTGGTATAGTACCCAGGCGTGATGCTACTTTACTCGGCGAGATGAACCCGTAGATCTTATTAAGTCATCCATCTAAGAGATGGAAACTCCGATATAAAACCTGGGCTCTACATCGTCTGTCAGTGATCTTGTATCGGCTTGTAACTGAAACCAGACTTTGTAGAAAAAGAGCGCACGTTGCGTATCGTACAAACGCAGAGTATGGTCATCTACATGTATAGATATCCCTACAAGACCTACAGCGATGAAGACCTGTAAAAATAAACCGGACCTGCTGAACAATATGCGCGACCACAATCGGGCATTGCAATATTTGTAGGTATGGCCTTCTTCTTTAAAGAAGTGGCAAATATATATATATATATATATATATATCACGTTATAATATAAAAAGAAAGTTCAGATCGATTCGAATAGGAATCATTTTCCAAATGCAAAATGTCGGCTCAATATTGAGAATATTAAATGAGTATATATTATAAATAAAATATTAAATTCAAATTATACCATTTTATAATTTAATAACAGTTTCGTAACAAAATAATTTTTACAGATTTTTCTAGAAGAGTTTGAAGGTAAACAAAGGTAATCTATGCAGTTTACTCCAAATTACAGTCCCTCATCATCAGAAAACCGAACAAAAGATACATCCTAAGGCAATCCGGATAAAAAATCAGAAAAATGACCTACGAAATCGTAAAATGTATACGAAAGGAATTTGACGATGTAAAAGTGAAAATACAGCTAATAAAGAACAACTTTATTTCTTTGTAATAAATCTGATTTTTGTTTCTTTATGTCTTCGTTACTGCCAACCTAAGTACATAACAAGTAGATATTGCAAGACGTCAAATTCGTATTCGAAGTCAGAGGAATTCGGTTGTGTTTACGTTTGACTATTCAAACTATTCGTTTGACGAGTTCTTCATTTTGATTGTTGATTGGCGCATCAGTTATCAACCTCTCGCCGTTCTTCAACGGTGATAGCAACCAAATTCTGAAAGGATTACTTTCAAATAATTTTCAATCGCTTTAGAAGGACGATGGATCTCTTCACCCCACTCCGCCTAAAACACCAGAATTCTTTAGGGATTTTACGTTTAGGTTTTATTTGGAGTAGGGAACTCTTTTCCTATATATTTTTTTTATATATTTTAAATGTTTTTATTTTTACATTTTCGGACAGGTTGGACGGATTCATGCCAACTTTTGCCCCCCCCCCCCCCCCCCCAAAAAAAAAACTCGTTCTACAAATGTTTGCCTTTTGATTATAAACAATTCCATTTCTGGTGTGACATTGCTAAATATCAGGGTTTGGTTTGTCCGTTTGATGACATATCAAGATTTTAGGGATTATTTAATGTCCAAACATAATACATAAAACAAAATACATAAAAATAATACGTAAACATAATACATCAAAATAATAAATAAAACATAATACATCAAAATAATACATAAAACATTTCACTGCAAACGATTCATTATATACGCTTAACCGACTGTTATTTGTTTGTTTTGTTCTTGTTTCATACCTTTTCCAACGGTATCAGAACCCCTTTTTGTCGAAGAGCAAAGTGTAGAATCTCTTTTGATATTGCACTTCATTTTTGTGTCCTCGGTCAGTGAAGGAGATTTTTTCTGGATTGGGGCATCTTATTATCAAGACAATTACTCTCGTGGTACTTTTCGATAATGCTTCGAATTGTCGATCAAGAAACATTTAAATGCTTTCAAAATACCCATCAGCTTGCCTGTACACATCAACTATTTTCATTCAGATCTTCTCAAGTTCAGCATTCTTTACTATGTTTGCAGACACTACCATTCATCGCGGTACGTGGCATTCAAATATTCTTCTAGACTGTTATAGAATCAAGTCAATATTTTTTAAATAAATTTGAAAGTGTGATTGTACTTAATATAAAATTAAGAAGTAAAAGGCATTAGAATTATCAAAAGCGAAGTCATGAGTGTAAAACAAAACCGAGTAATTGTGTGAAGCGAAGTGGAACACGTCCACTCAACTCGAACCCCATTGATAGAAAGAAACAGAATATTCGATTCGTCGGCGAATTTAGATATTTTTTGGTTACCAAAATTAGAGAGTTTGGGAAATTTATTCTTTTATTGGCTGCGAGATGTGCGAGGGTGGGGGGTCAACATATTGCTACGGTTGATTTTATTTAGGTAAAAGTAAAGGTTACAGCAAATATTTTAATATAAAATAAGAAAACACAATGCATGTAAATATTCCTATTCACCTTAGGCACAAGGCCCGAATCGTTATGGGAGGGGGGTTCGTTGGTCATACAATTGGTCCATGAGCACTTTACCCTTAGCTAGATTCTCTCACCAAAATACCTCATTCTCTCTGTGGGTTGGACCTACTTAGGTGATCCCCAATTTGTTTAAATATATTTTATTTTCAAAATTCATTTTGGGGGAGTGGGACAATATTTACAATTTTTTTAAATATGAAAATAAATATGAAAAAGGTTAGTAGTGCCCTCCCAACCCCCTGCTAAGTGATAGACTGCTCACTGTTTTCCGGTTGCTCCGAAAACAAGTAGGTCAGTCTCTAATTGGGAGTGGGAATTAAGAAGGGGGGGTAAAAAATAAAGTGCGTCCGGATGGGATGTGGGAACGGGTGGTGGTGTCCTCCAAGATGTACGGTGACCTGGGCTAAAACAAAGTGTGGGGGAGTGGGCATCTTTGGGGGCTCTCTAGTACCAAAAAACAAAAACAGGGTCAGACCGCATTCTCTCTACAAGCTAAGGGTCTTTGTTAAAATAAGCTTGAGGGGTGGGTTCCGTAGAACCCAGGACCGCGTGTGCCATGCCTAAGCAGGGAACATGTGTTCATACCTGGCGCCTCGACGGATGCACAAGCTAGTGTCGTGCACCCACCTCCTATCGAACTCCGTGCGGTGTAGTCTCCTCCAATCGCATCTGATCTTCACTCTGAGCTGGTGCTTAAAGTAGACGATCAGATCACGATCGGAAACAGATTCAACCCCATGGACCTCGTCAAGACGTGTAACCCACATCACCATTCTTGCTACGGCTAGGATGGTTAGAAAAACCATTCTTTTCTCCCTAGGCCACGGCGGGGCTACGTTGTGGACAACCAATGCTTCATGCATTTGGATGCTCGGCATCGATGCGAGCCGTTACCTCTCCGACATACGCCCAGAGTAGCCGAAGTTTGCTGCAAGCGAAAAAGGCGTGCTCGGCCGTTTCTCTTTCGCGGTCGTCGCAGCGCTGGCAGTAAGGATCCGTCCTCACTCTATCTCTGGTGAGCTTGTCGTATAGGGGCAGCGCGTTCCGGACCAGTCGCCAGGTCAGAGAGTACTCAGAGTTGTTGAGGTGACTCTGGCCTGGCGCCCAACTCCACTGAGAGCGGATCTCCTCCTCCGACTATCCCAGCCGCTCCCCAAGCGGATCCGAAGCGGACCTCTCCACTAACTCCCGATATAGTCTTTTCCTCGGCTGTGTAAGAGCCCTAGGCCCCGGCAACGTCTTAAGCGCGGCTCGGCATTCGGTGAGGAACTTCGGTTCTCCCCTCGGTCTACGACGGGCTTCGACCTCGGGGGCGGGTATGAGGCCGCGGAAGGCTTTCCAGACCGCAGGGACCCAAGGAAGATCATCTGTCAAAGAGCGACCCAGAAAAGCCAATCTTTCGGCATGTCTATGACTTGCCAGATCCGGCATTCCCAGGCCCCCCTCGCTCGGACGTTGAGTACAGACCTGTCTGCGGACATATGATTTCCCTCTCTTCCAAAGAAGCGAGAAGAGCAGGCGGGTGAAAACCAAAAGGCGATCCTCAGGCAGGGGTAGTACAGCCAATCGGTAAAGGATGAGAGGGAAGATGTAAGTGGCGCACGCCTCGGCTCTACCCTTTAAGGGAAGTTTCCTTCGAATCCAAATTGCGACCGACGATTCGACCTTTGACTGTACCTCCGACCAATTCTTTTCCAGCTGGAGGCCCGGTTCGAACCAGATGCCAAGTATACGGACCGGGTCATCCGACCAGCTGAAAATACCTGGTAGTGCGGCTTCGCCGCTCCAGGCACCCAACCGCAGGCCGGTGGACTTGCTGCGATTGATTATGGCCCCTGTAACTTCTTCATACTGAGCGAGTGCCTTAACCACCGTTTTTACGTCAGTGCGGCTCGACACGAACACGGTGACATCATCGGCAAACGCGGAAACCCTGGCACGCCTTCCTCCAGGTATAGCGATCCCGCACAGGACTGGTCTCGTAGCGCCGTCCCTTAATTTGCGGAGGAAAGGCTCCAACGCCAGGACATAAAGCAGGGGCGACAGCGGACATCCCTGACGCACCGACCGAGAGACAGCAAAAGACTCCGAAAGCTTACCATTGACTTGCACCGCCGCCGTCGGCAGACGATACAGGATGGAGATCCACTTGCGGAAGTCCGGATTAAAACCGGCGGCCTCCAGAACAGATTCCAGAAAACGATGGTCGACCCTATCGAAAGCCTTGGACTGATCCAAATTGATCAGCGCGGCCTCCGTGTCGTCTTCTACACCCTCTATGATCGTGCGAATCAGATGCAGGCCGTTTTGAATCGATCTCCCCTTCACAGCAAAGTTCTGATCTGGTTCGACCAAGTCGGCGACAACGGTCTGCAGGCGGTTCGCAAGAACTCTTGCCAAAATCTTTAACTCTGTGTTTAGCAGAGTTATGGGCCTATAGTCATTAAAATCCTCCCCACCATGCCGATCCTTTTTCTTCAGTAATGTGATCACACCCTTGGTAACCTGTCCAGGGATGGAGCCCTGGGCAAACCAATGGTTGAACACATCCTTCAGAAGAGGGACCAACATGGGCGACAGCCTCAAGTAGAATTCGTAAGGCAGACCATCGAGTCCCGGAGATTTGTTCCGGCCGACCTGCTTCAACGCAGTAATGATCTCGCGCTCCGTAACCATGCCATCACAGCCAGCCGCTCGGGCCGCCCCCAGGCGGGGCGAATCGGCTAAATAGCTGTCAAACTCCTCGACGCGTAGTGTGGGCAGTCGGGTGAAGCGCTCCTCCAAATGCTCCCGGAATCCCTCGCAGATCTCACGAGACGACGCGAGGGTATCTCCTTCCAGGTTTTTGACTTTCCGAATATAGCTATCCGAACCACGACGTAAGGCAACCTTACGCTCAACAGCGTCAACGTTCACAGCTTCGTTCGAGACTCTCTTTAACCTAGCTCTAACTACCTGACCTTCGTACCGCTCGCTAGCCAAACGGTTGAGGTCCCCCTTAGTTAGTGTTGCAGTTAGGGAGTCCCCCCCAGCCACCGCCCGGGTCAGCTTATTCTCTAAACGCTTTTCTGCCGCTGCCTTATCTCGAGCGAGGCGTTGGGCATACTTGACAGCAAAGCGTCTATCCTTAGTCTTAACCTTAACCCAGTACCTCCTGCCGATTACCGCCCCCACTAGAGACCGTTGGTAAAGCAGGATTACCTTATCCCGGAAGTCTTGTATCTCCAGTAAGGAGGTATTCAACTTCCAGTATCCATCTAATCTAGGCTTAGCGCTTAAATTCAAACTGGCCATAACTAATTTATGGTCCGAATGACCTAACCACTTGGACGTGGGACAAGATAGAAAATCTACGTCGCTTCTTCTAACTAGCATCCGATCCAAGTAGGTACTTGCAAAGGATGTGCCACTAGACCACGTCCACATCTCCCGCCCCGGGTGATCGACACGAAGTCTGTCGACAAGATCGCACGAAGCCATCAAGTCAGACAGGCTGTTTTCACACCCGCCCGACCCGCTACTCCCCCCGACCCTGTCTATCTTGGGGTCAAGGATGGCATTCCAATCCCCCATTAATACTACCCGTTCCGAACCCTTGAGGAACCCCTCCAACCGTCGAAAAAAGGAAACCCTCTCCCCCGGGGGTGTTGGACGCATAAACCGCAATGATCCGGAACTTGCTGTTGTCAACGGCAACATCGAGCACGAGCAACCTACCTTCTGCACCAGCGTGCACAACGCTAACCGTCGCAGACAGGGCGCGACTCACTAGCACTGAGACGCCACGATTGTGGATATTGCCATATGCTGAGAAGACCTCAAATTCGCCAGCCAGTACATGACAATCCCCACTGGAATCGAAGTGTGTCTCCTGTAGCGCAGCTAAATCTACCTTAAGGGCCACCAGATCCCTCAGCACGCGAGCAGCTCTGCTTCGGGATCTCATGCCCCTCACGTTCCATGTAGCCAGGTTTAGAGACATGATCACTGCTTATTCAGTGTCACACACGGGACTGAAGTCCTCGGGGGTGAGGACGCCTGAGGACTGGTTGATGCTGCCGGTTAGCAGTTCGGCTGTAAGTCGGCCGTCACGCATAATTCCTCCGACATCCATAGGGAACGTTAGTTTTAGTGCTCTGTAAAAAGAGGGGTGCATATAGACCGGGACCCTCCCCTCGCATTTTAAAGCTATTTCGGCCAAAGAGGGGTGGTCGATCTCAATAGCTTTTAGTCCATCAAATGCCCCCTTTGCCGCGTCTGCCATTTTCCACAGACACTGTGTGCGGCTGCACTTTTGAGTTCTTAGAAAAGTTATTAGCCTGGGGGCATTTGGGAAATTTTCCGGGTTGGAGACTTCCAACCCTCTTACCTTTGTGAGACCCTGTATGGGTCTCAGCTTGTTCCTTTGCACAGGTGTGAGGTCGGCCACCGCATGCGATATGTCGGCCTCACAAATCCGGGCCCCCGGTAAGAAGGGCAGTTTCTTCTTCTTCCCTTGTTTCACAAGGGGAGGAAGAGGTGTTGCAGGGTTGGTAGTGTCCAGTTTAAGTTCTTTTGATCGGGCTGAGGGGGCATCACATAGAGGGAGGGTGGATTGTTCAATCGGGGTGGAGGGGGGTTGGGGTGGGTGTGAAGGGGGGGAAGTGTTTTTGTCCTGCTCTGCTGGGGAGGGGGTGTTGGGGGTTTTGGTGGCTGTGAGGGGGGGGGATAGTGTTCAGGTCCTCCTCTGTGGAGGGGGTTGGGGGCTGGGATGGCGGGGCGGTGTTCTCTTTTGTTTTGGCAGAGGTGGAGGGGTGGGGGGGTTGCTTTGTTTGGCTTGGGGCCGAGGTTAGGGCTCAGTCTCCTTCACCCTCTTTGTTGGTCTAGTTGAGAGGGTGACGTGCTCACCCTCCGACTCCGACGACAGGGTTGGTTGCTTCCTCTTGGGGGTCGCTACTGCTTCCGCCTGGTGTGTCTGCTGCTCCATCGGAGTCTGCTGCGAGACTGTTGGGTTTGGGGTGGGGGCAGTGCTTACATTTGTCCTGCCCTTTTTGACCACCGTGCTCCAGCCGTCTTCATTCTCTTCCGCAGGAGCCGTTGTCGCCACTGCTGGTTTTTCCACTGCTATTGTTGCCGCTGCTGTAGAGGGTGCCCTCTTTTGTGCTTGGGCCGGTGCCCTCAGCGGGCACTCCTTGGCTATGTGGCCCTTAGCCTCGCAGTGCCAACATTGCGGTCTCCTGTCATCCACTATCACGGCCATCGCCCAGCCCTCGCACATCAGTTTAGCCG